>OY978526.1:28687351-29219133 GCA_963854835.1 Megamerina dolium | reverse complement strand
TATGAGCATCCTTGCTGCCAAACATTTAATTAGTATTCTATAAATAAATACCTATATATAGATATTGGCAATTGTCAACAGATACAATTGTCAATTTTGCTAATGAAAGAATAATAAAATGAAAATGATCTATATGTATATAGTATAATTAACAATGGATGAACTGTGTTGACAGCAAAGAAATCATCAAATTTGGATGTTGAGTGAATAAGTGAATGTGTATTGATATACATATATATGTGTTGATTGACATGTATACTAGCAAAATGACCGTTACAGATTAAAGTCGGTTCAAAGCAATGGGCATAATGGAGAATAACACTAAAGTTAAAAAGTCACAGCATGAACTCATATGCATTTCTATATAAATCTCTTAAAATAACAAAGAAATATTTAAGGCATTGAATTCATTTTAAAGAAAATACATCAACAACAACAAAACAATAAGTAATTTTGTAAAAATATGAAAAATAAATATGTAAGCCACACCGATGTAATTCATTTTGTTTTGGTTTCGCAATGGAAACGAAATTAATGTCTACTTTTCGGAACAATCATTTAAATGCATGGCAATAAGGAATGATTAATGACAATTATTTCCTAAATATTTTAAATAAGTCTGTTACATTTGAAATGCACCTGCACCTTTTTGTGTTGTACTCACACTCAAACAGCAATAATCTATGTATTTGAATGTAAGTTAATCCAGGAAAACACAACACCCACAATATATTTTAGAGCTACACAGCCTCCACATAGATCAAGGGTTAGCATAAAGTGTATTATTTTAGAAAAATATTTTACTAATAATGCTGAGCATTAAGCAAACATAATAATTTAACAAGCGCCACAAAGGTACTCACTCAGCAGCAACTAAATAAGTTCACCTAATGCGATAGCAAAACAAGGCAAGCCTCTATCGAATAAAAAACCAAAAAAAAAAAAGGAAAAATCCTCATCTCATTATTTTACACCCACAAATGCAGTAAATGGAATTGCTACATTTAAATGTGCCACAAAATGTATTACAAACCACAGCCATTTATCTTCATTTTCATATTTCAATTGTCTCATCTGAGTGAGGGGTGATGTTTTGGGGTGTTGGCGTGGAAAATGCAAAGGAAGTAGAAGAAAATGTAAAACAAAAAATCTATATAAGTACTTTTATGTAAATGAAAATGAGAAATTAATTAATTAACACAATACAATTCACATGCATATATGTATATGTATTCATATTAGACCCATTCAAATTATGGAATTATAAAATTAAGATCTCTCAAGTGCTGAATATATTTCTAAATGGTATTAAAACCTGAAAAGACTTTCCAAACTTAATAGACCAAACTAACTAAAAATTTTCACAGTTCTAATTTACATAAACATATAGAAATATAGCCAAAATCGATATTCGGTTGTTATGGCCACATAAGTAAGTATAGAAATAGAGAGGATATGGCTAAGAAAGAACAGAAATAGAAAATATAACGAAAAATAAAAATAAAATTATAGAGAAAATTGTTTCAACGCCAATAACAATAACAACAAAAGCAACAACAGCAAATAAATCATCATAGATTTGTGCTCCCAACAAATTTGTTACAAATGTGGGGAGATATTTTACATAGTCACATCCTCGCACCGCAATTGATCTTGTTACATATTATAAGTAATATGTACCAATATATTGTCGGTAATAATATGGCGCTAAAAAAAAAATATACAAAAAGAAAACAAGAAGAAGAAGAAAAAAATTATTCATCAGAGAGCGAGAGACCTAATCACTCGATCGATCATGTCAGAAATTATGACAGATCAGTTCGTAGCGGTGATCACAGTCAGTCAGTCAGTCAGAATAAACCACAAAAATGTTAAATAATAAGTGAGAGGAATCAGAATATGGTAAATATAGTAATGATGATGATGCTACAGTTCATAATACTAATGACGATGAGGATCATAATGATGACGAAATTAGAAATGAAGTTGGTTTCATGATCACGTTTAGTAATATTCATAGTTGCTGCTATTGTTGTGATTATCATCTATCAACACGCATCAATTCAAACGGTTATTGGATAAATGAAAAGCGTGCAACATTAATCGCATCAAAGCTTGAGCTCCTTTGGCGAAGTGTACTGAATGAAATTAAAGTACCATTTGCTGAACTAGAGAATATTACAAAATTTTCACAAGTTGATCATAAGCCGGAATACTTTTTTTTTCAGAATTAATAGAAGTTGATTGATGTAATTATTTTAAAGGTTGTAGTTGAAGCTAAATGAGAGGAATTAATTTACACAAAAAATTTTTTTTTAATTACCTTTATTTACAATTCAATTACTTAGTAATGTTATAATGCAGAAGTGTTCAATTCCATTACAAACCATTGAAAAGGTAATTACCAAAGCTTATAGTTGAAATTAGATAGGAATCATTACTTTAGGAATTGATTTGTACTAAATTTCGCAATTATTTGGTATACACGTTGACTTGTTTCATGACTTTATAATTACAAGTCAATTACTTGGCATTGCAATAATTCAAAAAAAAATTTAATTAAATTTCAAGGCATTGAAAAAGTAATTACCAAAATGTTATAGTCTGAACTAGTTAGGAATCATTACGTTAGTTATTAATATATGCATAATTACTCAATTACTTTATATTCACATTAAAATAATATCCTTCTTCTTATTTACAATTCCGTTTGATAGTAATGTAATCATGTAAAAATGTCAAATTCTATTAAAAAAGTAATTACTTTAAGAATGAATTGGTCCTAAAGTTCTCAATTATTTGGTATCCCCATTGAATTCTTTCATTACTTTTTCATTGAAATTCAATTACTTAATAATGTAATGATGTAAAAATGTTCAATAGATGGAAATAAATACTTATTAAGTTAATAATTTGCACTTCATTGCCCAATTACTTTGAATCAAAATTAATAATTTCGTTACTTTTTATGCAAAATTCAATTACCAAGTAATTTCGTAATGTAAAAATGTCCAATTTTATAACGAGGCATTGTAAAAGTATTGTATTTGGTATAGATTATAATCGGAATTAGACAGAAATCATTACTTTAGGAACCAATTTGCTTTCAAGCTCTCAATTATTTTATTACCTTTTAATTACGTAAAATGTAAAAATGTTCAATACCATTACACAAGGTATTGAAGAAGTAATTCTATATAAAACAATTAAATAGCATAATACATACAATTATATAATATAATACAATAGAATACAATTAAAAAGTATAATAATTATGACAATTGTAATTTCAATTACAAATTACAATTGTCTATAATGTAATTAAACCAATTTTATAGAGCAATTTTAATTCTTTGTAAATAAATTTTGAAATATGTTGAATTACATTATGATTAGTGTATTTGAAAAATGTAATTACTATTTGCAATTACTTGTAATGTAATTAAGATAATTATGATTACAATTTCAATTACATGGAATGGAATTGAATTCTTTTCGTTAACAAACTATTATTTCCTGGTAATGTAATTGTAATTATATTTGTAATTATAAAACTTATTTCATTTATACAACTCTGATCATGCTACTACCAAGTATTTTATGATTTTATCAACACCAAAATAGATTAGATATCACTCCAAATCGAAACTAAAGATAAATTGTTATTGTAATTATTATCAAATCACGTTTTCTTGCACACACACACTATTGGCGCTTAATTTCACGCTAAATTTGATTGGATAATTTAAATGATCGTTGCATTACATTCAATTGATAATGTAAATTATATGGAATTCAAGTAAAACAGAAAAAAAAATCTTATTAAAGAAAATATAAAAAGCAAGAAAACTATATGGAAATGGCCCAATACCATTTCACACTTAATTAACACTGAAGAAGTATGCGCCACAGTGTGCCACAATCGAAGATAATAACAATTTCAAAGGGTCTAAGTGCACTTTTCAACACTTGCATACAAAATATTGCCGCCGATGCTGCAAATTGTCTTTAACAATGCAGCATTTATTTAATGCTGCACTTCTGTTGCGTCATCTTTGTCTTCATCTTATGTACTTACGTAGTACTTGCATTACTATTACAATAAAATACCATATAAATACTAACAACAACAAATGAAAAAATTAATTGACTTACACAAGTCAAAATATTTAACACGCTCCATAGCCTATGAAGATGACATAGAAATAAAAAATAAAAAGGGACAAAGGGAAACATTTATGGATTAAGTAGCTAGGCCATGTGAATGTGAAAATATGTCCGTGTGGATATGTTCGTGAGTCAAAGTGGGGGTGTTGACAAATGTTTTTTATACGAATGACTTTGTCTATCTGTATAACTGATAGCATAAATGCCTAAAACAGTATAAGATCGACACACATATTTCTTATAATACATACATACATCTACCTTCTCTATGGTAAATGGCGCCCATTAAACAACAACAATAACAAGAACACTAGTTACGACAACAGAAGATAGCAGCTGTTTCTAATAATCGTCTTACAACATGATAAATATATTTTTGTTGTTGTTGTTGGTTGGCTTCCTAATTTTCTACAAATATGAATATGCATAAAATAAACGCACTTTTATTTATGCATACACACCCACATATGTATAGAACAATTAAAATACATACAAATTGTATCTATCAACACTCTGATGTAGCAATTGCATTTACAATATTGTGTATGCAATACAAAAAGAATAATAATAATTATTATTAGCTGTCATAATCGTGTATGCTTGTGGTGCCTGTATCAAATGTGCCTCACCAAAATGTTGATGAGTGAATAAATTAATGAATAACGATTTGTCTGCTGCCGTTTATGCTTCTTCTTCCTCTTCTTCTCAGTTTCTATTGTTGCTGTTGTTGTTGCACTCTTATATATTACATGATTATTGTGGCGATGATGATTATGGTGGGACTGGCAACGGCGGCGGTGTAATAATTTCTACTTTTCGGGGCAATTTGTCTAATGGCAAAATTTAAGTGGTCGTATCGTGCCTTCCTTCTCAAAAAAAAAAAAAAAATTCATGTGAAAAACAATGCTGAAAATTGAACTTAATTAATTGCAATTTTTATTGAATCTTATGGATGGCAGCAACAACAACAGAATTATTAATGAGCTCATTGCACTTACAGAAATACTCGTCTCTGCAAGCAAACATATGAGCACATGCACACTCGTATGTACACATTGTATGTACTCGTATCTATGCTTGATTGTCGAGGTATAGTGATTTATACCGCCAAAGTGTAGATTGATTTTAATGCATTCATAAAATAATTCACTTAGTTAATTTAAAAGAGAGAAAGAAAATCAAAATCGATTTAAGAAAAAATGAAAAACATTACAATAACATGTGTACGTAATATATTTGTGGTATAAAAAAATTTTTATAAAAAAAATTCGAGCCGTCTTTAAAGAGAATACTAAAACTTTATAAATAATTTCCTTTGGAAGCCGGCGTCAAATTTGCCTTCTCTATTACTAAATACAAACAATTGTCTAATGTCGCTAACTTCGTGGTTGTTTTTGTATAATTTATATATGCAATAATATGTGCAATTGGGTTAGTTGTGTATGTAAACTTAATGCAGTATAAGCCATGATATGACCAACGAAAAAAATCTTTTAAACAAATGAAAAAAATATTTAATCAGCTCAGTACTTTTAGAGCAAATACTCTGAAAGTAAAAAAAATGACTTTATACCGGTGAAAGACAGATGGTAACAATGCAATACTACAAACGAATACCAGATGTGTGTCACCAAATACCAGCACTTTACCATGTGAGCAATGTAAGAGTTTGCTGGTAAAAAAAATCTCCTATTTCTTTGTATTACACTACTAAACACAGCTAAAATAAAAGGTTGATGTGCCAGCTAAAGGCTAAAATCTCAAATAACTTACTTGAAAATTTCAAAATTCAAAAAATTCCAGGAAAAAAAAATCAATTTTGGAAATATCTATTGCCAATGAAACAAATATTTGCTTTTACTACATTGCTATGTGTGTCTTTACACGTAGTAAACACCATGGTGTAATAAAACTAAGGTGATATCAACAACATGACCTCACTTTTTGGCATTTTTATACCCTGCATAATGCAATATGCATGGTATATTCATTTCGGTCAGATGTTTGTGTCCACTTGAAGGAATCTCCGGAGATATAAACATAGATATATATTCGTGATCAGCGTCGATTAAATTTTCGATTTAACGATGTCCGTCCGTCCGTCCGTCCGTGAAGGAATCTCCGGAGATATAGACATAGATATATATTCGTGATCAGCGTCGATTAAATTTTCGATTTAACGATGTCCGTCCGTCCGTCCGTCCGTCCGTCTGTCTGTCACCTGGCTGGTTCGCACGGTAACTTGAGTAAATATTGAGCTATTTCGATGAAATTTGGCACAAGTAACCTACGATCCAAGGGTACGGAGGGGATTGATATTGGGCATGATCGGTCAATAACCACGCCCACACCAAGCATTCAAAGCGACTAACCTCGAAATTTTCAAAATCTTTAACTTGCTATAACTCACATAATATACCACTTGGGACAACAATATTTGGCACATAGACTTATATTATACTACTATATAACCTCGCCAAAAGTGGTTGAGCCACGCCTACTTTTTAGCGTAGCTCTCATACAAAGTGTATGTACTTCTTTTAAATTGAAACAGCTGTAACTTCGGCAATCTTGTGTCTAGAATAACTATAATTGACACTTAAATTAATATCGTATTCGGAAATAATCTGGCAGAAAATAAGTGTGCCAGGCCTACTCCTTCATGGGTCTCCCATACAAAGTCGAGGGAATTAAACTAAAATTGTAAGCTCCATAGCTTACAAATCATTTAGCCTAGGACAACGAGATTTAAGGTATGGATTAGAATTGTACAAGCAATTAAACTCACAGGAAATGGGCGCACCACGCCAACTGTTTATCGTAGCCCCCATACAAATTTTAAATTGAAACAGCTGTAACTTCTGCATCCTTCTGTCTAGAACAATCATAATTAACACTTAGGTTAATATGGTAGTCGGAAATAATCTGGCAAAAATCAGCGTACCACGCCCACTTCTTATTGGGGCTCCCATACAAAGTTGAGGAAATTAAACAAAAATGTTAACCACCATAACTTAGAAAGTATTCAACGTAGGACACCAAATTTAAGGTGTGGATTAACATTGAAAAATTAATTGGATTTACTAGAAAGTGGTAAGCCACGCCCACTTTTTATATAGCTCCCATACTAAGCCTCGGAATTATCTTAAAATCCTTTTACTTCGTCAAAGTCAACCATATTTCGGGTGTAAATTAGTAGTATATGCAAAAATTGTTTCTCGAAAAGTGGAAATAAAAGAAAAGTTGGATATTCGAGTAAACTTTTTATATATAAATCTACATATGCAGGGTATAGTTTGGTCGGCCCCAGCCGACTGTAAGGAGATTTTTACGTACTGCAAAAGGGAGGCTGAATTTATGCCTTTGATTTACTTATATAATTATTATAAAACTTAAACTGTTGTAGAAAAAAACACGAAAGGAGTATTTTCATACCTTTATTTTTGGCGAAGTTTGTGAAGAATTAAGTAAAAAGTATATCACTACCAGTAAGACTCCCGAAATTGTCAAAATTACAGCAAACATCCTTCCGAACATATCATCTTAATTTTATTGCACCATGGTAAGCACAATACTGTAATACTTGTACTATGGTATTGTTACTAGCTGTCTGCTTGGCAGACAGCCAAGTTTAGGATCTATACCGCGTGATACCCTGGCCGCCCGTGCTATGCCACTGACTTTCGGTTTTTTAATCAAAAATTCATAATTATTTGAAGCACATTTTACATATTAACATTAATCAAAGTATAACCGAACATGATGCTGATACCATTTCTAAGGAGTGCTTGTCTTTCAACACAATCCAGCTCTTAAGCCAAATTTTGATACTTCCATAAGAATCACTGTGTGTGCTCCAAAAAGAGCTGACTGCATTGAATTGAACAAATAGTTATCTAATGGAGCAATGTCTGGTGAATATGGCGGATGACGTAACACTTCCCAGTTCTATCCTTCCAAATAGTTTTTAACCGGTTGAGCAATGTGTGGTCTGGCGTTGTAATGTTGAAAATTTATGTTTTTTGTATCTATTCACCGATTCTAGTCGCTTTTCTTCAAAGAAAAGCGAAATCAACACTGTCTGAACTTCGGGACGATCCCGAGGTCCCGAGAAATGAATATTCAAATTCCAAAAATCCCGATATTAACAAAATCCGGAGAATTTATATCTCTAATCCGTACCCTTTGATCATAGATGACTCGGGCCAAATTTTATCAAAATAGCTCAATATTTGCTCCAGTTATCGTGCGTATCAGTGACAGAGAGACAAACAGGCGGACTTCGGAGATTCCTTCAACTGATACCAAACATCTGACAGAAACGAATATAACATTCAGGTACAAAACCTTCTATATTTATATTTGTCCTATAAAAAGTTTACCTAAGGCATAGTAATTTCTAATATGACCCTTCTGTAACTAGACATATTAAGGTTGATAAATTGTTTAACCAGCTGCAAATATCGAAAAAGATCAAATTTTGAAGATTCTAGCATTTCTCCAGAAGAAATCAAGCAACAACACAACACTTAGTCACCATATCCACCCCTTAAGGAGGCTCTCCTACAGAATGAACCACAAAAATTTGAAAACAGACAAATTAGTTGCGCAGGAATCTCCCTTAGAATAATGAAAACCATTCGCAACCGGTCCGCATTGAAATTTCATCCAAACTTTCTAGCCCTGATAATGTCAACTGTACTTCGAGATCAACTGATCCCCCACATACTTGGAGTATATATGGAAAAACTCATACTTTTGAACATTTTTAAAATCAAAATTTGTCTTAACGTCCCTGCCAGTCGAAAGAGTCATTGGAAGAATTTCCTCAGTAGAATCAAGCACTGCAAAGAGTCTCGTGGCGATAATGATGCTATTTTAATTTCTTCAAACCTCTAAATTCTTCTAAGCGGCAAAAAGACATATGGTAGTATGAAAAATTATATGAAATTTTGGTTGAACATTTCATACGGATTCTATTTTATAAAACAAAATGTGCTCCATATCAAAGGTGTTTAAAAACAAACATTTCTCGAATTTTAAATTTTTGCGATTTGAAAAGTTTAGCAAGTGTAACAATTGTGACAGTACAGAGAGATTTAGCTGTTGCTTTAGGGCCATTTGCAGAATATCCAAGGTTAAATTCAGAAATTCCGAGTTAAGTAGCTCAAAGTTAAATTGTTATTTAACCCAGTGTGTTGTGGAACAGAGTTAGTTAACTCGGGCATTCTTGCGATATTTGTTTTGGTTATTCAAAGGTTATCTTTCAAAGTCAGCCTTAGACGATGTTGATGAATATACATTGAATTTTGTGAAATTGAACAAACGAAATTCTTTTCAATTGTTTGTTCATTGTTAACAATATGCCCGCATATTCCAAAAAATAAATATCATTAGTTATGCATTGTAGGATTATATTTATAAAGTATCCATGGTTATTAACATACTCATACTCTACGTCCTTTGAGTATTCTTCTTCATAATATGATAATAAAAATTATCAATTTGAATATTCGTATCTAATCATCGTTAAATGTATCATAAACAAATAGTTACATATTTTGCAAATAATACAAGGTGCGACAATTATGTATTAAGACTCGAACCATATCTCAGCAACCAAGCGCGCCATCTATGTGTGAGCACATGCGTTTTGCAGCTTCAACCTTCCTTGACTAACTGTCAAAATTTCTTGGCATTTGGTTGACATTTAATGTTTATTGACATTCATTTTACAAAACACGTCTTCGTTTGATGTTGAAATTTTAACATGGAGCAAAGAGCGATCATTAAATTCCACGCAAAAATTGGTAAAAGTGCATCAGAAACAGAGAGTCGCTGGATGATGAAATAAAAGACGGAAGGGCAATTTCAGTGCGGACGCCGGAAGCGATCCAGAAAGTTCGCGATTTTATTACAGAAGACCGCACTCCGACTCATTCTTCACGAGGATTTGGGCAAAACAAAGGTCTGCGCGAGATTTGTTCCACACACATTGAAAGAGGACCAAAAATTAATGAGAGTCAGTCATTCTATAGCTGCAGAAAATGATCTACACTTCCTGAAAACAATTGTTACGGGTGATGAAACATGGTGTTTCCAATACGATCCCGAAACCAAGCGTGAAAGTGCGGAATGGAAATCAAAAAACTCACCACAAGCCAAAAAAAAACACGAAAAGTTCCATCAAAAATCAAAACAATGCTCATCACATTCTTCGATAGCAAAGGAATTATCCACAAAGAATTTGTTCCAACTGGTCAGTTACTTCCGCATGTTACCTCGAAGTTTTGTAGCGTTTGATTTCCAGAATCCGTCGTGTTCGACCAGAATACTGCGATCCAAAAACTTGGTCTCTGTTGCACGATAATGCGCAGAGTCACACAGCACTCATTGTTCGTCAATTTTTGGCACCGTGCGACTTCTTTTAGTTCCCAAAACTGAAATTGACGTTGAAAGGATGCTTTTTTGATGACATTCAGACCATACAACGGGCTTTGATGAGGACAGTGGAGGCAATTCCGAAAAATGAGCTGGAACACGCGTTTGAATCACTATTAAATCAATATAACAAGTGTATTGAATCAGGAGGAGAATATTTCGAATAAATATACCGAAAAAGTAGCAGATATCGTGTTTTATTTGTGTTTTCTAGAGGCAGTTTTAATACATAATTGTCGCACCTTGTATATTCCTTAGAATACAATATTTCAATGAAAGAGTGCAAAGGACACAGGTAAGCATTTCTGTATTGTTTTATTGTTTACGCAGAAAGTAGTTCCTTTTTATGATTTATTGGGAGTGTGTTTCCAAATAAGAAAAAGAAAATCTGTCTTAAGTGCTTTGTCTATGTCTATATGCCGTGTCAAAACCAATTAAGTGACTTATTTTTATGGATGAATAGGTATACAATCGATTTCAACGAACAAAACATTTACGCGAAAGGGTCTTTTAATCCGTTTATAGGTGAACGTAGGTGAATTGTTGAATATCCCGAAATAATTGGCACAACAATTGGTTGATGGTCAAATTTCATATGAGAATATGATTTATAGAAAATAAATATTTACTTAAATTGCCCATATATGAAATTTTTCGCTATTAATATTCAGTTCAACATATTTACGGCGTTATTTTACAGAGTATTTAGGGTCAGTTAGTGCAAATTACTGGAATTGAAATTGAATATTATTGTTTAGTAATGTGTGACAAGCTGAACACAAGTCATAATAAATTGAGAATGTCTTTAAAATGTGTTTACATCATTTCCAAATTTTCTATCTATTGTAGTTATGTTTACCAAATATGGATTGGATTAGAACGGACCTCGATGAAGGAACATATGTGGCGTCGCCTTCCATAGTGAGTTTAAAATATACATGCCTTAATTGAAAGCATGCCTCGAGAATATCTCAGCATCAAGTCGCCGTTGACTTCCGAGGTCCCATTCCGCTAGTGAACTCAGTAGACCAAAATCGAAATGTAATAATACAATTTCCAGTACAATTGTGTGAGAATTTTATATTAAGGGGGTCTTCTACCTTGTTGGTTCAAAAAATTCGATTTTTTTTTTTCAATTTTCCAACCCAGAAGGTGTTAGGAATATACCCTTAAAAGGATATAACTGAAATCTTATTATTTCGAGTTTTTCCGAGCCGTCGATAACAGTTACGCGTGCTCTTATCGCAGCGCTCTTCGCGACCACCTAAAAGCTGGCCCATCGCGTTTTTCTAAAGTTATCTAACGTTCTATCGAATACCTGATGTATCTGTATCTATGTAATCTCTGTTATGCATGATAAATTTTTCGGTCCATTCAGTTTGAAAGAAAATTTAACGTCGGAAACATCCCGCTTGTTATATACATGAATATCTTTAAATGCGATTTCCCAAAAGTTGCGTTTTTGTAACTGGTTGACATGATATCTCGAAAACTAATTGATTGATTGATTGAAATTATATATCAAAATTTGTGAAAAACATGTGGCTATCGTCTGACAGATACTTTTTAGATTTTTTTTATTTAAACAATTTTTACAGATGTTTTTAACCCCGAAAACATTAAAAAAAAAAAATTTTTTTTTTTAAAGTTGCCTGTTCTGCGAAATTTTCAAATTTTGAAAATGCCATCTGTCAAACGATAGCCAAGGTGATAAAAAAATTAAATCATTTTGGTTTTTTTGTTTCAGACGATTTTCATGAGCTAAATCGTGTCAACCATTTGTGTATGCATTTTTTGCAAGGGACACTTCAAGGTCAAGTCACGGTCAAATCGAAGACAGTAAATTTTCAGTAAAATTAGTGTTAAATGTATTTAAATAAACAAGTTGAATGCAACAAACCGCACCTCGATTGCGTTTTTAGTTTTCCTATAACTAATATTCAAAAAACAGTGTCAAAAATGAAGCCACAAGGTAGAAGACCCCCTTAATTACTAAATATAATAATTTATATCAAATTTCAACTTTATAACTAGATTTATTAAAGCGTAAATTCAAAAAATTTACAATTTAAAAATGTCTTTTGTATGGGAGGTATATGTAAATTTTGTCCGATTGCACCCATATTTGAGATCACATATGCATTAATAAATTAAATTACATGTTTCAACTTGATAGCTTCATATTTTTGTACGCAAAGTGTGAAAAAATACTTTTGAAGTCATACTTTTGTATGGAAGGTGTGTTTAGTTGTCATAGGAATATGGTCATATTCACATGTGTGTATACCCCAGATAAAATAATCGCGTGTACTGAGTATCAACGATATTGATTTATATTTTCGTTCGCAAAGTATGAAAATCTATATATGCCCATATACATTTGTATGGGAGGTATATAAATTTTTGCGCTAAAAGTAACTTCTAGACATTTATATTTTCGCAAGCAAAGTGTAAAAAGACATATATTTTTATATAGGAGATACACGTGGTTTATAGCAGTTTGCGCCCATTCGTTAAGTCGACCGTTTGTTAGACAAAAAAGATGGCAGTTACCATGCTATCAGACATACAGACTCTCAGGTAGACATATTTTTTTTAGCATACTAACATATGAAATTCCAGCTTACAACTGCCCACACCCATCTGCTTAGATTAGCATATTGTAATCGTTTTTTTCTCTGGAAAACTATTTTAAATCTTGCCAAAATGAAAAGCTAATTATTGTCAAAGAGGTATAAGTAAAGCGTGTAATCTGCGTAACCAAATAACTTATGCTACTGCTCCAGCTGAGAACACAGATACATGTACGTACTTATTAAGATACCTATATGTGATAAGGAGAGACAAAATTTAGCACGCTCCGCCTCTTTTTCTTCTACTACTACAATTACTACTACTATTATATTATGTACAAGCAAGAAAAATCGCATTTCTATTTAAATTGCTCAGCATCATTTTTGTTGTACGGTAATTGCGGTAATACAAATAATCTCTTCCCTTGCCCATGTAGTATACGTCGGCAAACTGTATATGCACACGTTCATACAGGTAATATACACAAATATGCAAATGCGTGAATATAATATCTTAATTTCAATGAAATTTCTGATTTATGCCATTTCCCTGTTGTTACGCCTACGTACATCTAAAAGTGCCTATCAACGACCCATATTAAAATAAAATGTCACCTAAAGTACCCATATATATGACTATGTTGTCTTATAAATACAATACGTATGTATTTGCTTATGTATCTGATGAATGTATAAGACTAGTCACTTTTAAATCGCGGGCTTAGATATTAGTCACCGCTAATATTGATATATTCGTGTGTTGTTCTAAAAAGGATTAGATAGGCTTAACTTTTTAGAACCATGAATAATTTGCACTATTTAGCAGGCCATTCCTTTAATGGACCAGTCATTTGTGAAAATATGAATTCTAAGAGAATGCGACTATGCGACTATAAACATACACGCGTAGGTACAAAGCAACCCTGCTAATTTTCACATATATATATAATTTTATAATTTTCACATTAGTCTCAATTCATTGTACACCGGTATTAAGTATGTTTCTGTTCATATGAATTCTTTAGTATTTGTTTTTCCAAGTGTACATTTTACGATCTACGTCGTAAAATGCAATAGTTTTGAGGAGTTTAAATTAGTCCAAATATTTTATTTATTTATTTATTATAGAAATCGAAAGATCGTAAATATAAATATGCATATTACATTTACATATTACAAAAAAAGAAAAACCGTAAAATTTGTCTTAAATTCAAATTTTTTGATTTATAGTAGTTCATTTTTTCCAGTTTTGACTTTCTTCAGGCACACATGATATATATATATATATATATATATATATATATATATATATATATATATATATTAGGGTGGGTCAAATTTTTTCGACCCAAAGGCTCATCGTGATTCTTATTCTATGGGTCATTCTAAGCAAATTTGCAAACCATAGCTCTAAAATGAATTTCGAGCCCCCGGATTTTTCAAAATAGGTATTTTTTCTAGAAATATTCGAGAATAGAGGCAAAAAAATGCTATTTCCTTTAGCCAAATGTGTATGTGGGGGTTTTTTGGGTCGCGGAATCCATTTTTGACATTAATTTTTATTTTTGAGTGCCGCCAGAGGGCGCTTTCGTACATTTTTTTGGAAAAATATACGATACTGTTGTGGAAATAGACGAATTTTTGACTTTGTATTGAATATATTTAAAATACATACTCGAATTATAAATTGTTAAATCATATTCCATACATTTTGTTCCTTTTTCCAGCTTTTCTAAAAATAAAATCGATAGATTTCAAGCTAAGACCTAAATCACATTTTTACCAGCTTTTGAAGGAAGAAAACCTCAAAATCTAGCTGGAAAATCTTAATATTTATAAATTAATTAATTAATATTTAATTTTAAACATGGATCTATTGCCGTCAACATCACAAGCCGCACCAACATCAATAAGTACCGAAAGTAGTTTGAAACATATGCCTTCTCACGATGTTCCTGCTTTTGGTATGTCTTCTGATTTGACTGGTCTGAATCTGCCAACTAAACAGGATATTTTAAGATGCTATTTTTTCTTGGCCGAACGTGCTAAAATGCAAAGTAAAATGTTTTCACATAAAACATTTACTCCTCAAGTGACAGACAAATTGATTGGAATTTGGAGCAAACTAAATATTGAAATTATATGCAAACGAAATATTGTTAGAAAATTGAATACCTTGCTTGACAAATACTACACTGCAGATAAATGCAAAGCAAAAGGCTCCAGTCTCACATCTTTCTTACGATCCATAAAAGAATTATTTTACATTGGGAAATGTAAATGTGACTTGAAAGCTGCTCTATGCTCATGTGGAATGATTCCAGAAGAGTTGAAAGAGTTTATGATGGATCAACATAATGACAGAAGATCTACGATACCGGAATACCAGACTTTAGACCAGATTTTATAAATTCATACGTTGGACTCAATATTTGGATTCGAATTTAAGCCAAATTGTAAATAATGTTGTTAAAGAAAACTCGTATTATGCTCATTCAGAAAACATTTTATTGGCAATGTTGTTCGACGATGAAAAAAAAATACGCGACTTAGCTCTAAAAAAAATTTTACACTACCGTAACCATGTGGAAGATCCGATGCTACTGAGAGTTTATAAAAAGCCTATCATAAACTTCAATTGCACAGATTTTACGAATATGATTGACATGAATGATAATTCAATCTTATTCGAACCACCATTCACTAGAAATATTCCTTATGAATATCTACAACAATATTTAGAAGACATTGATCCACCGCTGCCTGATCCGAAAATTCCAGTACACATACAAGGAACGGAAAGACATGTTCAATTGCTGGCTAGTGTATCCAAAAGAGTTTTAGAACATAATCGAGAAGGAGTTATGGCGGTGACATTAGAAATTCGTGAAAAATTCGCTAGACTTAACAGCAAGAAAGACTTTCAAAAATAACTCCTTCGCGTTTATTTCCTAAAACTCTTCGTTTTGTTTCTTAATTACTGAATTCAATTAATTTTTTTTATTAATTACATTTTATATGCTTTTATTATTTGTTATGTTGAATTTTAGAAGAAAAAATAAAGTAAAATATGCTTTGTTTACTCTTTGTCTTAAATTCGATATAGGTCGTGAATGAATAACTCCCCCCCCCTTCCCCCATCATTTTTAACGCTAAACACTCTGGGCTATTTAAAGTTTTGGGTTGTCTTATGAGAAAGTCAAATATTCGTCAATTTACACGAAAAATTTCGTAAATTTACCCAAAAAAAAACGATAAAATTAAAAAATTAACGCAAGCGCCCTCTGGTGGTGCTCAAAAATAAAAATAGATCTCACAAATGGATTCCTCGATCCAAAAACCTCCACATACACATTTGGCTAGAGAAAATAGCATTTTTTTTACATCTATTCTTGAGTATTTGGGGAAAAAACCTGTTTTGAAAAATCCGGGGGCTCGAAAATCATTTTAGATTTCTTTGGAAAAGTATCTTCAAATGACCCGTAGAACAAGAATCTCGATGAGCCCCTTAACATTTTTTCGGCCACCTACAATTTGACCCACCCTAATATATATATATATATATATATATATATATATATATATATATATATATATATATATATATATATACATATATATATATATACACATATATATATTACTTACTTACTTACTTACTTATAACATATATATATATATATATATATATATATATATATATATATATATATATATACACATATATATATATACACATATATATATTACTTACTTACTTACTTACTTATAACAACCGAATATCGATTTAGGCCGAAAATAACATGCTTCGCCAGCCATCTCTATTCTTCGCTAGCTGGTGCCAGTTAGAAATTCCAAGCGCCGTCAGGTTCTCCAGTACTTGGTCTTTCCACCGGAGGTTTGGTCTTCCTCTTCTGCGTCGTCCTCCAGCGGGTTCCGAATATAACACCTTCTTAGCTGGAGCGTGTTCTTCCATTCGCTCGATATGACCTAGCCAGCTCAGCCGCTGGATTTTTATGCGCTTTACTATGTCAATATCGGCATACAGCTCGTACAGCTCATGGTTGTACCTTATTCAGTACTCGCCACCAACGCAAATAGGTCCAAAGATCTTGCGTAGGACTTTTCTCTCGAAAACTCCAAGCATTCGCTCATCCGAGGTGGATATTGTCCAGGCTTCAGCGCCATATGTTAGGACAGGCATGATGAGAGACTTGTAGAGTGTAGTTTTCGTTCTTCGAGAGAGGGCTCGACTTCTCAATTGCTTACTCAGCCCAAAATAACACCTGTTAGCAAGAGTTATCCTACGCATGATTACTGCTGTTAATGCTGGTTCCAAGATAGACAAAGTCCCTTACTACTTCAAAAGCATAGTTGTCAACAGTGACGTGCTGTCCTAGATGCCGGGACTCTTTGTTTGTTGACACTAGATACTTCGTCTTTCCCTCGTTCACCGTGAGACCCATCCGACACGACTCTCTTTCCAACTCTGAGAATGCTGCACTGACTGCTCGCGTGTTCATGCCGATTATGTCAATATCGTCGACATAACTGGGAGGGCCTTCCCCCTCCCTTTCACAAAGCATAAAAACTAGGCCAGGAACAGACCACTCATCGAGCCATCAATTGCAAGATACACTGCTATAGATGATTAATTATCGAACATTTTGACATTTGTTTTGATTCCTTCCAGAAACCATGCATGCAAGATTGATACTGATTTTTCAAAAAAAAAAAAATGATAATAATAATAAATCGACTTTCTCTGATAAGACACATTTTCTGCGCTATGACACAAAACCAATTATCACTTAGAAGAGACCCTCACTTTCCCACAAAAAAAAGCAACTATTTATTGTGCATTATTATGAGACAGCATCATTCGACCATTGGATTCAACAAGACGCCAAAATTTACTATATCTATGGTACATGAGATGCCTGTTCGATGTGAAAAATTACCAGATAGTATTATTATACGATTTGGCAATGTTACCAAGATCATAATCATGTCATATTTAAAACATCAATTCCACTACAAGGTCTCCAAGTTTGTGCAATTGAAAAACTAGATGTAGGTGCCTATATTTATGCCGTCGGTTTTTCGCAATAATTTATAGTGGAAAACATTAAAATATCACTTCTTCAATATCCATTGGAACTTCAATTAAATGAAACAACAATAATAAATGATTGCAATTAATTATGTCAACAATAACTATGTAGGTATTCATCACCAATTTCTCATAATCGGTATCGCTCCAGCTACGTCTTTGTATATAATTGAAGTTGGATAGATTTGATGGTTGATGTAGTATGCGTGTGTGTGTGTGTAAATGAGATGAATATATTATAAACAACAACAACAACTATAACAGTTCAGCAGCTGTAAATGACTCCATCTTGTAGCGAGCAACAACCATGTTATACGGCATACACACAGCCAGCCATGCATTATTGCAACCCTTTTGCTCTGTCTCTCTCGGCAAACATGCACACGAACAAAATAAGCAAGCTAGCAACACGCACATACGAGTACATACATATATGTGTGTATTTGATTATTTAGCCAATTATTTTGTGCTCAAGTTTCAGCTTGTGTCTGTTCACGGTCGAGAAAAGAAATAAACAACAACAACAATCATAATAAATTTAATTAGCACAGACACTAGACACCATCAATATGGTCACACTAAACAAACCAATATCTATATAAAGTTTGACGTAAACATCATCATCATCATCACCATCTTAGTTATGTATTATTGTTGGCATTATTATATACCGTTACAAACAATACCATCTAATGGGCAAAAATCGACAATGCCAGCATATATTCAGCATATGCTCACATTACTGGGGCGGTCGTTTTGTATTTAGAAATTTGAGAGAATGACGGAATGGAGCCAAATTATTTTAAAAAGGCGTCATCAGTAGCAGCACATATATGCATATGTACGTACTACTTATATGCATCCATTTAAAAAAAAAATCCATTTACGTATTGAAAAAAAAATTGTTTTTTTTTTAAAATAAAACTTGCTAACGAGCGCTGCCTAAATAATCACACATACTCACAGAGAACGCACATAAGAAGATTAAGCTTATAATTAGCGATGTACTTGTAGGTAGGTTTGCTAGTAGCTATAATGAAATTGTACGATTACACACAATCACACGAATATGATATCATAAATTTGTATAAGTAAATTACTAGATACCAAACTAAATGCTTACTATATGCCGATTTGTTCCTTCTCTTATCTATCTGACTATCTGTTGTTACCATTGCCCCCATAAAACAATCATTAAAGCCATCATACCATATCCAACCAACCAACCGTCCAACCAACCAACCAGTCAACCAATTCAGTCACTCACTATCGTTCATTTATCCATTTACCTAATAAATAAACTGTATATCTGTAGATGTGTGTGTGTGTCTGTATGTGCAAATAAACTGAAAATTAGATATAGAAATCAGCTTGGGGAAGAATATGAAGAAGAAAGAGTAGAGACAAATCTCATCTTCATCAGCACTATTCATTGTGGT
The DNA here is from genome assembly GCA_963854835.1 of Megamerina dolium. Lineage (NCBI taxonomy): Eukaryota > Metazoa > Arthropoda > Insecta > Diptera > Megamerinidae > Megamerina > Megamerina dolium. The sequence goes on along the minus strand of OY978526.1, from coordinate 29,199,400 downwards.
AATGAGCTTCATCTCGTTGGCAATTATTAAATGAATTGGATTTATATACAATACATAAACACCTACATACATATTCATAGACATGCTGAGACTTCTGTTAGTGTGCTTAATTTCTCTCTTGCTTTCTCATAAGTAGGGTTCACCACAATTTTTTGCTCCATCATTTTAATAGCCATAAACGTTATTATTATTATTATCGTTTATTGTTGTACGAGTATGTATCTACTTTTATGTTTGCTTCATGTACTCTATTACTAAGGCTCATTCACTAATTCCATCACTTTTCTCTCAATGTCATTTCATATATTCATAAAAGACTCGCTCTCTCTCTCTCTGTCTCTCTCACTCATTCTAAGTAAAAGAGTAAATATACTTGATGCCACCATTCTATTAGATTATATTCATATCATCCAGTTTGAAATAAGCAACCACAATAAACCAATAGGAAATTGACCAATCATAGAGCAAATAAAAGAGCATTTTTCAGGGCAGACACACACTGCTACTCTTGTGGATCGTGGAAGTAATTGCATTATTTTTATATATGTAATTTATATATGTATTGTATATGCATATGTATATTGCAGTATGATATAAGAGTGAAATAAAGTAGTAAAGCATGTGAGAACAAAGTGTAAATGAAAAAAAATATATGTATGTGGCCCTTATAAGCCTCGAAGGGCTCTTTGACCAAGCTTCTCTTTCATTACTGTTGTGCGTGTTAAATTTTGGACCTACTTATTTTAGCCGGTTCCGAACGGCAGAACTTCAGCCGAGGATTGAGAACCCACGACCTACAGATTAAAACACCAACACACTAACCACTCAGCTACGGCACTCACAAAGGCAAAACAAAGTGTAGTCATGATAAATTTCGGTGGCAGGATATTTATTTTTGTTCATTGGCATGTATTTACCATACCCCCCCATAATGCATGTACGTTGGTATGTATGTGCTATGATAACATAGACATCATCAGTTTAGGGATTAGTAATCTTAATGAGAAATACATGCACATATATATAGCATATATGGGAGTAGAGCTGTTATTTCTTGCCACAGTTAATTGCATGATGAGTGAGTGAGTGAGACTTGTGTTATACATACAATTTGATAAATGAAAGCCTGCACAAAGAATTGCTTAAATGAAGCAATTAAAATATAAAATGGAGAATCAATGGGAAATTATGTTTGCAATTAATTACCACCGCTCTTGTCTGAGTGTGGAAAGGATTATATTAATTGGAATTAAATATATGTATATTGAAGATGAAGGTTTGTAGGTTTTGTATTTATTATATCTCCGACAACGGAGAAATCAACTATTCTTCCTTGTATACATACATAACAATGTTGCCATGTATCATTGGGCACGCATGCTTTTAAATACACCATTTTCATTATCAAATTTTATAGTATAGACGTTCGAAACTAAAAAAAAATGTAATATACGTGAACTATATTTTAATAAATAACTAAGCACGATGATAGTTTTGGTTAATTAAAGAAAAGTTTTTACTTTCTTAGTTTATTCCTTATTTATGTTATTTATAAAAGGCTAATCTGACTACTAAGCTGTCATGGTTTTACAGAAAAAATCCAATTGCTTTTGTGTCTCTCCCCTACGGGCAACGGCTTCGTCACCGTCATGCGGTGGTGAGATATCCACAGTCACGACTACAATCCCATAAGATAGATCGTGTCAGCTGACAGGGTCTGCGGTTTTACGTCGGTGCTTAAGGTCCAGACTCCTCGATGGAGACTCAAAAAATTAAAATAATTTTTTTTTATTCATCTCCCCCAAAATCAATATTATAAGTCAATCAATATTAGGTTAATTAGAGGGCTGCCCCCTCTCTGAGAGAACACATTTAGGCCCATTATGATACCACTAAGCTTCTCTTCCAATACAGTTTGCGTGTTCAATTTGGACAACATTAGAAGGAATCTACTCAGTCGATGGTACAACATACAAATTTTGGTCCCAATTGGAAACGGTCGTGGATTTCTGAACTTGTAATGTGCGACACGCTAGTAAAGTAAAATTTTGGCAAAACAAAATCGAAAGTGTGACAAATCTTTATACAGTACATGCTCGATATTCGCGACTACCCATTATCGCAACAGTCCATTTATTGCGATAACTTAATATTTTTGGCATTGTAGGTTCTATAATGGCGACAGTTGACAAAAAAGAAAAAAGAAACTGTTCAATTTGCGCCACTTTCATAGCATACGCATAATGTAAAATAAGCAGTAATAACGGGAAAATACGTTAATTTGTTTGTACATGAGTCTCTTTGGAGAATTTTGGTGTTTTATTTTGTCATTTTTTTTGTGTCTGTTGTGTGCAGCGCATGATTTAAATATGAGAAGAGTTCAAAATATTTTAAAGCCCACGATTACTCAAAAATTAGAGATTGTAAAAAAAAATTAAAAGCGGATATTCCATAAAATCAATTCGCGCAAGTTACAAGTTGCATAAATCTTCGGTTTATCGCAATAAAAATCAAGAGAATGCACTTAAAAATTTCGTACGCTCAACTGAAAGTGGACCTGGCAAACGTTACACTTTAAAGAAAGCAGAATACCCGAGAATATAAAAAATGCTTTATAAGTAGTTTTCAAAATAAAGAGAGAACAATGTCCCAATATCAGCAGAGATTTTGCGATCAAAAGCCATTCAGTTGCATTCCAAAATTTGTCCAACCAATTCACGTTTCAATGCTAGTGATGGATGGTTGAAGAAGTTTAAGCGTCGTCATGGAATTAGATTTTAAAAAATAACCGGGGAAAAGTTGTCTTAAAAATCTCATCTTCTTGATCCATTTGTACAAGAGTTTAAAGATTACGTTGATAAGCATGGGCTGACCCTTGATCAAATCTACAACGCCGACATATCCGGTTTATATTATCGAATTCTTCCAAACCACACTCCCGTCATATGTAGTGAGGCAAGTAACTTTCTTGCCCTGTTCAAATGCGAATGGCAAACAAACTGAAATTGTTGGTGGCAAAAAATCTCTGGTTTTTAATCAGTCACGAATACCGAACGTATATATTTATAACAATATGATAATGAAAAACTACCTATTCAGAAAATATAATTTATGTTCTATTTTATATTTTTGGAAAATTACCTAATTAAGGACACTAAATGAAAAAAAAAGGAAATTGTAAATTTTACGCTTGAGGCAGAAAAAAAAGAATATTTGTTCTATTTGTAACTCGGTTTGCAGAAAGCAATGTAAAGTAATATCAAAAACGGAGTGTGATTAGTCAAAATGGACAGCTTAGTCTATATGCTATATAGTACAATATTTGTAGCAGAGATATGTAGCTAGGTCGGTTGTTGGCATACGTTCCCTGAAATTTAAAATGGGTAAATATAATTTGTTTCAATTGCATTCATTGTGTTTATACTAACGAAATTAACGCTAAACAATTTCTTAGGTTTCGCAAAGGAAATGTTGCTACAACTGGGTGTTGTGCCATCAATTTATAAGCCGATTCCCTGGCTTACAATTAATAGAGAGAGTTTTCAACGAGTTCAGCGTCGTGAAAAGAAGCAAAAAATTGTTGCTGAACTTCTAAATAAAACACCAAGATCAATCGAAGGTAACATTTGTTATCAGTTGCACAAGAAGTTATTTAAAGATATAAATTTTCCTCCAGCCCTTCATGAAGAAAATCAAGAAAATTGCGCTCTTGAAGACAACAGAATTTTCGATGCATCGAACGAAAGTCATTCCAAATGTCTCAGGTTTATGGCTTAGGACAAGTCTCGCACAGGTATTATTCTACTTTTCTATTTTCTACTTTTGATACAATGGATATAAATAATTATGTCACTATTTATACAGGTGTCATATTAAAACTAGGGTTGTGTTATTAATCTTTTAGTCGATAAATTTGATTAATCAAAATTGTTGATTAATCAAAATTGATTAATTTCGATCTACGTACGGTTTATCTGAATAGTTAATAACAGCTAGATGTCACTTCTGTTACTTCGAAATATGTTTCGAAAGATCAAGTTAAAGCTAAAGTAACCAACGTTGACTTAAGAAAAGTGTCAAAAAATGTTTTTGCTTCTCACTGAGAAGAAAAAAATATTGTAAGATGGATTTTTCGTCCTCCATCTCCATCCAATCTTTATATTGGGCCTTATTATGAGTTGCATTCGATTTGCGATTTTCATTGGTTTTCGAAGATCGAAGACCGAATGTCAAATGCATATTATGAGTTGTGCGACACTGCTTAAAATTTAGTTGAAAAACGAATTTTGTTTCGTTACTGTAGCGTAGTGAAAATGTAAGTATTTTGTGTTTGTTTTTTACTTTTTGGTGATTAAACACTAATTTTAAAAAATTTTTATTAATTTTATGAGGGTCTAAGTTCGTGAGTACGAAACAACAACTGGAACAATTGATGGAAGAAAATTCAACTCAATTTCGTAAAATTCACAATAGCGCTATTCTTCATCGAATAAGCGTCATAACAAAAAATTACAATTCGTTCGATTAGCACTTTCGACCACAGTCGACGATCGAATGCAACTCATAATAAGGGCCATAAATCACGAGCACGCTGCATATAGTAAATGTTCAAGAACAAATTTCTTACAATCGAGTGCAAATAGTTTAGACAATAAATAAAAATGTGGTCAAATGAGATTTGCTCTCATTTGTTCTCATTTGAACGTGTTGTCATAAATATTTGCTAGCGACATTTAGTTAATAGTCTAGTCAATATATGGGACAATATGAAATATAAATTGGACATGTATGTTGGGTGATTAGACTGTATGAAGTCATAAGTTTTAGTTGGACATACATATATGACATATGTTCACTTTTAAATTTTTATCAGATCAAATTGCAAATTGCAAAGTGTATATATAATTATATATGCGTTCAAGGGGGACGCAGAAGAACTTTATAGGAGGTAGAAAATGTTAATGAAAATTTTCAGTACCAGTAAATATTTACTGTTCGCTCTCGATTTGAAATATGTGTAAAGAAGATAATCAAAAGACATTTTGCACACATTAACTCCCCTAGTTTATATAAGGGTGAAATATCTCAAATGCATTTATCTAATGTTTAATTTCGATTATTATTAATTTTCTTCTAATTACACCAACTTATAAATATTTTTTTAAATGTTATAATAAATAAAATAATTTAAAAATTTGTTAAAACCCATTGTTTTGTTTTAAAAAGCAAAAAACGACGACCAGTGGGTTAATAATTTTAACATTGCCTGAACAAATTTTGATATTTCTTCTATATTGATATTTTGAAACATATTCATGTTGACAATACCTGAACAAGTTTTGGAATATCCTGTGCATGATAGGAGAACATTTATTACAATAGTCAATTATATTATGCATTATTAAATGTACTAGAATTTGATTTGCATTACCAGTAATGCCTCAATACATTTCACCGTCTTCTCCCTTGTAACAATGGTTTTAGTCTGCCCTATATAAACAATAACAGCTGTCGCTTCAGCTGTCACTTGAGCTGTCACATTCAAATAGAAAATAATGTAAAGTGAAAGCAATCGAGAAACAATTTTCAGGTAAGTGTAATCAAAAACCGTTTAATAAAAAGCTGCGGTCAACGAAGGAATATATTAATCCTGGAGATAATCGTGAACAAACATTTTATATATGGCGTCCAGCAGCTCTGGAACGATGGTTGCAATGGTGCACGATGGAAGCCGCAAAAGGTGTTGGAGTAAACGAAAACTTTTGCCAGTTGCCAAGCAGCACAATGTTACAAGCAGCCTAAATATGTGTCTCATTTGACAATGAGCGGTGTCACCAAAGAAAGGATATGGTCAAAATGTCCAAAGCAGCAAATTTGAACTAAGCGATAGAGACCATATATGTATGTAGCGTTTTAACATACAGTCTGGACTTGCCTTTAGTTTGTTTTTCACAGAGCCTTCGATTTGCATGGAGCGTTAGTTCGCGCAAGGACACTGTCGTCCAAGGTGAACATTCAGAGTGATGGATATACTGAAAGTATAAATTTAGACATATTTTCTTAAAACTCATTACTATTTACCATTTATGTGTATATTTAATTAAATTCTCCTCCCTAATTATTAAAATGCTATAATACTTCTATTTGAATGACGTAGTCAAAAATCAAGACATTCCAAGAATTCATATAAAGTTCATACAGTACAATAATTTTTAAAAACCCTCTCTTCAATGCCTTTAAATTGCAAAATGACAATAAAAATTAGCCCCAATACAAACTGATTCCATATTAACTAACGTATCGTAGTAGTTACCGATTGTACATAGAGCACATGGTCGGTATGCCACTTGCGCTAAGCATCATAATTGAAACGACAACGATGAAAAGAAAAACCAATTACCGATTACCGCACCCCAAAAAGGTGCTACAAGAACAACACTCACTGGTGAATCAGCTGTATTATTGGCAGTAAATGCAGCATCTGAAGACATGCAACATGAAAATAAATAAATCCAATGAGAAGGAATAATAAAACAACACAACAACAAGAGCGCGCTTATCAAGATGCATACAAAAGTGGCAGCATCAGCTTCAACAGCATCAACAGCAGCAGCAGCATGCATGCATGCATGCAGACCAAATATAAGAATACAGACGAAAATTTATTTGTTCATCGTCATCATCATCGTCGTCGTCATCGAGTTTGTCATTATCTTATTGTTGGCGCTTTCAGAATCACACTACTAGATATATACCTTCTATATATCTACCTACTTACTGAAAATATCATGCATGGTGCAACACACCAGACGTCATTGCTGCCTCAAGCTATTGTTGTAGTTGAATTATGTATATATGCATATGTATGTATATGTCGTCTTGGTCGTCAGCATTGTCGTTATTATTTGTTTGTTTCTTCTCACGTGTGTGCTTGCTATATTGTGTTTGTATGTGTTGTACTTTTAACGAGGTGTTTATTTTCACAACTTCATGCTGCAAATGCGCCAACTGCTGCTGTTTGTGTGTGTGTGTGTGTGTGAGTATCCATGTATGTATGTATATACTAATAAAGGCAAAGGCAACTACTGCATAATTCCTTTTTCTTTGATTTCTTTACTTACATCTCTCACCCAATGTACCGTCTGTGTGTGTACAAATATATGCTAACATGCTTGAGCACAGCCATTACAACTCGTTTTGCATGATATATAATGCTATGGGTAAGATGCATTTGGAATCAAAAAAGAAAAAATAAAAAACAAATAATAAAAAATAAAAACAAAATGATGAAGAAAATTGGTTGCCGCCCCTTTTTACAATTTTGCCAATTGCCAACGAGAAGCTACTCATAATACCCTACTGATGATGATGATGATGATGATACTGATGCTGATTATGATGGAAATGTTCAACATACATCGAGTCCAAAATGTGGCATGTAAATAACATTCATGAAGCAAAGAGGTAAACTTCTTAGAGATGATGTAGAAAATCGCATCATTAAAAATGTTGGTGTACAGGGGGTAAGCGGTAAGCGGTACTAAAAAAAGATGGGCTATCAATAAGCAACGGTGTATCAGTATATTAAGCATTCAGGTTGCTGTCATAAATTAATAGAAACGAAAACAAGCAATTAAAATCAGAGAGCAAAAGAGCAAATCAATCGCATAGAGAGCAAATGTGAGTTTCTATATGAAAACATTGACTGCTGAGAGCTTTAATTGCATGATGGATGTATGTATGGATTTTTATATGTATTACGCTCACCAAGGCGACATATAATAAAAAGCAGAAGAAATAAAAGATGTCGAAGAAGAAGAAGCAACTTCCACATTATTTACATACGCTCCACAATAACAATAATAATAATAACAACAACTACAACTGAAAGCACCACTATGATGATGCTCTCTTATTGTTCTCTTCCTTTTCTGTTTAATTTCCATTATGTTCACTCACTCATTTCATGAGAATTATAACAATTTGTATGTGTTAGAAAGAGATAAAAGCAACAACATCACAATGAAATGAACAGACTTGTAGTAAACACAGAAACATTTGTTGTTTTTGGAGTGTGCACATTTCTGGGCTGACTGGTTGGTTGGCTACTGGCAGCTGTTGTTGCTGCTGCTGCTGCTGCTGCTGTTACTACCACTGTTGTTTCTACAGCTATGGCAATACTTGTGCTTCTACACCGTATCCATTTGTTGTGTGTCAGGCATTCATGCAACGCGGCACTCAATAATCGTGCTAACGACTAAAAAACGGTTTCGTTTTGAGCGACGGCGTATTGTCTTTTACCATAGTATTAACGAGCTGCTGATTAACTGATGTGACCATCGTCGGCAACATTATTATTGCCTTCTTCTTGTTATTCTCTTTCGAAAAAGTGTACTGATCAGATTGGCTTATCGCATTCACATTGAGCTAGCTGATCATTTACCGACGCGTGTGCGTATACGAAAAAACTACTGAATGAAATTGATCATATGTGTGTGTATAAAGTGGAAAAAAATCAGTTGTTTGTTTGGATAAAAAATCACACTAAAAGAGAAGATGAACGTGTTCTAATAAGATTCAAGCACTGATCGAGCTCGTCTCAATAATAAAACGACCGGTAGTGCTGTTGACAGGCACTCCCATTAAGTAAAACATCGCCGAAATAGACAAACGTGTGCGTCGGCGTTTGCAATAAAAAAAAAGAAAGAAAAGAAAACTGCTCTAACAACGTCACGCATCATTGATGCGACGGTCCAGTTAATCAATGTCACTTGATTGTCGCTACACCGTGCAATATATTCGATACATTTAATTCGTTCAAGCATTAAAAACCATTTCATCGTTCTGTCATTGAATTTTGCACAAACACACACAACGACCGTGTGCAACGTGTGTTTGACCAACTGTTTTCGGACCGTTTCCATCCCTAACCGCAACGATTCATTATTCGATACTTCAATTTGATTGCGATTTTGCTTGTTTGTGTCTTTTGTATTCACCATTAATTGTGTTTTTGTGTGTGTGTGTGTACGTGCGTGTGTGTGCGCGTTGTTTTGTGGTCTCATCAATTGATTCGTCTCCTCATTGTCATCATTCGCCATTCACCATTCAACGCAAATGGTCACGTGCGGCCGTCAACCGTTCAATATGCTGCCGATGGCGCCAATTAATCCTTTTGTTGTTGGACTAACACCATCGGTGGCTGCTGCAGCTGCCGCCGCCGCCGCTGCTGCTGCTGCTGCATCTTCAGTGACGGCAACAACACCGCCTGCAACAACCGTGACAACGACTACAGCAGCACCAGCTGCAACAAAACCAAAATTAGCTTTTAGCATCGATTCGATTGTTGGCGATGGGGGAGGTGGAGCTGGTCGTGGTGGTCGTGGTGGTGGCGGTGGTGGTGGTAATACTGCTACAGGATTCAACTCTGAGATCGATCATTTGCAACCCAATGTCATTTCACCACCACTGTCCTCATCGCAACGCAGTGATAGCCCATGCGATGATCGCAGTGAACGTACCGCCACCTATGATCATTCACCCAACAATCTAAGCGTTAGCGGGGATTCTCCACATCATTGCCAACAACCGTTAGAATTAAGAAATAGTTTAGCTGCTGCATCATCATGTCGTCCTGCCATTGTTGTGCCACCGCCTGCAACACGTGCAGGTTTCATCTATTGTCGAAGTCGTTCATCATTGGATCGCTCACCGGATCGCGATGGCAGTCCACAGCGTTGTCGTTCACGTTCACCAACCCATTTGATGAACGTGTCCGCTAATATGCCAATGCATGCGAACCGTAGTCGTTCGTCAACACCTAACCATCGGCCGCAATCGCCACTATCGCCTCAGCTACAACTACCAGCCGTCCTGTCGAAGGGTCCTATTTTGGTACCAGGTATACCGGCTGGTCTTATACGCCCACTACCAATGCAAGCGCCGCCAAATAACATAGCTTTATTACCAACTGGACCAAATGCAGCAGGTGACACGGGCGTAATACATCCGCAATCAGGACAATCCACAGCAACCACAATCCCCATAGCTGCCGGTGCTGGAGGAGTTGTACCATCATCGCCAGTACCACCACATGGTGCTGCTGGATCTGGACCGCCATCCTCACATCCACTACCACCACCACCATCCGCAGCAGCAGCAGCAGCAGCAGCAGCAGCAGCACTACCACCACCACCACCAAATCCTCATTTCTTAGCGGCACAATTTCAAATGGCCGCCGCATTGGCACACCATCATCAAGCACAGCAAGCACAGCATCATCCACCACCTCCGCATCATTTGCCGCCAGGTCATCCATTGGGTATATTTCCGCCGGGGCCACATCATCCTCATTTTGGAGGTCCTCATATGATACGTGATAGTTATCCGTTGTATCCGTGGTTGCTGAGTCGACATGGTCGCATATTTCCACATCGATTTCCTGGAAGTAAGTACCGTTTGAGTTTTTATACGTAATGGGCTTATGCTAATTGTAGTTCCCTAAATAATAGGGATTTTCATTGAAGTGAGTAGTTGTACTTGTAGTCCCCTAAATAATAGCGGTTTTTATTAAAGTGAAAATGGTCCCTGAAGCACAGGCTATAACTATTTTTTGTGTAAAGTTGAAAACAATTTTTGCACGTTTTCGAAGAGATTAACTTTAGCATGGGCACAAACCATTAAATGATGCTTGGGTGGTGAGAAAAAACTAAATCCATTATTTGTACGTTTACTTCAAGACATAGGTGATTCATATTATCGGATTAGTAGCAAATATTCAACGTGTTGTTTTATAATTTGCTGTCATTATAAAGTTAACTTCTTAATGCCTTTCTCATGCAAACTCTATTACAACGAAGCGATTTCACAGTTTGTTCTTGATGCAAATTTCTTATAACTTGAATGCATCAAAATTTCCTAATCAAGTTGCTGGTGACTCACTATATCCATATGCGGTGTTGCATTGTCCTGATGGAACATAACTTTTATCTGGTTGGCCAATTCGGGTGCCTTTGGTCAATCGCGAGCTTGCAATTTAAAAAACATGACATTTATTTGATGTCAGTTCCGAAGTAAAAGGTCGATTGTATCAAAATTTCCCCACCAAATCCCATGGTTTCTAGCAACTCACTACAGACGTGCTTTGGCATTGTGCTGACGAAATACAACACATCTTTTATTGGGCAATTCTGGCCGCTTCTGGTCATTCGCTGGCGTAAAATGGATAAATTGTTGAGAGTAGAGGCCCAAATTTAGTCTTGGCCCATATAAAAGTAGCTCATACTTAGTAGATGATACCCTCTCAGTTCCACGAAATACTCAGCCCAACCTTTCGGATCATCAGTCCTGGTTTGGCCTCCATTTTATGTGCTTCAACTATAGTTTTCGCAGAGTATTGTCATAAGTGATAAGTTGCTCACTTTCAGTCACCATCCGTCGATTTCATTCCAAAACCAAGGCTTGGTGTCAATTCGTATGGCACCCAACAATTGCGCTTCTTTTGCATCAAGTTTTATGCAGATGATTCAAAGCTGTTTTGTGGACGATCATTATCTCTTGCGACTACTAATTAGTCTAGTTCGATCAGATCCATGATTTTTAACACATTTTTAACTCTGGAACAGAATCATCGAATCCAAGATTGCATGTAGTTTGGTGTGACATTATCGGGATCATAAGTTCCTTAGCCTGCCTTGGTTATTGAATTTTAATAAAAAAAATACTTAAAGCTGTAAGTTCAAGAAAAACATTTCAATTTATTTACCTTTAGGCCAATGCCTCCTCATTCAGTTCGTATTAACTCATTTGAAAGAACAGCTTCATCAGACAAAAATTCTTCGAATATATCCTTTAACCTCAGGCTAAGGTTAATTTTTTTTTTTTATATCTCAATATAATTTTTAATGATCGTTTAATTCGTATCGGTTACCTACAATGAACAGCATACATATGCATTTCTTTTCATTGAAAACCTATAATCATCTAGATTACGCTGTTACAGTAACACAATAATTATTAGTACACGGACGAATTGGTCGTTTATTATGGATTAAAGTAGCTGGGTAATGATTTTCATAATGATGCAAGAAAAATTCCAGCAGCGACAACAACAACAGCAGTACGAGGTGAAAGCCGCCAAAATGCAACCAAACCCATCATAGATATGTATTTGGAGTACCGATAAGCCAAGTTGGGGGGAGTGGTTATAACAAATTACATTTTAATTAAATTGTGTGCATTTAAGTATTTATATATATGTGTGTATGTGTGCGTATATGTGTATGTTTGTGTATTTATGTAAACAACAAAATATTACACAGGTCGTTAATCAGGTCACATTTATTGTATTATATTGTATAGGTACAAGTCGGTGTTGGACGTATTTGATGATGATGATTTTCCATTAATGGCGCCTGTTGCAACATTTTTTTTTTTATTTATTATTCATATTTATATGTATTTTTTAAGGTTGTGTCTACTCTATATTGTATATGTGTACTTACTTATACTTATGTAAGTAAGTATACATAATATAATTGACCATACTGGCTTAATGTGTTTTTAATTGAGTTGCATGGTGTAATGTTAAAGGGAATAATGGGGATCATGAGATCATAGAAATGTAACCAAATAGATGAACGTCTGTATGAAAATTCATGAAAATATTTTTGTTCATATGCATATGTATTTATACATTTTCATATGTTCCTCCACATGTGGTACTTATGTGTTCACATTTTTTGTCATCTGCTGTCATCAGTTTATTGCCATTTCGTTTCGTTCGTTGGCTGCAAAATAAACACTATTACGCTGCAAATGAACACCTATTTTTCTTCCAAATATTATTATTGTTGGTTCTCTCTCATTTAAAACACCTAATTATTTTCGCTCTGCGTGTATGTTAAATAATCGTATAGCATTTGATTTATGATCGTTAAATGTCATTTGAAGAACATCCCCATCATCATCATCATCATCGTCGTAATTATTATTATACATAGACGAAGTCATTGTTTATTCACTAAACGTAAACGTAATGGTAAATATTTTTGTTGTTATTGTTAACGATTCTACATATAATTTTTGATAATATTTTTATTACTAAGTCCGTGGGTAGGAAGGTACCTGCTTATTTGTTTGATAATAAGCACTTTTAGTGAAAGGGAAAAATAATTGTATAGAATTGACAAAGTCAATTGCGTTATTTAACTTTTGAATATCAAGGTTAAAAGGATGTTAATGTTTCTCTAAAGAGGTTAATTTAATTAATTGCCATTATTAGAAATGTGTAATGTAGAAAAGATCGAAAAACCATATATTGAGTCATCTGGAAGTAAACGTAAATTATTTTGGTTAAAAAACAACAAAACAACAACACACAATTGAGGCTATTACAACGCATGGTATTTAGTGTGGCAACAAAAAAAAATGGCATTGTTTTGATATACAAGTTCAATTGTAGTTAGACAAGTGTACAGATAAGTAATAATTGTTGGAGGGATAACCAAGAATTAAGGAAAAAATAATAAAATTAAATTAATAATAATTAAAAAAATAAAATTAATTAAAAAATAAAGCATCCTTTGATAATTTCTGCTGCTTGCCACTCTCAATTTGAGCAATGACTTAAAATTTTAGCTGAATTTTAATAATCAATAATTTTTTCTTAAATCGTAAGTCCCTTTTGAGAAACTTCTGTCAAACAAACGAAATTAGAAAGGCCAATTAAAGTTTTTTGTCAAGTGTTACTTCCAACGGTATCCAGTAATAATTGTAGTTCTTCGCAATAGAACCATGAAGCAAAGCTTCTGACAAATCTCGGAAAAGTGATGTCACAAGGTTTCTATCGTTTGGAATTGGATAATAAAAATTACCCTTTTTTGTTTACAAAAACAAATAATTCAAAAAAAAATACCTCTATTTAAGATTCCAAAAAATAATAATGATTAACGTCTTGCTTTAATCAAATAGCCATTAACAATTTACATGATCGCCTCGATACCACCTGTTCCGATCAGATTACTTTCAGTCAATTTTCAATGACCGTCACTTTAACAGCACACATTGTCCTCTCCTTTTCATGCTACATTTGTTTTACTTCCCCGTGCAGAACCATTCTACTTATTCACATATCTCCTGGTAAGATATAAATCTCATTGCTGATTAACTCAATCTGCGGTTGTCGAATAACAGAGTTGTATTATTTAAGCTGCCAAATGGATAGTGCGACTAAAACTTTTTAAGGCCATCCGATTGATCAGGAGATTGTCTCATATATTAAATAGCTGTTGCTCCATATTGAGAGCCTTCTTAAGCCTTAACTCTGTTGATTGGAGTGCCAGGGCTCAGGTCATATCTGGAAAAAATAGAGTGAGAGATAAAGAAATTGGAGCAGGGCCGGACGGGGAAGTTCGAGCGCCCAGACCGAGTGTTATTTTTATTCTCCATGCCCACCAGATTAATTTCTTTACGTCGAAAGAACTCTCTTTCATTAAATTTAATTTAATAAGTTACGATTTCGGTGCCCGGTAGATATAACAATTTCACTAATTTAGTCCCTAATTTAGCCGAACTCATTTAATGGGCACGATGTGTGTTCGATTTCAAAAACTTGGATTTAATAATAATTTAAAACATGTTCACTGTCATAAGACTCTTCGGTTCTGTTTCAAACACACAATCTTACCCTAAACTGTAGATTGGAGAAGATAAAAATCAGGAAGAGGTAAATGGAGCACGTCGACGGATCTGTGAAAATCGATGTTAAATTCCAAGATAGATTTTATAATCAGCTGAGTTGAGTTAAAAAATTTAAAAGATATGAGATTATATTCTAATAAATTTGCAGTGAATTTTACGTTCACTAGTTTTCTTAATATATTGTATAAAAGCTTACATGAATTTCGATCAAATGAATTCATTTCGAAAAAAAGTTTTTGACCTATTTTCGACATTATTGCAAGGTATGCTAACTAAAGTGTGGATGTGCCAGTCAAACCGTATTGGTGTGGTAACGTCATTTATCACTGTGCTGTGGATTCTCATCTTCTTTTTGTTCCGGTTATCAACTGCGCACATTACTGCAAATGTTTTAAAAAAAGTAAATAAAAACAAAATAGAATATTAAAAAAAAGGATTTCGAAAATATTCCAATAATTTTTCGATAGTAATGCAGTATATTTATAAAATTTTTATGACTTAATTACATCAATATTGGTAACATCATTATTTTTGCGACAGATGTCTAAATAGAACGCCTTAATCCTACAGATCTTCATATATCCATGTACAAAAATACACACTTATCTGATATTTTTGAGAATGATAGACATCCAAAAAAACTATGATCTCACAAAATACGAATATCTACTTAAACATAAAAAATAATAAACATGTTACATCAAACGCATAATTTTATTTAGGGGTGCAGAAAGTGAATAGAACAAATTACAAACTTATAGAATTAGCAAAAAAAAAAAAAACTCAATAAATCAAAATGTTGTACATATACGAGCGCATATGTAATAAAATCAGAATGAAAAATAAAAAAGTCGAATAAAAAAAAAACAAACAACAATATTAATTGAATAAAAACAGAATATGTCAACCGCGCGAGCGCCTTTTATTACAATACAACAGAAGCTTGTCAATTTGACACTTCATTATTATAAGAAATGTTATTGTTGCATATACATATGTATGTACTTATATACGTAAATATGTATAGTATATATGTATATGTGCATGCAATAGTAGAAATAAGGCATCCATTGTTTTTACTGATGGATGCAATCGACATATTCTATGTGGTACTTTTTTAATTTTACCACTTTTTACCCTCTGTGTTTCTCTCTCATTCTGTCTTTATATCACTCACTAGCTCTATCACATTTGTACGTGTTGACGAGATACGCTCATTGCGCTCGCCAAACTGACAGATGCATTATCGTTGTATGAGCCGTGTTACCCTTTGCATTATTCCTATGTTGTTGTTGTTATTACTGTTGTTGTTGTTAATCGAACAAATGCGTTTTTTATTTATTAACTATATATATATTAGTATTGCTGCCATTACATTGAATGATGTGACGATGATGAGCATTCTCATCATCACACGCACACATGTACACAGTGATTTCTTGACATTTGCTACTTGTATGTACAATTGACAGCAAACAAATGTACAAATAAATGTATGAAATTGATTGGTACATACAACAACAATTACAACAAATATTAGCCTACTCTAGAGTAGACAATGATGATGAAGAAGGAAAGTTAAATAATTATTGTTAATATTGCATTGGATGTTGAGAGCTCATCCGTTTGTTTTTCTATTATTGTATATGTATTTAGTATGTACATAGGATTCCATTACTTTATACACACTTAACATACATATGTGTAAAAAAATTATTACTTTTATTTACTTGCAACACATAGTATGAGAATGTTGATCAAGAATAACCCGTGTGGACTAAGAAAAATTCTCTTTGGGTATATGGTTTAGTTTAATATACTTGGTCCAATGAAGTTAAAATTATTTTTTTATATCTTAGTCCGGTTAATTGAGCTCCTCATAATATCATTAACACTGTCGAAAACTTTATGAATCGATGAAAGTCGATGAAAGTCGATGAAAGTCGACGAAGTCGATGAAAGTCGATGAAGTCGATGAAATCCTCTGCACACCGTACGATTTTTGCACGTTTGAAACCTGAAGTCTCCACGTTTTAAATTTCTTTTTTATTCGCTATCCCATATCAATTGGATTAAAATTCATGATCACATGGTGACGATAGCTTTGCCATGCCGAAGTGATAATACATAATAGTCTCCATACGATCAAGTGTTATGTGTCTATTTATAATAATATCTTTGATTTTTATGCGTCGTGCTGCTTATACGATATCATGGATTTTATTTAATATAATTCGATAACCATTAACAAATAATTTGTAGGAATTCTTGACAATTTAGCTCAGCGAACAACACAAAATTTAAATCTCTTCAAGCACTTTTTTCAAAGCCATTATAAAAGTATAAATTTTGTAGCGGAGTCCTTCTAAGAATGCGACATTCGTAGCAAAAATATTCGTAAGAAATTTTAATGAGGAAAAATTAATTGAGTTTGATCCCGCTCTAGTGGTGATTCCTGTAAATTTTCAGTTATTTTTGCAGAAAATTTTAAATTGTATAGGAGCAGCCTTAAGGGCCACAAATTCAAAGTTAATTAATGTCAATTTATTTGAAGAAAGTATTACGGAGAAAAAATTTATTGTAAGTCTTCCATAAATTGCATTCCTCAATGGATGATTTCTTGGCAGTTAAGTCTACTTTCGGTTGTTTTTGCGTCCAAGTTACATAAGAGCTCCTGAATGAGTACAAATAAGATCTATGTATGTTTGAAGAAAATGTTAGAAACCACAGATTTAGGGAAATCTGTCATATATTTCATGCCTTTAGGGACGATCACTTCGGAGTTATATGGTTATTGGTTTATTTTCAATTGTTTTTGCAGTTAAATCTTAAGAAAGCCCCTTTAGGATTGCATACAGAAAGTTGATTTGTTTGAAGGAAATATTTTAGAGGAAAATTAATGTAGATCGATAATGCATTTCACCGCTCTAGGGATGATTACTGGGCAGCTATTTGGATATTTGTTGATTTTGAAGTTTTGGTGTTCAAATTGTATGGGAGCAGCGCTAAGGCATGCAAATAAAGCATATTTGGAGGAAATGTTAAAGAGGAAAAATGCATGGAGATCAGTCAGACATTTTACACCTCTACAGGTTATTCCTATGGGATTATTTGTTAATTTTCAATTAATTTTGTGTTAAAATTGTATGGGAGCACTCTTAAAAGCCATAAATACAGAGGAGGTATGTTCGACGGAAATATTCGGGAGGAAAGATTAAAGGATTTTGATTAAGTATTTCACCGGATTTGATCTTCCTCCTTAGTAATGAAAATTTTTAATTTCAATTTAGGGTTCTATATCGCTCAATATAGGTGCATACAATAACATAATAGCTCAGTAGCTTTTCATGATCTCTATCATTCACATACCATGTATCTTTTTAATTGCGTTTCTCCTAATGTAGTTATTTTTGCAGAATATAATTTATCAGCCAGTACATATGCTCCACTTGCATTGGTTAATGGTATTAGCTGCATTGATAGATGCTATTATGTATGTTATTTTTTTCAAATTATTATCTACTCTAAATTCAATTGCAATGTTGTATACATAATATCTTCGTACTTGTAGATGACAATTGACAATTAATTGTTAGACAAGGCTGACCAATCTATCTATCTGTCTATCTTATTATTATTTGCTTGCCAACTGATACTTAAGTTTTACATTGGTATTGTGATTCTAGTTGTCTAGTTGTTGTTGTTGTTGTTGTTGTTGTTGTTGTTGTTCTTATACTCACTCACACCCTTGTCAGCTGTCACTTATAGGCATGATTGAAGTGCCACTGCTATTTTCTTTTTATGAAATTCTCATTTATTGTTGTTGCTTTCTAATTTCTAATTCATTTCATTTATTTCTGATTGCATTCTTGATTTTATTCTTCTTCTACCTTTTTTTTACTATTCAAAGGATTTAGTTATTTTTTTTCATTCACAATATTTCATGGTTTCATGCATTCTATAATTAAATTATAAGCATTTATTAATTGTTGGTATGTAAATAGCTGAGTGGAGAGAAAAAGCGGAATTGTATTAAAGAGATAAGTCTTTTTAAGTACCTACATTTCATTGGATTCTTTTAGATTATGATCAAGAATTGCATTGGGTTTTTGTTCTTTTAAGCTTTTGGCAATATATGTAGTTTGATATTTTGTTTTCAACAAACAAAAGTAATTTGAAAAATATCACAATTTAATTCAAAAGGTTTGTAACAGTTTCGAAATATGCCTAATGAGAATGCGAATATGGTGGATTTGAGCAGAAATTTAATTAAATGATGGATATTCACTGTGGCTAGTGTAGTATTGCGGCTAGAATTTAAAGAAATTTTGCTAGAAATAAATGTTTAATGTATGAGTGCTCCTTTTACTCCTTTTCCGGGAGCTAATGTGATTAATTTGAGATACCACGCTCTGGTGTTTAACACTTTCAAATGTTCGATTGACCACTAAACCCGTTATCGGGTAATTTTCGTCATTTAATTATTAGTAGGTCAGTCATTTTTCAGCCGATTTCTTTTTTCTAACGAAATAGAAAATCTGAATATTTGTCAAATTCAATTTCCAATATAATTGAAGATCTTAGAATTGACGAATTAATTGTATTTATTAATATAGCCGATAAGTTGTCATATGACTTGGCTAATTGACAATCCCTTGATGTGGGAAGAAACTTTGAAAAAATCTGAAAGAATTTGCAGACATTGATTCAGTTCTATCAGACGTTAGTTTTTCATAATTTGATCAGTTTCAAGTGAGTTTCATGAATATTTTATTTTTTTTTTTTTTTTTTTAATGGCGAAAGGTTTCAAAAACAATTTTGACACAACTAAGATGTTAGAGGAGGATTTAGGAGGATTTTGACATGGAGATGATGGTGCATTTTGATATAAAATCAATAAAACTGTCCAAAAATAGTAAAACTCATGAACAACTGTTCCGAAGGAATAGCAAATTTCTGCTTGGTTATTTTTTTTTTTCAGATAAATTGAAATAATGCCGAAATAGTTTTTGCAATAATGTCACACATTTTTTATATTTGAAAAAAAAATATGTTAACAAATATTTTTACAATTATGCCGGAAGTCTAAGTTCATAGACGTTTTTTCGAAATTAATTAATTAATCGAAATTCGTAGAGAGAAACTTTAGCTGTTGGTTTTGAAATAAATTATCAGATCAACTATGTATCAAGACAAATTGAATAAGTTTCATTGTGCATGATTATGATATTATAGCAGGTGACATTTTTTATTTTTCATTTTACACATACATTTTTGCTTTCGGTCCTTCACATAATTTTGACAGATATTCGAATTCGATGGTGTCATTCTTTTATGACATTATCCAATTAATCAATTCATTCGTTGTGAAATAGATGAGCTTCATAGAATTGATAGTACATATAACATAATTTTATAAATGATAAAATTACCGTATTTATCAGATTAATAAATTAACTTATTGTTCGAAAAATATAGTTTTAATAAAAAATGAGTTTGTTTTTTTCGATTAACGTACTTTAAAGATTATGTATTTTTTTTGTTTCTTTCGTTTATATTGTTTTCTTTAGTGTTAATTAATTTATTAGAATTTATTTTTAATTTGCTATTATCATTTACGCCACTTAACTGACTTAAGCTGTGGTACGAACGCATACAATCACAACAACTTAAAATTGTGCTGTATAATTTATAGCACGAGTAAAGACAATAAATAAATAAATAATATTCAAGAGCGATACGGAAATATATCTGATATAGTCGATTGTAGTAATGTATGGAAATTAATAATAGCATTAGTGACATCGTACTATAATAAATTTAAAATGAATTATGTCAGATGATATTTGCATTGTCATATTTATTAATTTGTTGTTTATATTACATGCATAGAAAGGTATAAATGAAATATATGGTAAAAGTGATATAAGTAGTATTTAGAAAAAAAAATTATATTTTATTGTATGAAATGGATTTCAATTTAATCATTTTTTGCAATAGAAGACATTTATTACGGTTATATGTCCAAATGTCTGACAAGCCTTGACCGAGTCTCTGTTTTAGTATGGTTGTACACACTAAATTTCAATTTGAGAAAACCCATTTTTAATGACAAATTTTCATATGAAAACACACTTCTCTATAACCGACAGGTAGTGGCCATTTGAATGAGTGAACGTTCGTGTTTCTAAAAAAATTGTAACTGTTAAATTAGCTGAAATGGAATACGGACACACAATTTTATGCAGAAAAGATTAATGCATTAACCCCACTGTGTTACGATATATATGATACATATTGTATTTGTTAAGTGGGCCGCTACACTAAATGAACGAAAACTCTTCAAAATTGACAAATAAATTCACAGCCATCAGAAATCCATTATAGAAGCTACATATCTTCCACCCCTAATATTTTTATTTCCCCAATATATTATTCTCAAGTAAACTTACCCTTTATCTTCACCATTTAAGAGGCTTTTATGTGAAGTGATGGCAGTTGAAAACCAACAAATTACCACATTACCAATTTCCATTAATTTTGTATTCTCAAAATATTCTTAGAATACCTCCATCATTTAGTAGGTCTCTCCTAACAAAAAAAAAATATATGTGGCACTTAAAGCCCCGAAGGTCTCATTGGCCGAGCTTCACTTCCAATACTGTTGTGCGTGTTAAATTTTGGACTCTATTAGAAGGGACCTACTTATTTTAGCCGTTTTCGAACGGCAGAATTCTTGCGACATCACTTTTTCTGAGCTTTGTCACAGATTTTTTTTAGAAGCTTTTCATGGCAAGTTGTTACTGTCGGAAGAATTGCTACTGCACCTAGGTCTCTCCTACAAAACTGATAATTTTTATGAAATTTACTTCCACCACTCCCGGGTACCTCTAAAGGATTACATATATATGACCGGCTTCCAATAATCTTTTTGTCCCAATACATAATACATAATTAATGCAAAAAAAAAAATAATTACCCGGAAAAACATGCAATCGTTTCTAATGCAATTCTAATTGAACGTAAGTAAGTTAAATTTAACTACTATTCGAATATGTGTACCAATAATTAATTCTAAATTGGCCTTTAGGTGTGTTGCTCGGTTGTCATTTCTGGCTGGTTCTGATTAATCAAGCTGTGATAGACTGTTGATAGTCGAGGTTCGTATTTAATGTTTGACCATATACAAATAGACGTTTCCTTCAAAGTCCCACCATAAACATAGAAAACTCTTCCTAGTCGTTAATTTTGGTTTGGCCACCATCTGAATCGCTTCACTGTGCTTTGATTGCGATATTTTTGCGCATTATTGTTATCCGTTTAAAAAATGGGACAATATCGTTGCATTTGGTCATGGTTTCGCGGATCAAATTTCGATTAATCATGTTTTTTGCATCAATTTGTGTGGCATTCGATATTCAAGCTTATTTTTTAAACCTCCTTTAAGTTCATAGGCAATTCTAGAACTATTAACATTCTGGTCTACTTTGATAGTTTCTATTATTTTATTAACATTTTCAACGACGGTTTCACCACTTCTTTAACCACTAAAAGATCAGAATCTACGAAATTAAAAATGGCGTCTACTTCAATGTAAGAGTATCGGGACAAAACCACATTGCTTGCGTTTTCCTCTTTATCAAATCAAATGTATTTATTTTTTTAACTAGAACTATCACCTAACAAAATCCATATCACTTAAACCATTTGTGATGCTAGTATCACAGCGATGCGATCTATTAAAAAATCCGTCATGACTTTTCCGACAACGCAATATATCTTAAATGTTTTGGAAAAAGTATTATACATATTTAGGATGTGCAATGGCAATGAAATATAGATTGAAATCCTTTAGACATCTTGTCAAAAACTCTGACATTTAATATTCATGTATGCATTGCATGAGTGAAAGAATATATTCAAATCTGAAGGAAAAAAAAAATTCATATAAATTCTTAAATCAAAAATACATACATATTGTAATAATAACAAAACGTCAAGAGTTAATTAAAATCAAATATTTTATTGACCTTTATTACACAATGCATACTCGTAAGGTTTCCCTAGATGTCTTCTCTCTCTATTTTTTTTATTATTTTTTAATTCATAATCCCATTATGTGTTTATAAACATATAAAATTCTTAGAAAACAGTTTTTAAACACTTATTAAAATGAAACATATTCTGCCTACAATAACAAACTAAAAACAACCACGACACAGAACCAAAAAAAAAAATAAAATAAAAACCATCGAAAAAAAGAAATTCTAATTAAACAAGAAATCCCTTGAGGTGTTACCACGCCAGTCTGATTAAAATATACCCTTTAATTGTGAGGCACATTTAACAACAGCAACAACAGCAAATGTATTATCACAAATGAATACAACATGCAATATGACAACGAACAACAAAAACAACAATTGAGATTCTTTCGATTTCATTTAAACATTGTTCTTTCTAATGCCCTCTTTTAGGGCTGTTGCTGTTGTAACGCCTACTTGATTCTCTCCACTCGTACCATGTGAAATATACGAGCCATACGAGTATTTAACGTTTGCTACGTTCTCTGCGGGATATCGACACGCATGCGTGTTGAGAATATTTGTATTTTTTATATTTTTACATTTTTGATTATTTTTTTATTTTTTATTTTCATATAACACTTAAAAATTAACAACAGTAGTTTCAGCCGTTTAATAGGTTATGGAGGCTAATACAAAAAAAAAGCTGAAACCCTTAAAATATGAATATAAAGTTGATGGGGGGAAAAAAGTCGAAAAATTAGATGCACATCTTCAAAGAAATACATCAAAATAACACCTATCAATGTGACAACGTGTTTATATGTATATGTATATAATATAATATATGATATGTATATTAGATCTATCCAAAATTTTTAAATATATAAAAAAGTACAGAATTATAAAAATGAAGTTTTGAAATGGAAAGTATTTTTTAATGGAAAAAAGTTCTATAAATTCATAAGAAAATCTTCTCTTCCAGTATTCATACGTTTATTTAATTTCTACAGTTTCGAAAGGGATATACTTCCATAAGTAGGACTACTGTGATGTCACTTCTCATAAGATTTAATATTACCTTGAAGGAACAAATTGTTGTGTCTTTGAAGAAAAAGTGTTATTGAATTGTTCGTACTGAAAATCGCCACAGCATTTTCCACTAACCTAAGACATTTCCTCATGTAATAGCTAGTATAAGTTAATAAATTTTACCTCAACGAAATTCGACGAAAAATGAATAATCCAAAAGAGTGGATGCCGCACAAAACATATATATGAAAAAAAAAAATTTTATTCCAAAACAATCAAACACATTTCTTAAACACTTTTATCCCATAAAACAATGGCAAGTGGAACAATAATCAATGCAGCGACGATTTGTAAGAACAAGTAAATACAACAAATTGTACAACCAACAACAAAAACATGATTAAATGAAAACAAAAATAAAATAAAAAATAAACACGAATTCCGACAATCGAGAGAGTGAACAACAAAAAGGTGGCTACATTGCCACCAATTGTTGCCGCTTTTATGTCAAAATCACTGATAAGCCATGATGGTTTAAAGAGCAATAACAAGAAGTCCACAAACGACAGCAGCAGCAGCCACAACAAGAAGCAATTCAAGTATCCTTGAATTGAATATGTAATAATACAACAAAGTGTGGGGTGTACCAAAACATCGACGGGTGAAGAATAATATGCCTCTTTCGATGTAAAAAAAAAAAAATTAAATAAAAAAAAAACAAATTGTATGTTGCTAAAAAAGGAAAAACAAAAAAAAAAAGGCGAGCTCAAACGTGCACATTGCAAAACCATCACCCAAAGACTTTATTGTTCTCCATCAGTATCTACCTACTTGTTTCATATATTTAATTTTTTTTTTTTTCATTCTTGTTATTCATAATTTTCTTTGCATCAATGTTGCAAGTAAAAATATTTTTCCATACTGACGACGTTTATCACGATTTTCATTCTTGCAATATAGTAAGAAGAACAACAACAACAACATCATTGTTCCTAACCGCCTCAATTGTTGTACAAATTTCAATTCAATTTAGTCGATAATTTGAATATTGATATGCAAAAATGTTTATGATGCTACTGTTGTTGCTGCTGCTGCTGATGTTATTGCCAATGATGATGATGATGGTAATGATAGTAGGGGTTTGTATGTAATTTGTTGCTACTGGTTTTTAACATTACACATTGTATATGTACTAAAGCTTATACGCTTTTAATTTAAAACATTTTATTCGAAGAGATTATTTGCTACTACTACATACATGTATTGGCGTTTGGTGTTGTTTTTATATTTTGCTATCGTAAATTGAACATTACAATATGAATTTTCTAGGAATTTCTTGTGGGCTATAGGCAAGCAAGCATTTCAATTATATTTGTAGGAGCATTAAAAGCCATTTCAAAGACCTTTTAGGTTGACGTACAATACTTCTATATCATAGAAGTAGGGTAGGCCTAATAAAAGTTCGCTAAGTTATTTAGGGTGGAGGGTTGTGTAATATCATAAATAATACTGAAAATTTTTTATTTTAAATAAAATAATTGATAATCGGTATTAATTAATCATTACCATTAATTTCAATACGTTTCATTAATCACCTGATTTATTGCTAAAGCTTCTCAATTTGTTCATTAACTGCATTAAGAATCTCTGCATTTCTTATAAATTAGAGGTTTTTTCAACTACTAAAACTAAAACTAATATATTATTAGGATCTTAGAGGCCCCGAAGCGTCGCCATTCCCCTATTTCCCGCTTTTACAAGTTGTTTTTTTTTTTTTTATAAATTAACAATTTTCTGGATACAACTTGGTAGTTATTGCCTGTTAAGCATGCAAAGAATGGATTGGTGTCCCAACTCTAGATTAGTGTTAGGTTTGAGCATGGTGATTGCTAGAGCCTCTTTATCATTTTATCGACATTATTGCATAGAATTAAATGCTCAGAATTAAATGTTCGAAATTAAATTTTCAAAAACCAGTTCGACCTAAGTACAAAAGAAATTCGATATTATTGCATAAGAGGTTCGACATTATTGTCAACATTTTTTCGACATTATTGCAAATATATTTTCAATGTTAATTCATTCCACATTACTGCAGTTCAATCTTGGGTCTAAAACAATTTTAATCTTTATCAGGGCCACATTTGCATCATCTGTCTCTCAGATTTTGGACAACCGTTAGAAGAGTTATCTGCAATAGTACAAAATCCTACCTGGAAGCACTTGGGAATTATTACGAATTCACTTAATATGAATTTTGTGGCATTCATGGAAAATAAGCGCAGGCTTGCATTGGCGCCGAAAGATTTTGTTGAAATATTTTAGGAGAATAAAAATACCCTAAAATTAATGTATTTTTGTTTGACCTAAAATGACCCCTTCTTCTTTTTCCAATATTATGAATAGAAAGTCAACATGTCTCAATTGCATCCCTTTTAGGCAGTAGAGGAGAACAAACTTATGTAAAACTTGTCATTTTTCTATCAAATGCATATATATTTTCATATAAGTTTTAGAATTATTTTCGTTTTAATAAACTAAACAATACAGTAAGTAATCTGTCATTTCATTCCCACAATATTTTCAATCGTTCTATATAATATACAATCAAGCATTACGTCCGCCATTGTTGGTTATTATTTTAAATAAATAAATTACCTTAATGACTGGCATAAAAATATCCACAACTAGATACTATATCGTACATATAATAGCAAAATGAATATATATATATATTGTATTTTCCACATTTGTTATGCATGAGAAAACACTTGATTAACATTTTAAATAGTAGAATAAAGAATTAAATAAAGCAAAACCAACACGAAAAACACATACACATATGTACAATAAAATATGGCCAAAAATAAAATAGTGGTAGCACCAATTACACTAAGAAAAGATGCCATCATCACTCACTTAACAACCACTGTATGGTGTAACCACACAGTGGCATTACATTGTGGTGCTTATTAGCCGTGTCCATAATATGGCGATGACATTTAACGCTTTGATGATTATTAGCTGAATTGTTAAGTTAATAAATGAAGAAAGCAAATCGTTATATGGACATTAAATAAATAACAATGGAATACTCGTGTGACATTTACCAATAATACCAAATAGAAATGGTATAGATATTTAGTTATACTCGTAATAACGACTAAAATAAATCAATAAATCAATATACTATATTGCAGAGTCCTGTATTTTAAAGGTCATACTATTTATTTATTTTGCAGATTTTCTATTACAACCATTTCGTAAACCGAAACGTGTGCGCACTGCTTTCTCGCCAACGCAGCTGCTGAAGTTGGAACATGCCTTCGAGGGTAATCATTATGTTGTGGGCGCCGAACGTAAACAACTGGCGCAAGGTTTAAGTCTCACGGAAACACAGGTAACTAATTTTCTGATGTTTTCAGCCGTAGAAATTCACCACAATAAAATCTATCGACACCATATAGCGTAGTCAGAAAGTGAAAGAAGAAAGTGTAGGCGTCTGTTCTGCGTTTTGTATTTTCTATATATCAAAAATAAAATTATAGTACTTATGTATATGAACCTAATTATTGGCAGGTTTAATTTGCTGAAATTCTAAATGACTAATTTCAATTTTCAAAATTCTCATAATAAGTTGGGTAAGAGTAAGATGCTCTTGCAGATGTAAGTAGGTCCATTCAAATACTGTTAAAATTTAAAATGACAACTGCACTGAAAGAGAAGTTCGGCCAAAGTCTTCTAACGTCAACATTAAATCATTTTGGATAGCTTAATTTGTTAAATGGGTTTTAATAGGAAAAAATTACGTACAAGCCTAATTTGCATCAGTAGTATTGCACTTGATGAGATCCCATAAGATGTAAGGCTATCTTATACATGCAAATATCGAACTAAAATAAATCAAAATAAAAGCAAAAATTGAATGCTGAAAGGTCCAGAAAGGTACTGTTCCTATCAGAGTGCTGCAGGAATATATTCGTTTGCACGTTTTAAAAAGACTCAATTGATATTAGAATAAAATCTCTCATTCATTCTCTCTAAGCAAATAAGAATTATGCTGCAACTAGCCACCGACGTAGCGTACGTACGTACCGCCCGTACGTAAGAACATACAAAATTGCATTGATTTTCTCCGCTACGAGCAACGTCTACGTCACCGTCATACGGTGGTGAGTTTTCGTTTACACGACATTCCCATAAGATAGGTCGTGTCAGCTGACACGTTCTACGTTTTTACGTCGGTGGCTAGTTGCAGCATTAGAATGAATAAAATAGAGAATGGAACGAAGTGTATATTTCGTTTTCATAGAATGAGTAGAATCTCAACATTTGCAAATGGACGTAAAGCATTTGAGATTACTCGAAACATTCGTTTTGCTTTGTTATGTTTGCTATGTTACAGCCTAGACAGACGGCAGCCTAATTCCGGATTACCGGCGCACTTAATTCGAATAAAATAATAACCTGACAGACGGCAGTATTGCGGATTAACTCAACGGCTGATTGCTGTTTTATTAGGTCTGCTCACTTACATTACTATCACTATCAATTTCTGTCATCTGTCACTCTCCATATGAGAAAATCTACAAGAAGTACGTGAACTGAAAACTATCAGAAACTTGTAAATTGACATTCACCGTTCGTAATCGACAGCTGGATTTATTTGTTCGCCAACGCTTTTCATGTTGAAAACTGTTAACAATTGTGGAAAGTTATTTGTTAGCGAACACACCTAATATTTTGTAAAATGGATCGAGAAAAATTCACAATAGACAATTTTCAGCAGTGTTGCCATCGCAAATTGCCCTAATCCTCTTTTATTTTGAGAATTAACCCATAGAGTTAATGCGGATTAGCTGCAGTTAATGCCCGAGCTAATTAAAATTAACTCGGTAATTCGGAATTAGGCGGCCGTCTGTCTAGGCTATTACATTACAATACATATAAGCAAAATCATCAGTGCCTGTCATGAAAAGCAACAACAATTACAACGCACATCGCACTCGTAGTATTCTCAAACTCTCGTAGTACTCTCAAGCATTCATTTATTTGAAGAGAGTTGAGTGTTCTATTTGCCTAATATTTCACTCATACTCATTCTCATTCTATTTAGATATGTTTTGCAAATATTGCACATGTTTTGAGAGTAAAGAGAATCATTTGAAATTCAAATATATTCACGGAGCTCTTTAGTTCCTATGTGTCAATGATTAGACAAATTACAAAATAGCAAAGGAGAAACATTGGTGCAAGTCATACTTAGGGAGAAAACGACAACTGCAATACGGCGGCAAAGAAATCACTGATATGTTGCGGCTTGCCACTTTGAAAAACGCAAAAAATCCACAATATTTCATAATCGAAAATGGAAACATATCGATACTTTCCATGTAGTTTTTTTTTTGGATAAAAGCAATACCATTTCAAATACTAAGTGAGAGCAATAAGAATTTACAGAATGTCCTGGTGCCAGCATATGAAAAGAGTAGAGATCACCGTTTCTCTCTCTAACCAGCTAAATACGAGGGTTGCCTTTTATATATTTTTAAAAGTATGATCTAGTACGGTTTCATCAAATCTGACATTTCCATTGAAAATTTGACATTTTCTGGCATAAACGTACTCAGAACGTTTTGATGTACAAAAGCTATTTGTGTTGTTTGCAGTGGCCTTAAAAATTCATCTCAGTCAAAAAATGGATTTAACTCGTCAACATTTTCGAGCAATGAATTTTTATGATTTTCGAACGTCTTCATGCGGCATTTAGCAATGAAGCATCACCAACCCTCGATACAATTTATAACTGGTTTAACGAATTCAAGCGTGGTCGCCGTTCGCTTCAGGTTGAATTTCGTGAATGTCGTCCAAAATTGGCCATTGGCCCAGAAACCATGGATGCTGTGCCTGAACTGATAATGAAAGATCGTCATGTGATATACCGTGAAATAAAGTCATCCTTGGGCATTAGTTCCACAGCCGTTCAATCGATATTGCATAAACACTTAGCTGTCAGAAAGATTTGTTCTTGTTGGATTCCGCACATTTTAACAATCGCTCAAAAAAAATGACTCGTGTCGATTGGTGCAAAGAAATGATGAAAAAATTTCGATCTCGTTACTTTGAAAGACGTAGAACGTAGAACGGTCAATTCTGAATAGTACACAACCATTTGTTTGCCAGTGCCAGTTTTCAATGAAATACGCAAAAACAACTGCCGTCGCAGAATCATTCTTCACCATGATAATGCAAACTCTCATACATCGGCGCAAACAATCGCCTATTTGACCGACCAAAACATCGAATAAATGGGTCATCCGCCGTATATCCCTGATTTGGCGTATCAAAAAAAATGCATGGTCAACGATTTTCGTCGCCAGCAAATGTTGTTGAAGCATTCAAAAAGCAGTTGTCTCAGTTGGAGTGGCAAATGTTGTTCGACAATTGGTTTGAGCATATGCAAAAGTGTATAAACCTTCATGGAGAACACTTTGAAAAATAGTAAAACCATTTTTGGTGATAACCAAATGCATTTTCACACTTTTTTTATATAAAAGGCAACCCTCGTATTAGCTAATATCACAATTGTCGATCGACCTAATTTCTTTTTTCTTGGCTTTCGTGATTTCTTAAAATGTTTATGTTGGATAATAACGAAAATTTGATGAAATATTTGAGGGAAATCTGCAATGGTTCACCTTAACAGGGCAAATTACATACCCCCCTCATTGTCATCAATTAACCTCGTTAATATGTTCCTTTATATTATTGACCAGACAGCGTTCCAAAAACAAACAAGAAACTGATGCACCTCCCACATATCAAAGTCAACTCGATTTCGATTCTAATCGCTGCTTTATTGGGTTAAAATTGTGGGTATATCAAATACAATATAATATGGGGTGGATGGTAGCAGTCAATTGAAAATTCAATAAGTACATATCATTATGCATGCATGCATGCTTCTCACACACACACACACACCACACACATATATAAATTGACTCTATTACTTATTTACTCATTCAATTTTATTAAAACATTACTAGAAGTTTTCAATTTTATTGTTAAATATACGAGAACTCGTATATTCGTAGATACGTGTAACGACCGACGGTATTATAATGCTCTTATTGCAATGCCATTGTGAATATTATTTTATTATTATATTACGTTGATGGTTGCAACAATTCTCAGCCCATTTCACACCACAAAAATTACAACCCCTTTACCATATGGCCATTAAACCAAAGTCAAATGGAGATGGCATTTAAGTACTGCGTACATATGATACATATGAATGTATGAGGGGAGTAAACGAATATTGGGTTAACTTGGTTGCTTAAGTGATTGCATGTCAAATGGTAGTTAACTGCTTAACTACTTGAGCTATTAGCTGAACAATAGCAGCAATAACAACAACGGCAAACCCATACATGAAAATATTATATATACAATATGAGACTTCCATATATTACACAAGTAAGTAGTATGACTATTCTATACAAATAATAAGAAAGGCGTCTTCATCGAATATCAAATCATATCAAATGGGGTGGGAATAACCCCAGTGACTTTTTAACACCCTTTTATGCATTAGTAACGTGTACATACTGTGAGTGTGTGTGTGGAAAATCAAAGAATAACAAGAATAATGGCAAAATAAAATTAAAATGCTCGTTAAAATTTATTTACTGTAACCCATTGTACACCTTGATGGTGGGAAGTAGCTAAAATACAAAGAAAAGGATGTCTTTAAAAAAAAAGTCCTCCTCAACAATTTTATGGGTAATTGTTATGCACTCAATGGCGATCATGATGTGTATGATGATGACGCGGATGACTAAAGGGATAATGAATATTTTGGTTGATTAAATTAAATCGACTCACCATAAGGGACTTAAAAGTGGACAAATGGGAATTTTAACAGTTTAGTTGGATAAGAATTAATATCGCCAGTGGCATTATAATAAAATTTAATCATAATAATCAGAATCAGTGGCTGTAAAGGAGCTCTAAAATATTGTTATGCACGATACATGTAAACGATATTGTAGGGCGACCGCTTTGAGAGAAGTTTGCTAAGGAATTAGGTTCGGATAGCCACCTTATGCAAGAATAATCCAGAATCAAATCAACTACCTTTTGCATAAAAACCCAATACAATTTCCTCTCGACAATTTGATTGTTTTTTCTTTCGTTTCTTCTAGGTAAAAGTGTGGTTCCAGAATCGGCGTACCAAACATAAACGAATGCAACAAGAGGGTGGTGATAGTGATTCGAAGAGCAATAAAGGCAGCACCGCTGGTGATAATGATGGCAAAAATGATAGTTCACAAAATAGTTTCGATGATCAAGAGGACGAAGAAGATGATGAGATGATTGCCGAAGATGAGGATGAAGTCATCGATATGGATGATTATGGTAGTGAAATAGATGCTGAGGAACAGCAACGTATACGTGAACAATTTCAACAACAATTGCAACAACACCAACAACATATACAACAACAAATGCAACAACAAAGTAGAGAGCAACTAAGTCAACAACAACAGCAACAGCAGCAGAACCAACAGCAGCAGCAACAACATCAGCAATTGCTTCAACAACATCATCAGCAACAACAACAACAATTTATGCAACATCAATTATATTTACATCATCAGCAGCAGCAGCAACAGCAACAACAACAGCCGCAGCAGCAACAACAAGCGAAACAGCAGCCATAATCAAATGGATATTAATTGATGGATATTGATTTAATTCAAGGATGCCCAAGAAAAACGTTTTTCTTGTGCCCAACAGTCACAGCAATAACATCGAACACAAAATTCTAAAGCTTGCAATTTTTGCAACAATGGATAAGAACTCGAAATATATTAATTTTCTGATTATGGCGTTAGCTCTATGAAATCATCGAGTATTCGTTTGCTCTATAGAGCTTTAAACAGCCAATTGAGTTTTCTGGCTGGGCATCGCTGATTTAAATCGAACTCAAAGTAATCATGTTGCTTTCAGTTGCGCTCCCCCTCCTGTTCTCCTTTTCTTTCTTACGTTGTATTATTGAGCACTTTATGTTTTATTTGTGTGTTCCTAGAATTGTATTGTATTTCTTTTTGCATTTGTAAATTATTTGTAATTTTTTTTTTTTATTAAATTAATCTGTAAATGAATGTGTGTAGTTTTTAAGTTAAGTATATGTTTAATATGAATTGATGAACGATTGTGTTAAAATAAAATAAATAAAAATTATAGAAAATATTAATTAAAAAATCCAAAATAATTGTTAATCGATGTTTGAGTTGGATTTCTGAAGACGAGCATCAAGGGTAAGAATCAATTTGATTATAATACAGCCACAACAAAAGAAATGCAAAAAGTTTCACATCTGAGGTCACTAAATTCGCCTCCGATGTTTGTTTGACTCGGTCATGTCGCATTTAATTCCTAACTTCAAAAGTCAAAAATGATGAAAGTTTAAATATTCATTAAAAAAATCTAAAGCTAAAGGGCTAAAGTGTATAATCGTCCACCATTAATGTTTTTTTTTTTCGTCAATAAAATTTTTGGAAATACTTACCCCCTACTTTCAGAAGGGTTGCCATACAAAATTAATGTTTTTACAAATCATATGACCGACCCCCATTATTTTTACTATTCTTAACAGCCATGAAGTAGGGAGTAATTTTTACTCCTCTGGGAGGCTCCCTAATTAATTTCCGACATTTCTTTCAAATTTACCTACTCAATACCTCAAGTTCTTAAGGGGGTTCCGACACAAAATTGATGTTTTTATAAAATTGAAATAACATCAACTTTGTAGAGGCAAATATGCTTCAAGGGAATGTTGGAACGGAACAACTAACGGGTGTGTATATCATATATTTCAGGGGCTATTCCTGGACAATTATGGGGGTATTTTTGGATTTGAATTATTTTTATAGGAATATGAAAGAACAATTCAAACCATATGATCTGACTGGACACCTAAAGATTTTAAACAAGGTCGGAAATATTACACATATGATACAGACAAGTGACCACATAGACCAAATACTCAGTTTCACCAAGAGATACAATGTCATTTTCCCATCAAGGGAGGAGTGGAGCGCTAGTTGAACATGGTTACACGATGATTCGCAAAAATGGTATACAAATGGATCTAAAACTCTTCAGGGTGTAGAAGCAGGAATAGTGGGACCTAGAACACACAAATCAATAACACTAAGTGCGAATACCACAATGGAAAACAGTGGAAATCTTGTCCAAAAGAGGACTTCAAAGAGTCAAAATTAAAATACTCTCAGACAACCAAT
Organism: Megamerina dolium; assembly: GCA_963854835.1. NCBI lineage: Eukaryota > Metazoa > Arthropoda > Insecta > Diptera > Megamerinidae > Megamerina > Megamerina dolium. The sequence goes on along the minus strand of OY978526.1, from coordinate 29,165,328 downwards.
CAGTCCTCAAAGCTCTTAAAAGCTACACAATCACATTAAAAGTCCTCACAGAGTGTAACAATGCACTCAACAAACTGGCCACCCACAATCAGATCTCAATCAGATAATCAGGCCATGATATGAAGAACACAAAGGTAATGAAACAGCAGACTTTTATGCCAAAAAAAGGGGCTGAAGGGGCATTTATCGGTCCAACCACCTTCTTTGGCTTCAATAAAAACAACATAAAACAGGATATCAAGAAATGGATTCAACAGAAAAATCAGAGAATATTGGAATGACATTGGCCGTCTCAACCACTCCAAAAAAATTCCTCAGCTTTGATGCCAAAAGAACAAATACCGCTCACACCTTAAACAAAGAGTTTTCGATTATTCTCCGGAGCACAAAATAGAAATATCTAACACAAGTACTTGCAGATTCTGCTGTGATGAGGAAGAGTCCATGGAACATGGAACAATCTGTGATGCACTAGGCCGCAGGAGGTACAAAACCGTAGGTTCATACTTACTAGAAGATGAAAACCTTCAAATGGTACCCCCGAAGGAGCTGGTTCGAACACTCGATATATTAAATATACTAAATATCTAAGTATGAAGGGGTGTACAATAGATCAAGTTGGTCGCAGTGCATAAAGACCTTAGCCTATCCCGTAAAACCATTACCATTACCATAGGGAAACTTTCCAAAGGACTAAAGGCAGGAAGTAAGTTTCTTCAGGAAAAATATTTGGTAGCAAGAAGTAATGGAGGCGGGCCATACATTTCACTTCTTTGAGGAGACTCTTGGAGCAGTGGGAGTGAAATTTATAAAAATGTTAATTTTATAGAGAAGCTGGTCTAAAGAGTACAGGTGAGGCATTGGTATGGTCATACGCTTTACCCCTCTAGGTTTCAATTCAGCAGCCCCCAAATACGTCGGCATTTTTTTCTCTTCTACTAGCGAAGACCATTTGATTTGTGTGGCTATGTATGCTATTTATTTTGGAACTCACAACTGACCTGAGCAAAATAAGATTTACAAAAATATAAACATTTCAAAAAAATAAATATAATCTAACGAAAGGTCAATTCGTAAGTTTTGCCAACATCTTTATTATGTAGCAGGTAATATCAATCACATGTGTATAATATAAAGAAGGAACACAATCATTGCCATCAAGAATTACCTACCCACCATTAAAATACAAACTTCCTATTATGCAAAAAAACTCGTAGTTAAATTTTCAGTAGCAACAACTCAAGCAGTTAACAATAAATTTTCCGTTCTACTTGTACTTATACATAGTCGTTGCCTTGCAATTAAGTAATTCGCACATCATTTATGCAAAATATGTTGCATTGTATGCTATTATTGTTAGTGTTATATTAACGTGGATTTCAACGCGCTTTGCGTGCACCATCAACACCCTTTCAAATAAGCACACTATACATAGCTCAAGTACGTATATTAGATTGTACTTTAGCTGACAGTAATAAATTTCACACGAAGACTCCAACACCACCACCAGTACCACCACCATCAGCGCCCCTATCAATTGGAGACACGCCCCATAAAAATAAATTTTGCACTTTGTTTGCTTGTCGCTTGATGACTGCAATTACCTTGAACTTTATTAATTCGTTCAGTAGGGGGAGACCCTTTCTATGTATTTAAATCGTATAGTGGTGTGTTGCAAAATATATTGATTTTACACATGTTACAAGATAGTAGTAGTGAGACTATCGAGAATGTTACATATATTATATGTAAACACACACACACTCATACACAACGAGTACATAAATAGAATGAATGTTGCTTCTGAATATACACTAATTGCATGCAAATCAAATGTCGTGCACAAAAACGGCACCAACAATCTCAAATGCTCTCCCTTATACTCTTGCCCCATATACCATATTGCTATCATGTGTACTATGATGAAGTGGCCTAAATTAAGTTTATATTACCCTTTCGTTCGTTACGCTATGGGAGCTGCCAACAAATGTTTTATTATCAATTTGATTGCTGACAAATTATGAGGCAATTTATTTCACTTCACGGTTTCGTTTTTGCTGCCATTCTTATTTTTGTTCTCATTATTGGGTGTTGCATTAAATTTCATGTTTGCAGTTTCATTATTACATATTGTTTTGGCTTCTATTTTGGGTTTCAATTATGAGACCACCATAAATATTTTGAGTATTTGTGTATATTTAGATGTGTATATTAGGCTTTTTTTTTTATTAGGCAGGTTCAATTTACTAGTGAAGAGCAATGGTAATAGTAATAATAATAATATCAATGAATCAGCAAAAAGTTAAAATTTAAAACTGTTCCAAGCCAAGTGGTTGGACAATTTATTCAGCTTACCTCGTTTCGCAACGCTATTTAATTTCATCTTATACCCGCAGATCATCTTAGAAGAATTAGCAGCGTTCACAAAGGCATTGTGTTCAGTCTGACTGCCAATGGAAATACCTATATATATGCCACACCTATATATATGCCACACCATTACCACCACCTAGTCGATGTTTTTGAGATCCCTCAGAGATACTTTTTATTTTGACAATGATAATGAAATATATACGAAGGCAGCTTGTCAAGCCAGTGCCTTATTGAGTGATAATAATTTTAAAGGCAACGCTGCTATTATCGACTACCATTCTTTAATAGAGTATCGTCAAATTACGAGCGAGCGGCGTCATTAAAATCGTGCTTGACAGCTATTGAAAGCAAACATATTCGTAAGTTTCGACAAAAATCGTTTAAAGTGAATTTCGTGTGCTCATCAAGCATTATTTGCATAAAAAACCATCATCGACACCAAAAAAGTTTTGAAAAATACTATGCGGATTCTGCACCATCAACTTAATTCACTTATTACTCCTGTGGCCATTACATCCGAAAATCGATATATGCCGAATCTAGAATGCTTCGCCAACCAACTCTTTCCTTCGCTAGCTGGCGCCAGTTAGAAATGACAAGAGCTGGCGAATTCTCCAGTACTTGGTTTTGTCAACGGTAGTTAGATCTGCCTCCTCTCTGTTGTCCAGCAGCGGGATCCGAATATAAGACATTCTTAGCCGGAGCGTGTTCTTCCATTCGCTCGATATGACTTAGCCAGCGCAGTCGTTATATTGGTCCGAAAATAAGTCCAAAGATCGTGCGTAGGACTTTTCTCTCGATTGCTCTGAACATTCTCTCATCTGAGGTGGAAATTGTCCAAGATTCGACGCCCTATGTAAGCACGGGCATGATGAGAGTAGAGTGTGGTTTTCGTTGCTCGAGAGAAGGCTCGACTTCTCAATTGCTTATTTAGCCAAAAATAGAATATGTTAGGGAAAGTGATCCTTCGCAATATCTTCAGGCTGTCGTCATTACTGGTGGTGTTAATGCTGGTTCCAAGATAGATAAAGTCCCTCACTAATTTAAAGTCCTTAACTAAGTCAAATAGGACTGTTTGTTTGTTGACGCTAGGTACTTCTTCTTACCGTCGTTCACCGTAAGACCCATTCGACGCAACTCTCTTTCCAATTCTGAAAATGCTGCACTAACTGATCGCGTATTCTTGCCGATTATGTCAATATCTTCGGCATACCCCAACAGCATGACACTTTTGTTGTAGATAGCGCCATATGTCGTTGACTTCCATGCATCATTAACTTTAATAGTAAAAAAGTCGTTTAGTGAATTCCGTGTGGTTGTGCAAGTACAATTAACGTCGAACCTTCAGGTCGCCCAAAAGACACTGTCACCCCAGAAATCGTCGATAGAATGAATGGAAGAACGGACGGAGAATGAAAATGTGTGATGTGGCTGAAAATGTCGGCATCTTAACTGAGTGGGTATATCACAATTTGCATTAATATTTGCACAAGAAAAAAGCTATTTTCAAGGTTGAACACAATTGCTCGCGAATGAAAAGAAAAGCAATCGTATGATGGTCATGACGACAGTGTTTTGGTATATATACTTAGCAGTGTCATATACATCGATCACCTTGAAAAGAATATAAAGATCCCATGCGAATATTATTTACAGCTGTTGAAAAGATTCGATATTGATTTGAAGCAAAAACGAAGACATTTGGCGAAGAAACAAGTAATCTTTCATCATAACAATGCAACCAACCAACATCTCATATGTAAGAAGTTATCACACAAGGTAGATAGGTTAGGTTATTCTGGCTGCCCTCTCTATGAGAGGACACACTTAAGCCAGAAATACTGTTGTGCGTGTTTAATTTGGACAGCATTAGAAGGGACCTACTTATATTAGTCGGTTCCGAATGGCAGAACTCTTGCGACATCACTTTTTCTGAATTTTGTCACAGAGTTATTTTAGAAGCTTTTCCATGGCAAATTGTTACTGCCGGAAGAATTGCCAATTGCTTGCCGACAGGTGGCTATCCTTTCGATATTAAATTTTGTTATGCTTCAGCCGAGGATTGAACCCACAACCTACAGATCAGAAGGCCTACGCACTAACCACTGAGCTACTGCACCCACCAAAAAGTAGATACTAATTATAGAGATTGATGCCAGAGTTATTTAGCTCCGATGTATTTCTCTGTCTTGGAGCCGTTGGTGAAGGAAATGGTTGCCAAATTTCAGAGAATCGGCTTTAAATTTCTCCAGTATCATCTCGTCTTGAAGCGAATGAAATAGTTGATTCCTGAAGATACGTTTGTTCATTTGGGTTAGTAGCAAAGGATATTGTTCTGGCAAACTCGTAATGATCCCTCCCTTTTAAATTGAGAAGCAGTTTGTGGTGGTCTTTGTATACATCTTAAACACACTGTATGCTAACAATCTCTATTATCAATTATATTCTCTTGTTCCTTCTCCCGTTGCATACATTCTCCTAATTATACATAACGATAAAACACGTGTATCATGTTAAATTGCAACAACGGCCAACAATTTACAATTAATTAATTAATTAATTAAATTTGCAATTTGTGTACAAAATAGGCACTTGCAATAGAAATCATCCTACATCAACTCCCTTCATTGTATGCCATTTTTGTTATAAAACCATTTGTTGTTGTAGTTGTAGTTGTAGTTGTTTTCAGCAAAATTGTTATTACCTCCCATAACATGACGTAGCTGATTATAAATCATTATATATGCATAGGTGCATATCCGAGTACGTTTGTGTATGTGTGTGTGTGATCGAGTTTTTACTTTAACGAAAAAGGCTTTATATGTAGTTGTTTGCCTCTCCATTTAACAATAACATACAGAGTGGTGCTTCCATTATCTCTTTTTGAAAATATCTCTATCTCATTATCCACTTGTTCTTGAATACAATTTTTGTTTTCTTATTTGTATTTTTATTATTTTTTTTTAGCAAGCACATTTGCGGAGAGCATTGTGGCGCCTTCATATGTTTTTATCGTTTTTTCATTTTTTTTTTTTTTGTAATATCTATTGTTGCTAAACGCATTTACACATTCGCAAGCTCATAAATTTAATTGAAATGGGTTTTCAACACCCCATCTTACCTCTTCGTTTATTTATTTCATTCATTCTTTCTTTCTTGCATTTCAACAATGGCAGCAGATGAGCAATGATACAGTTGACATAAAGTTTCAAGAGGATTTCGAATAACAGTTATTTGTTGTTATAATGAACTTCATTCACAACATTCTAAACCGCATACATAGTTGCATTACTGTATATACCACCTCATTTCCATGCTACCATTATTCAATAGACATCAGTTCAATTCAGTTCATACTACTTACAAGTAAAGTTGAAGTGTTCCCGTTTTAACCACAGCAAAGTACTAGTATAATGAAGTAAATTATATGGTGATTCAAGTGCATGTGCTTTTTTTCTGTGTGTACATGTGGACGAGTGTGGATCCTCCCATAGTTCATGGTGAACAGAATGAGTTTATGGCAAATTTGTATTGAAATTAATTCTAATGCATATGCATATACTCATACTGGTACATGCCCATACCGCAGAAGAAGCATCTGTAACATATAGTAGTACTGTTATTAGAATTATGTTTGTAATTACAAGTAGCAACAATTATAATACTACAAATACTGCGTGTATATATGACGCACGCATGTTTATATGCACGAGTTGTATACCTATGTATAGATGCATGTTGCTAATATACGAATAAACATGAATAGCAATATATGAGACATTATAGAATTTCAAATGAACTTTTAATTGAATTAAATAACATAGAAATACGCCTTCTTCGGCCCCATCTGTTTCTATTTCTCTCTTGATCGATTTTACTCTTCTTTTTCTTCTTCTACATACGAGTATTACCTATCACATGCATACCTACGAATATATGTATATATACATATGTAGATAGTATGTGATGTAAACGACAATGCTATTGGAAGCATCTATTAAATGGCTAATTGCTATTTAATGATATCTATGAAAAAGCTTAAATAATTCCCCTACGGGAATTGTTGCATCTTTGCCAATCGTCGGAACAATAACAAAAATTATAATAAATTTTATAATAAAACATTTCTAAATATGCCTTGGGCAAGATATATTCATTACAAATACAATACATATTAAATATATGTTGAATAGAAGCCTAGAAGGGAGAGGCCAATAGTATAACAACTAAGTAATCGCCTGCTGCTGGTTGCTTTATTTGAAATGAAAAAAAAATAACAAATTGTAATTCACAAATAAATTGCATTTAATGAATTTTCAATTAAAGCGTAATGATTTTGCTGGAAAAAAAATAAAATTAATGCAAAGAAAAAAATTGTTGCAAAAAGGCGCAGCGCGCAGTCTCATAATGTTTCGTATGAACAGGGTTATCCATTTGAAGTACTTGTTTTAACAGTTCTATTTTAGTGACTATTTTCTGAGCGTAGTGAGTTAGTGACGATATGTGGCTCCAACAAGACGGTGTCATATTTCACACAATACAACCTGTTATGACTTTAAGGAGGAAGACCACTTTGACGGTTTGAAAAAAATTTTTTTTTTTTTTTCTTGAAATGTTCTATGAGGTGTGTATTTTAATGTAGTATGCATCTATAGTCCGCGAGAAATATGTAAACGAGGTAACGGGACGATTTTTTAAAAAATTTCCCGGGGCACTGAGCGAGTTTCTAAAACTTCAAACGCATTTATCTCGAAACGACATTTTGTAAACTGGTGGGACATATCACGCTTGCAGTTTTCAAACGATTTTGATGAAACCTTGCAAAATTATCGAGAATTTAATTCTGCATCGAAATACTGGATGCGATTTTTGATATTTTATAATTTGGATTTTTAAAGCACGATTTTGAGGCAAATTTTACAGGTAAAAAATTAACAATTTTTTATAAATAGCCACCATTTTCGTAAAAATTAACTTTTCAAAAAACGGCTTCAATATTTCAGTGCGAAATTATATGGAGAATAACCTGCGTATCTAACTTTTGTTCCAGATTCACTTGCCAAGGGTCCAGAAGTCCCACCGATGGGGAAAACCGGGCTGGAGGGGGGCTACGCGACCTGGTGCAGCGTGTACAGGGAGCCCGAGGTCCAAGCAAAAAAAATTGATATTTATTGTAAAAAAGATAACTAATAAAATCATATAAAACTTTTTATCATTGCAAGTTGTTTTAATGCTGAAAAAAATTCCGAAAGTACTTTATTTTCCGACAGCTCAAGGTGGTCTTCCCCCTTAAGCGTGAGAAATGTTCAGAATCTGTAATTTCACGTTTTATCGATTTTTAGGTGGTCTTACACCCATTTTTGATCAAATCCACCTGAGGGGTGACTATACAAAGTAAGTGTATTTAGAGAAAATTTGGAGAGAAAAAAACTAATGGAGGTCAAGCATACATTTCACCGCTATAGGGTCAATTTTCTAGTGTTTTGAGCCTCCTTAAACGCTGAGGATAGGGAGTAAGTAGACTTGAAGGATTGGAGAAAGTGGGAGTGAATTAATAAAAGCATACATTTTGTAAGGAAGTTCATTTAAGGTATATAGAAATAGTCAATAAGCACGTTCAGACAAAATGTTGAGGATAGAAGAAGAAAATCTTAACTGTAGCACCCTGTGAACACGTTTAGTGCATGCCTATATCAATTTATTCATTCTCACAACAGCAATAATTAAGCTTTATTTATAATAATCATCGTAATTAAACAATTGCTGCAACATGTCATTACAATTAATTAATTGTTGTATGTATTTATATTGTTCTTGTTACTATTGTATATTATTAATACAACACATATTAATAAAATATACATATACGAGCATGGACGTATGTGGCAAAATTTTTGTTGCTACACAAACTATATTTGTATTATTATTCGATTTTGTTTATAAAATATTTATTGTTTGTATGTAGCAACAGCAATAAATGAAATTGAATGATTGATGTTGCCACAAACTGCTGCCTCGCCATTGCTCTGATATTTATTGTTAGTCATTTATTCATTTGTCTTTTTGGTTTGTTGAGTAATTTAGAACAAAATTAACAATAATCATTTCAATGGGTTCCTTTTTTTTCAGACAAAAACATAATAGTATATGGATGCTATAGGTACTACAAGCATATATGTATATATATAAATATATATTTTTTAAAGATGTTCGACCACGAATCACAAAATAATATTTGTATTGTACCACAAATACAATTTGTATATTTTATAAATACTACTTTACTCTGAGTGAAATTTTCTTTTTTTTTCCATCCAAATTAATGTGCTCTCATTTGGCCTCGCATTTAAATACGCCCACCAAAATTCTTCTTTACTTTAGAGAGCAGAATATTTTTGTAAAATTCAAAAATAAAATAAACAGAATTCTCTACTATAATATATCTATGGACTTTATGGAGCCTTTACCGATGACTATGCCAACATTGATAAATGGCTGACAATTAATATTAGCATTTAATTTGTTAGTTTTTTGCATTTTTGTTGTTTTTTTTTTTTGTTGACTTTGATTTTCATCTTAATTTTTATGAGAATTTTGTATTTCGTTAATGGGAATAATGAGTGTGAGAGAAAGAATTTGATTACATTGCACGAGCTTTATGATATTATTTAATACTAAATCTGTCCAACTACAATATAATTCAATCATATCATCAGAAAATGCATTATATTATTAGATATGTTCCATGAATGTTCTCGCGCTCTGAAATTGATATTAAAATAATAGTCCGCTCGTTTAAACAAAATAATCATAATACATATGTAGTTAATTTATGTAAAAATGTAGAGTATGAAATCCTTTTAGTAAAAATAATTCGAAATATTTTTGTATAATTTTGGTAATAAATTAGTTTAGATGTTGGGTATCAGACAAGTTAGAGAGAAAATACGTACGAGAAACCATACTTTTATATGGGAGGTAGGTGTGGTTATTCCCCGATAAAAACAATTTTCAAATATACTCTTTCGTTGATAAAAATAAGCTGATGTGCCGATTTTCAGTCTTCTAGATTTAAATTTGCATGCTCAAAGTCCCCAAACATTAATTCGAAATCATTCCATTTCTTAGGAAATAGTCACTTTTTTTTTCATCCAAATCTCCCCATTTTAAGTGTTGTCTATTTATTAGAAATTAAAACTCTATATATCAAGTTTCAACTGCTTAGCTTTATATTTTTATGCGAAAAATGTGTACGAAAGGTAGATGTTGCTTCATCGGAGTGCTATTTTTTTCGATACCAGACATTCGTCGGTAAATATATCAACATATATAAAATTTTAGCACCATAGCTTTGCATTTTCGTATGCAAAAAGTGATTATATTACATATGGAAAAATGGTTTTGTATGGAAGGTAGATATAATTTCCTTTTGATTATGCCTATTTTCTAACATTTTCATTCACCAATGAAATTAAGTGCTCATACTTATTTTCAGCTTGATATAATTTATTTTTGTGCCAAAAGTATTAAGACATACAAACGAAAGCTTACTTTTGTATGGAAGGTATGCGTAGATTTAATCCGATTGTTCCTATTTTTGAGTATAAATGTTCTCTGGCAAATAAAACATTGTGCACTGAGTTTCAGGTTGATAGCTTCAAATTTGGATGCAAAAAAAAAATATATATATATTTACGTTTCAAAATATACTTTTGTATGAACTTTTTAGTTTGTTGGTAAAAAATAATTGCATTTACATTTAACGACAGGCTATGGTTTATCAATAATATTTTCTATTTTCGATTTCATCTATATAAATTTATGTCTCTCCGTGAGATTATTTTTCTCTCTTACAAACTTTCCCCGAAAATTACTGGACAGATCTATTACATGTAAGTTAACTCATAAGTTAAACGCCTCTTAAATGAGATTTCTTTTTTCCTTTCCTTTTTACAAACACACATACGTACAATAATTTAAAGCAATTCTGTGGAATTTTCTGTAGCCATTAAAAGCATCATTTATGGTATACCTATTTGTAATAACAAACCATGCTGCATGTTCTAGTCACATTTGTTTATTTATTTATTTATTTGCATTTATTTATTTACTCTTGAATATTTACTTGTATTTACTTATATCTCTCATTTGATGTGTATCAGCAAGTCTAGTCCAACCAACTTGGAGATATCGAAACAGCGCCATATCATGTGTTAATGGGTTGCCTCAGCCTCAGAACTATAATTAAATTCAAATTAACACAACATTTATCTTGGCCAGCCTACCAAGTAATATCATATACCTACAATACTTATGTAGTATGTAGTTAGGTATAATATATATACATACATATTTCATTTCAATTTTATACAAAATTCGTACACGTGTACCATTACCATTACTCAACCGCTCTCATATTGGTTGAAAACCCGTCCACACCACACCACCCACCCTCTGTACTTGTACGTTGCTCTTTCACATCAATTTCTGGTCATTTTATTTAATTTCATTTCATTTCGTCTGTCTGTTTTGTTTTGTTTTTGTTTTTCATTTCAAATATTATGCCTCTTCTTGGACATCATTGTGAGGTTTAAGCTAAATTGCGCCTGAATGATGGTGTTGGTATGCTCATGGTGTTGGTTTGTTGCACTATTGATGCAGTCATAGTGCAATGTAAAGCGTAACCTGCTTATTAGGGTGTTGCCACATTTGAATTTGAAGTTTAAATGTGGCTTCAAGTCATTTTTCTTTACTACATTTATACAAGTGTGTACCGATATACATATCTGTACTATGTGCATATTTGTATTTGTATATATAGGTACAACACGGTATTATAATAAATAAAAACAACGAACCTAAAGCTAATATTTATTTGCACTTTGAATATGTGGGGGTGATGCGGTGTAGTGAGTGCGTTGTAAGAAGGCGTTTAACGTTTGCGTTTTATGAGTTTTCTTTTGATTTTTATGTAGTTATGTGTTGTTTTCAAATTTGTGCGCTTTATTTTATTGCCTGGGCTTTTAATTGTTTTTGCCTAAAGCATAATTATTTTACATTTCATATGTAAGAGTACTACAAAAAATACAACAACAACAACAACAAAATACACATTACACTGCAGAAAAATATAACTAAAATTCAACAAAAATAATCTTCTATTTCACAAAATAGATTACAGAATAGAGAATTTCATATTTCTTAACGGACTACATATTTGTGAATATAAACAAGTATTGATTTGATGTTTATATACAATGTGTATATACAATATGTACCTATATCGTGTATACATAAGTATTTGGTAACAGAGGGTTTCAAAAATATTAACCAATATTCTCATCCGATATTGTTGTGAGCTTATACAGGGTGTGCCATTTAAAGTTTGCATTTAGAATCGGCTGTAAAACAAAACTAATGAATATTTTTTCAAGGTCATCAGATTGGACGTTTCCATTTAGGAACGAAACACAAAAGTATTCAAAAAACTGCCACAACGACCAAAAATCACATCAAACAGTCATTTGTTGTGGATGTATTGGCTTTTCCCCAATCATGTGTGGATTCTCTGATCCCCAAATGGGGCAATTTTGCCTATTGACATTCTTATAGATTGAAGTCCAAACAATCGAAAATATACTGAAATTTTGGGCTGATCGGATGAGGTACTCTAAAGCCAGCCGTAGCAGTCATGGGAAGCTTTATCAAAAGCTTTGTTAACAGCTTTTTCTAATTGACAAGTAAGCAATAATTTGTACATCTTTCCTAGAATATAGAGTGTTGTTTTGATGGAGCCGGGATTTGAACTTTGAGTAGACAATTTTTTAAATAATTGAATTCCAGTATAGGTAATCTTGAAAACTTAATTGTGATTTGCATCTATAAAAAAACGTCGAGCACGTGCATATCGTTCATCCAATTTTCTTCTATAAGAAAATAAGTACTATTGTCGCTACTCTCCAGCTTTTGTTATGTCAGCTGTGTGGTCCTGTGGTGATGGAGCATGTTCAGAGTGAAGCACTTTTAAATTTGGGGAAAAAGGAAATACAAAATGTAATATTCTAAAGTAAAAATTGGCCTTATTGGAAGGATAATTTTATACAATTAGCCTTTGAATATGATTTCGGGCATATGGCTGGCTCGAACGTGGCGTAGTCTGGACACCCAGACTTTTTTAAGCAATTGCGGCCTAATCTTGGCAATAATTTGCTCCATGTTGGCTTGCAATTCATCCAAAGTTGCTGGTTTATCAGCATATTCTTGCAGGATAGTTCACAAGCCCATTTCGATAGATTAGGTTGTCGTCAAATGTTTCCTTCAATAAATCGATTATTATGTTGGATGTATGTCATACCACGCAATTGGAAAATCAAGTAATCAATTATCATGGCTCTGTAGCGATCGGCATTGACGATTACGTTGTTGCCTGCCGCGTTTTTAAAGAAGTATGGGTCAATGATTCTACCAGCCCATAAACCGCACCAAACAGTAAGTTTTTGTGGATGTAATGGTTGCTGAAGAAGAACTTCTTGTGGATTGTTTTCACGCGACAATTTTGCTTGTTCACATACCGATTGAGCCGTAAACCAAGATCCTTACGCAAAATTTCCATAAAACTTCAATTGTTCTATACAGTGCCGAATTGACTTATTTGGGTCCTCCTGTACACTATGCTTAACAGCAGTAATATTTTCCTCCGCACGCACTGTTCTTCGCCTTCATGGATGAGCGACGTCCACTTGCGTGTATGTGGACTCAAATCATTATGCGGTTATATCGACCATAAAATGATGGCTGTAGCTATCTTTAAGTTTGGATAACAGAAGCACGATGTTTGTAATATTATTTCAATATTTACAACCGTTGTTGCGATGTCAATCCTTCCATGATGCAACCTTACTGAATGCAAATACCATATAGGGACCATCGTCCCTACGTGTGTGGTGTATCCACTAAAAACCTATCTCCTCCTCTCCTGGATTCTTCACTTGGTCCGGAACTACTATTGCATTACTTTGGGACAGGAGATCCAAGATGGCGTCCTGAAAAGAACTCCAATTCTGTTACTCTCCCAGCGTCCAGACTCGCCATTCTATTTTTTTTAATCACGTCTTTGACAAAGTTTCCTACCGCATTCCAATTTTCTTCGTTTGACATCATTTTCTCTACGATATTTTCAGTCGTGCATGTTCCGATTACCCGTTCTAGCGCATATCTCTCATTACGCCACCTTTCACATTTAAAAAACGTGTGTTCTGCGTCGTCAAATTCTGTGTCGTTGGCTATGACCGGATAGAAACTGAGTGAGTTAATTTACTTCACAGTGCTTTCTTGGAGTCCATTCGCTAAAATCGGGTATTAACTTCGCTGTCCGCCTTGCGCTTGGTTCGGTATTCCATCTTGTTTTCCACAACTATATGGTTTGTCGTCTCGCTTCTTGAGGGCTTTGGCCCGGCAGCCTCATGTTTTTTGCTTCCCATTTTTGTCTGCATTCCTCAGCTAACAAGTCTATGGGAATTGTTCCGCTTATAACAAGGACCGTTCCTCCAGACACCGTTCGGTATGACGAGGCTACCCTTAGTGCGCAGGTGCGTTGCACAGAGTGTAGCACTTTCCGGCAGCCTTTTGACTTTACGGTATCTGCCCATAGTTCGCTTCCATATAGAAGGATCGAGTTTGTTGTTTCCATTAGCAGTCTGCGCTTGTTTTGACTTGGACCTCCAATATTTGCCATCAATTTACATAGCACTGCCGTTACTCGCGCGGCTTTTCCTGCGGCGTTCTTTATATACGCCCAAAATTTCAGTCGAGGATCTAATTGTACACTTAATACAAATAACTTTTGAGTTACTACATGTGATAACTCCTATATCATTTTATCCATATCGGAAACTGCTTCACTGAAAAAAAAAATTCCTGTTATGTCTTTCTTTTCTCCTATTGCAAGCTCATGGCTGGTCATTAGAGTAAGGTCGTGTCGGTTATGTTCGTCCGCCTTACAATTGCCGTGTTGACCACATTAGGTGCAAATTATTCTGCTCAGCCATCTCTTCAAAATATCTGTGACAGTGAATCGCAGTCTTTGATGTCATAAAGCCAGCTATCAAAGGGAATCGTAATATCGCTCGTGTTGATTTTATTTTCGCTCTAATTATAGAGAGAGCTGCATGTAAACCCTAAACCCCAAAGTGAAAGATGCTGCAGTGGTGCTGAGGCAATCTGAAGATGTGATTAATTCCTAATGATATAATGATAAGTTATCGATAAGTTGTTGGGGAAATCAACTTTGACAATTAAAAAACTTGTTTTCTTAATATCCAATTCGACCACTTGGTTATTTAGGATTAGAAACATGATGAAAAAATTTAAGAATATGAAAGTCCAATTAAAAATATCGACCTATACTAAACTGTTCAGCTGTCAATTTGAATCTATCGTTCAAGTGAAACATATAGATCAGTTTTGTACATATTTGGTCATTACTAACATACGAGTCATACGAGTATATATGTATATACCATATGCTTCAAGGTAGATACTTATAAAATGTGTAAATGCATTTACCCCCCATCTGTGCTCGCCTGGCGTGAACATAACACATTTTATAGTAATTACAATAAAAAAAGGACTCTTTGAAGTGACAATTATTCTTTTTGCAATTTGAACAATTGTACAATTATTGTAGTAATACTTCACAAAACGAAAATCTAAAGGTGCAAATGATTAGCCAACAGACGAGTCATTCTTTGTGGCAGCATTGTCAGCATTTGTATTTAGTATATGTAATTTGTAACAGCAATCAATCGTTAACCACATTGTTTGATCCTAAAATGAGTAATTTTAATATGAAAATGATTTCATACAACAACAACAACAACAATAACATTAGAAGATGACAACCTTTAATTAACATTCGTTTATACATTCGTTCGTTCTGGTTCTTCCCTCAGCTTGACCACTCAAAATAATCATTATTTAATTACCCATTTTGAATGCATCAACAAGCCAACAATAATTATGTATTAGCCATGTCAACGTCATTTCGATATTCGCAGTCATTGTTGTTGTTTCCACTCGTTTTCTATTTTTTTATTTAAAGTTTTTTTTTTTTTCTTGTGGTTTCACCAGCATACAGCTCGATACAAAAGTTGAGTATGCAAGACACACCTTTAAAATTGTTTTATTTGTTTAGCAACCTTTTGAAGCAACATCGGCAACATTTGTTTCAAATTAATTGATTTGTATTTAGTTTGAATGTTACTTATTGTTTTTTTGTTTTTCAAATTGCAAATTGCTTATATTACAACAACAACAAAATTTACATGCACTTCTGAAAACAACAAAAAGAAAACCCATAAATACAAGTACACATGTTCGATGCAATCATATTGATGTGCTTTATGGACAAGTGTGCACTTAATAGCGAGGGTGGTGATGGTCGTTACCGTCTTTAATGGAGGACTAATTGATTTCATGCGCTGGGCTTTTCCCATACGTTCTACGTTTATTTTTCATAATTGATTATTAATTATTGATATTAGTTCACAGATAGCTGCCTAGATATTACGGTGATGGGTGGCTACGATGAATTGATAACTAATGAGTGTATTAAATCAATTAAGCCATTTGAGCAATGAATTCGATAGAGGCCATACGTGAGCGAATCACGAATATCGACTTACATATATCACCTTAATTATTTAATTGCAAGCGTATTTATAAAATTTAAATTCAAATGGCAATAATGATACTATGTGATTAATAAATATGCATGACATTGGAATTGTTTTCCAAATATCATATTGATATAGCAAATAAAATGTGAAATACAAAAGGTGAAAAGAAAAATAACAATTTATATCAAATAAAAGAACAATGAAAGAGACAATAAAAAATGGAGGCGTCCACAAACAGTAGACACAATCAAATCTCAAGTTGAAATAATAAACATCTTCAAATGAGGTTTTCAAAATGTGTACCTACAATACAAGAAAACATAATAAAAAATTAAGATTTCATAAAAATCGACTTTTATTACCAAAAACAAAACGAAACAATAACAATCAGAACACTACTAATACAGAGTAATAAATGATGATAAATAATAAAATATATTCCTTTATAAAATAGAAAAGCAACCAAAAAAAAAAAAAAACAAATCATTCTAAAGAATAGAACTATAAGTTACTGAGTAAATTAGAAGAATTGATAGAGCATTAAACAATACAAAACACTGCAGGTGTTCATGATACTGATGATGCTAATGATGAGCAGGATCATTTTCAAGCAATAGCGAAATAAATCAAAATCCTTTGTAACAAAAAAAAAAAAACAAAAAAAAAAAGAAACGAAATTAAAAGTAGGTACCACAACAATAGTATACTAAATTCCTTGTAATACTGATTGGGCATATTGCTTTATGAATGCAACAATTCACATGGTAAGCGCCATGACGTCTCAATTTCTGGAAATCTTAAATATATTTTAGATGAATTTTATGCCATAGAGAGTGTGAAAGAGACAGTGAGAAATAGGGAGCCAAAAAAAAAGGTGCAAAATAATCACTAATTGTAAAGGAAAAACAATAGAAATATCACCAAGCTGATATGATATTGCTTCTAAGTCATAAAGTAAGGTGTAACATTTTACAATTTAAGTGAAAAGAATACTTAAGAAATCATTTTAATTATATTAGAATTGAAGTTACAATCATTGGCTAAATCATTGGTTTGCCAAAGGTTGGTTTTCAGTCTTACTACTAAATATTGCTTTGGTTAACCAAAGTGCTGAAGAAGAGAAAAGTATAAGAGCATTTTGAAATTTATGCATATAAATATACAGCTATATCACAAAGGACCTTTCTGGTTTACCATAAGTGTGACCTTTCCGACGGCAGCCAAAATATCTTAAATATATACAGCTATCAGACTAAAAATCAATATGTAAGACTAATTTTACAAGAAAGCAATAATTTTCGAAAATCTGCACAATTGGATAAAAACCACTTCTACCTCCCATAAAAAATTACGTGTCCGTGTAACTCTACGTTCGAAAATAGAACGCTATGAAGCTGAAATTTTGCAAATACGATTATATTTGTTAAAGGATTAACATTTTTAAGAATGACCGTAATCGTATAAAATTCACACCTACCTCCTCTTCTAGTCCTACCTTTTTCATGTGCTTTGTCCATAGAAAGTGGCCTGTTACCAAGCCGGCTAGCATTCTGCAATCACCTCTACCTAGAGATGGGAGGAAATGCAACAATTTACCCGATATGTTAGGTAACATGGATTTCGTCCATCTGCAGCCTCTCTGGGCTAGCAGCGCAGCCTGACTGTCACTGCAGACTAACCAGGAGCTAGCCGCAGGTAGATCTACTTTATACCGCTTTTCTAGTACGATCGTAGACGGTCTGGAATCCCGGGACATAGACAGAGCTAAAAAGTTCACGCCTGTGCCACTGCTATCCAGAGCCGAAATAGGGCCGTACCAGTGTCCGTTGTGAATCATGGCCTCTCCTTATCATAGCAATGTAGATCCATACGACCTTGGTAGGGGAAAGTCCCCACGTCTTGCCAAAAACTGCCAAAAGGCAGTAAAACCTTACATATTTTCTGCTGAACGTGTCACTTTCAGATAAGTTTACTATCCAGAATAACTCCCAGATCAATCATATTCAGAGTTCTCATACCCCCTGGAGTTTGCAGCAGGACCGTAACCAATTATGTTTCCTAATAAATGGACGAATTCGGAAGTAGGTGGTGTCCACGCCCTACTTGCCATAAAAGACTTGACATATATTTTTCCCTCAACGTCTTCAAGACTGAGTACGGTACGAGTGCTGGCGCATTGATGGAAACACCAGATATTTTTTTGAATGGGCGGAACGACAACGTATATTTAATATGAATTGTTATCCGATCCTGAGTGACAGCCGTCTGTAATAAGGACCCAAGGAACCGCGGTCCTCAAAGTCTTTTAAAACAAAGCTCTCCGAGTTCTAAGACATAGTGGTTTACGGTAGAACGAAATAGCTGATGAACTGATCTGCTGAAAATCCAATACGACCAGAGCCAATTATCAGCGTTTAATAGGTGATGTAATCTGGATCAAGAAACTATTACACAATACTTAGAAAGCAATATGATTAAGTTTAAGTCAACTAAGGCAACAATAGGGTTAAATTATGATATGTGCCGGCACACAGAGACATAGTGGGTTATAAAGTGGCTGACGAACTATCGAGAGCTGACCCCCACTGATAGCTTCTAAATCTTTTTGTGGTATAAGCGGTGCAACGGGTAAAGCAATCATATAAAAACAGTTCCAGGATGAAGATTTGCAATGCAGGGTCAACTTTGCTGGTCTTCAAAAGCAAAACAAAGTTAAATTATGGTATAAACCGGGATACAGAGACCTTATGTGTTGTGAAGTGGCTGACGAACTATCGAGAGCTGACCCCCACTGAAAGCTTCTAAACCTCTCTGTGGTATAAGCGCGGCAACGGCTAAAGCAATTATAGAAAACCAGTTCCAGGATGAAGATTTGGGCCAACTTTGCTGGTCTTTAAAAACAAAGCTATTCGTGAATTTACACGCTTCATAAGATATAATGACACTAAACAAATCAGATCTGCGTTCAATAACCGATTAACTCACTGGACAAAACTGGTTGAGATTTCAGCTCCACAAAAAAGGACTCTTCACCGCCATGGAATGTGAACCTTTTATCGACTTTCGCGGTACTTCATCTTAAAGTCTTTCAGTTGAGATTTTCCCAACTCGACAATGTCTATTCTAAGCTTCATAAAGAATGTTGAAGAGATTCTAGTATCGTAATTGGGCTTTGGGTACAAATGGTCGCGGTGCTCGTAACAACTGCGGTTTATGTATCTTAAAAGGATTTAGCCTGATTTCGAATAGTCAACTTCATGAACAAGTAATTTGTCCTTGTTCCTATATCACGCCTTTTTGATTGATTGATTAATGATCAAGTCTTCAAAAAGGCTTTTCTGTTGGAACTCTGCTACAATTATAATTAGGAAAGAATGATTTTCGATTTATGGTCGAATAAGGGATATCATATAATAACCATAAGCACAACGGATAATTCAGAGAATGAATTGCAGAGCACCTGGGCTATATTTGTCCTGCTTTCGCCGGTATGAGATGATATTTCGACATATTTACTTCTATCTAAAATTAAATTCCTCCTATATATTGCATGCATATCAAATATTTATATCCTTTCTTATACCAATGCACACACACACACCCACACATAGTATATTATCCTTGAAATTTTAATTTCAAAAACATTTATACTCCCACACATATATGCATGTGCATCAATAATACAAGTTGATTAATTACGATTTACGATATTAATCCTTTTCAAAATAATCAAACAAAATGCAGACGGTGGAATAATTTTAAAACGTAATGAAGTTTAACGATTTATAATTTATTTTTTCGTAAAACAAAAAAATCCTATTTAAAATTAAATATATATGATTTTACATTTCTCAATGCTCATCATCCTTGACACTCATCTCTCACAATGATGAGTGCAATTTGTACTCGTGTATATGGTGCTCTTTAATTTGCTTTCTTTTGTATTATTTATTTGTTCATTTGGTTTTTTTTTTTTTTTGGTTTTTGGTATTGGTTGGTCAACGAAACGAAGTAAACTAATCAAGTTGTTGTTATATGAAAGCTGAACAACAATTCGATCAATTCTGAACTCAAACATTATGTGTATATGTAGGTACATCTGTTCGTATGTAGATTATATGGCAACGTGTGGCAATATTCGTTTGCATACAAATAAGAGTAAGTCAAAGAAAAAGAAAAATAAAATAGACAACCAAGGTATTAATAAGCAAATCAGTCAAACGAAGAAAAATTTGTAACAAAATAGATGAACTGAAATGGCAAGAAATTCATCACTTGAAAAAATGAAGATATTTTTAAATTAACCGCAGGCCATTTGAGTACATGTGTACGATGGAGTCATTTGATGAGTATTGATGAGTTTGAAGGGGGAAAAAACAACAAATTTGTAAGGATGTATGATATTGTTGTTATCGTATTTGTGTAAAATGCCTTAACGCCTTTTTTTACCAATTTCCAATGAACGATTGTTTGCTTGTTTGGGATGAAGTCAAGTTGACTGATTGATTGACGAATTGACTGGTGACTGACCAATTGAACGTACATACGTACATACAGTCTGACAGACTTGAATTGAATTGTTGAATTTTGACTAATACGTATGTGAGTGAATTTTTTCTCTCTCCTTTTTTACATTTCGTTGTAAGAAAAAGTGACTTTTACATTTTTTGCTAGTACAAGGCGCCGCCATAATTAATTTTCTTCTTGTTTTATTATTATTGTTATTCGAATCATCATCTTTGTATAGTGTTTATACCACGCTATATCTATCACTTTATTAAAACAATAAACGAACAACTCCTTACTTATATAATTGCTTTCATTATTCGAACTCAATTATCGCGTTGCTGCTGCATAAAATACCAATTTGTTACTATTGCAGCTAGTTATTGTAAAATATACTGTACTTCTTTAGCTATTGGCCTTTTTAACAGATACTAGTTTGATAAAATTCCCAATACGTGTATTTTATGCTGATATAAATATTGATATTAAAGTTGTTTTAATTTGATGACTGAGCCAGCATCAGATGATGATTAAGAGAGTAATGATGTTCAATACTATGTATTAAGTTGTTTTTCAGTATTTAGATCAAACGGTCACGTATGGAGAGTGTTTATGTATGCTCGATATATGTTTAAACGATATAAAATCACTAAGGAAAGGATAATATCGAAATTTAGAAATCGTATATGTACTTTACTAAGAAATATATATTAAAAATCATTGCTTTCTATTGAAAGTGAGCATGAATTTCATCTGAATATGAATAATAAGTATTTGATCTATCTTTTTGTTTCCTAAACTTTCTATTTCCATACAAAAATTCATATAACATGCATTCGAATCCATACTTTTGTATGGGAGCTAGGTGTGGTTTTAATTTGATTATGCCAATTCGTGTATCCGTTTATTGACTGATGAAAATAATCTCATATGCCGAGTTTTAACTTAATAGCATTACATTTCTGCGAAAAAAAAACCTTTGATCCTGCATTTGATACCATTTTGTATAGGGGATAGCCGTGATGTCCCTAGGAATACGACGACTTGAGAAATTATGTGTTTATTTATAAATATAAGGTATATGTATAGATTTTCAAGTCGATATTTTTATATTTCCATGATGAAAAATCAGAAACATACTTTCGTAGCTATACTTTTGTATGGGAGTTATGCGTAATGTTCATCTAATTACATTTATTTCTTAATTTTTTTATTGGTTTGTAAATATAATTTAAATGTACTGATTTTCAACTTGATACTTTTGCGTTTATATGATCAAATTCAAAAACATGGTTTCGAAGCTATACTTTTGTATGGGAGTTATGCGTAATGTTCATCTAATTACATTTATTTCTTAATTTTTTTATTGGTTTGTAAATATAATTTAAATGTACTGATTTTCAACTTGATACTTTTGCGTTTATATGATCAAATTCAAAAAACATGGTTTCGAAGCTATACTTTTGTATGGGAGTTATGCGTAATGTTCATCTAATTACATTTATTTCTTAATTTTTTTATTGGTTTGTAAATATAATTTAAATGTACTGATTTTCAACTTGATACTTTTGCGTTTATATGATCAAATTCAAAAAACGTGCTTACGATGACATACTTTTGTATAGGAGCTATTCGTAATGTTCATCTAATTGCATTTATTCCTTAATATATTCTATATTTTTGTAAATATAATCCTCAGGTACTGATTTCCAACTTTATAGCTTTGTACAACCATGCTCAAAATCAGATAACATATATCTGAAACAATACTTTTGTATGGGAGCTATACGTAATATTCATCTAATTACGATTATTCCTACATTTTTTTATACTTTTCTAAATATAATCTTTAGATACTGATTTTTAACTCAATAGCTTTAAATTTCAATGCTTAATTTTGAAATAATGCTTTCCAAGGCATAATTTTGTATGGGAGCTAGGCGGAATGTCCATCTGATTAGGCCTAATTTTGCTAATTCTACTGTCCTCTTGTAAATATAATATTCATGTAGAGATTTTCAACTTAATATTTATATATTTCCATGCCGATAATCAAAAAACATGCTTTTGAAGCTATACTTTTGTATGGGAGCTAGACAGAATGTTTACCTTATTACGCCCATTCACAAAATTTCTTGACTGTTTATAAATATAATCTTCGTGTAGCGAGTTTTAATTAGAAACTTATATATTTCTATGCTGTAATACAAAAAACATGTGTTCGAAGCCATAGTTTTGTATGGAAGCTAGCCAAAATGTGTATCTGATTTAGTTCTTTCGCTAAGTTTACTGTATATTTGTAAATATAATATTCATGTACCAATTTTCAAACTGATAGCTTTATATTTCAGTGCAAAAATTCAGAAAAGATGCTTCACGAAGACATACTATTGTATGGGAGGTTAGCAACGTTTTCATGTGATAAACACTTTTTGTGTTCAGAGAAAATGAATCCAATAAGTGCAAAAAATACTGGAAAGGACAGCAACATTAGTTTTTTGGATATTACAATAAACACATATTTCATAATAAAGTACTATATCACAATTTTGGTGGGTGTGTTCAAAAACTCACACTTTAGGCAAACCGAAAGTGATCACAGCGACAGAAACACACAAGAGACAAAAAAAAAAATAAAAAGATGGAAGATTTCGTTGAATTGTATAAAAATCTCGGTGAAACCATTATAACCAACACCACCATAATGTGCTATTATAAATGGCGGCATCGTTAAAGTAATTAACAAAAACAGCAGCAGTTGCATAAATACGAGTAGTAACAGACAAAACAAACGACTATACAAATAGGCCGTCAACAATATTATGTATTTACACGATATTAACAATGTTGATATAAGCATAAGCGTATATGAGTATAGGCTGAAGCTGTGATATGTTGCATGCTACTGCATGCATTATTGTTCTTCTGGTTGATGTTATATATACAAAAGTATATGAAAATATATTCGGTTACATATCTTCCATGGAAATCGGTGTGAATGCGTTTGTGTTTGTGAATTATGGCCAACGTAATAATATTATCATGCATTTCAAAACAAAGGCGAAGCGCTTGATATTGTTGCTTTGCTTAGTTCGCAAGGTGTCACATTTCATAAATTTTAATTGTCTGCTTGAAAGTTTTTTTTTTTAATTATTATTGTTTACCATTTTCTCTTGCTCTCTATCTTTGTCAGTGCATCAGCACATCAATGATATATGTTATGTTATATTTATGTTTATAAACTTGTATATATACAAAATTTGTTGGTAGTGACTACTTTTGATGGCAATGCTCATTATGCTATGCTCTTTATTCTCACTGCTCCCATTTTATTATGTGCAACCAAATGTTGTAAGTACAAATAATATTTAGTTAACATGCAATATGCAATATACATATGTGTTTAAGTCACACATGCCACACCTTATTGCTCTCTGTAAACATTTACAGGTCAACATATAAAACTATTGTGTATGAATTACCTAAAAAATAATAGAGGGTGCTTTTTTCTTAACAACCACTCGATATTATTTCAATTCTAATGATCTGTAGCACTTGTTGACTGACCCCATATGGGCATAAATTGGTGATAATGTTACTTTTAATTATAATTGCTATTATAATAATGTATATAATAAATGATGATTAGCTTGCACTTAATGTAAATTAATTATGCTCGTGCTTTATGGCAGCATTTTATGCTGCAAGAATAAAATTCATAAAAAAAAATATTCATAAATTTATATGTTTAAATACTTGTTGAAAGATTAATAGACATTAACAAGGCAATTAATCTAGTTTGCTTTTTAGTTTGCTGCTTCTCTAATAAGAGCAGCATACATGCATATGCATTTGTATGTATATACGATATTGTACATAGATGGAGATTTGGAGGGTTTTATAGAAAATTAATTTTTACGCTTTAATAATGATAATAATGTGGCTATGGTCATTATTTGTGCTAATAGAAAAGTAATTGAATTACTAATAATATTTCGTTAAGTACTACACTATCATAGAATGTGCTGAAACGGGCTGAACTAAATTTTATAATTTATTTTACATGACATTTTTACCAACCCAGTTGAAGTATTAAAGAAAAGTTCTCTATTTAGACAACTTCCGCGTATGGTCAACTTCCTATAAAAACTTTGATCGAAAATAAAAAATGTCATACGATTTCAGTCAAATTTAGTACGTGTAATTATTCGACTTTAATTAAAATTTGATGTAAAAAATGAATAAGATTGGTACAGTTCCTAATATATAAATTTATACATTTTTTATTAGTTTTTATTAATATTTTTTGTTTTTTTAAATACTATGAATTTATTGAATCTTTCTACTATTCCGAGAAACCCACAATAAGTATTCAAATCTTACAAACTAACTTATAATTATGTTATATTTCCTATGTTCCATCACAATTTGTTGAGTTACAAGGTTTAGCAATTTCACAGCTTATTCAATTTGTCTTTTCTTTTTAATTGTCGATGGCTTGTGCTCAGCAACAATTGCCTAGCAAGAGGATTCGGATGATTGTTTAATTTTTGAATGTAGCTTCTGCAGGACTTTGCAACTTACTCAGAAATTGTGGGTACATTCAAATCACGATGGATGTTGTAGTTCCTCATATACCAAGGCGCGTTTACTAGAATTCCCAGGCACTTGAATTGTATTCGCTAAAATTTTTCGATATTTAAGGGAGATGCGGTGCCCCATAACTGAATACCAGAAGTCCAGATTAGTTTCAGGATTGCTTTATATAATAGCACTTTATGTTCAAAATTCAACTTTGATCTTTTGTATAACAGCCACATAATCAAGTCATATAAATTTAATAAATTAATTTTTAGCTTGATCTGTGTTTTCTATGCCTCTATGTGATTGTTGTTGTTAATAAATGAATTTATATAAAAAATATACGCCACAAAATTCTTTAAAATTTGTTGATAAGTGGCAAGCTCGATATTGAAAGAAGAGAAATAAAATTTGGTATATAATTTTATATTCTCTTATTAATAATTCTAATCCTCAGGGAGAAATGAATTTCAAAAAAAAAAAAACTGAAAATAATAGAACTCGACATTGTCATTACAAATGCAAAAGTTTAGCTGTAAATTTCTATTACAAATTTTCTGTCATTTATCATATTTGCTTTATTTTTATTTATTTTATTATTTTTATTTACTTATCATATTTGCTTGCAATGTAAAAAAATAATTGGTAATAAATTTGAACAAAATGTGTGCATATATTTAGAGAAATATGTAAGTTAAATTATATGTTCATTTCCAAATTATCAGGTGTAGTAAAAATCCATTATTTTTCCATCAGGCAGTTTTGTGATTGCTTAACTCAGTATTGTTTGAGCACGCGCCAAACACGTGCAATTTTGGTTTCGTCGATTCCGTTCCGGTAGTTTAGATGTCAAAGATGCACCACGCTCTGGAAGGCCAATTGTCGAAAATGTCGATAAAATATTGGATGTCGCCGAGTCTGACCATCACGTAAGCACTGTTTCTGTTGCCCACGAACTAAACATTGCACTAAAAACCGTTTTGAACCATTTAAATGAAGTGGGTTCCACACGAGTTATCGCAAGAAAACCTCATGGACCGAAATCCATCTGCAAATCGCTGCTGAATCGCAACAAAATCGATCCATTTTTGAAGCAGATGGTTACTGGTGATGAAAAGTGGGTCACTTACGACAACGTCAAGCAAAAATGGTCGTTGTCGAATAGCGGTGAGCCGGCGCAAACGGTGGCCAAGCCAGAATTTACGGTCAGGAAGGTTTCGCTATGTGTTTGGTGGGATTAGCAGGGAATCATCTACTATCATCTACGGCCAAACTTTTAATTTGGACCTGTAGCGCCCAGAAGCGGCCAGCTTTGACCAATAGGAGAGGAATAGTGTTCCATCAAGACAACGCCAGACCACACACATCGATAGTGACTCGCCAGAGGCTCCGGGAGCTTGGTTGGGAAGTTCTTATGCATTCACCATATAGTCCGGACCTGGCACCAAGTGATTACTACCTGTTCCTGTCTATGGCGAATAATTTTGCTGGTGAAAAATTCGCCTCAATAGAAGCTTGTAAAAATCAACTGTCCCAGTTTTTTGCCAATAGAAGCGAGGGTTTCTATGAGAGTGGCATTATGAAATTATCTTCAAAATGGCAACAAGTTATCGAACAAAATGGTGCATATACGAAGTTTAGTACAAACAGACCAGCCTATTCTATTCTCAGGAGTACTTCTGCACAATTTTTTCTTAAAAATTATTCCTGGAAAATTATACCCGATTTTCGCTTCTCTATATATCCCCCCTCAACATTAGTTAAAAATATGTGGTATCACTAGAGATCGGTGTGTGTATAAGTATAATAAAAAGTTCGAGTTCGTTTCTTAAGTCTTTTGTTTTAATGGCCGATGCATTTGCAAGTTGTATTCATTTGCACAAATTTCTCATTAATATTTAAACACTCATCGAGTTGGAATATTAATTTAACATAAGTACATACTTTAATTTATATATACGTACATACAATACGTTCCTATGTGCAATAGCATAGTCATTAGTTTGTTTGTGGGTATGTACTTAACATGCAACAATGCTCGTTCAAGTACCGATCAGTGAATATTTGAAATGTTCAAAAGTTAATATACATACATACATGCATACGCACGTTAATGTGTGCGTTTATGTGTGAGTAAAATTGAAATTTTAAATTGCAGGAACAACAAGCATAAAAATGACGTGGCTAAAAAAAGCTAATAACCATAATAATACTCGTATGGCTATAATTACAATAATTATCTGTAAATAATATAGCACAAACACAAACACACACACATTGCTAAAAACAGTTATTTCATATATATGAAAATTTGTATGTGTATATGTATTAAATTGTCAATAATAGCAACAGCTGCGTGCTATGATACTCAGTCACACTTTAATTTCAAAAAAAAAAAAAATAAATGTTTACTAAAAAGTTATTATCTTACTATTCTTGTTGTTGTTGTTGTTAACACGCTTTAATTTGAATAATTTCGTGTACACTTGTAATATGTTTCATAGAAACAACAACAACAAAAAACCAAATGAAAATTGTTACCATTTCTATTTAAATGACATTAAATTTAACAAGCAGCAACAACCAACCAAAAAAAAAAAGGGAAGTACTTATAGAAGACACAAAAAAAAACCAACAATGATAATGTTTAACAACAAGAATAATAATAACATTTATTGTTGTTTATTAGAGTATTAGTGGCAATAGTTAAAGTTGGAGCACAAAAAAACATGTTTGCCACATGTAAACGTGTTTTTTCACATTTTTTTTTTACCCGCTACTTGACTAAAACTAACATCATTTTAGCCATCATAATCAACATTATAATCATCATTATTATCAAATATCATTCGACATCTTCATCGTGCAACGTGCCGCTTATGAAGTAATTAGCCTCAATTTAATGTTTTTATATGACTTGATTATGCCGCATCATTATTATACTACATTGTTCTGTTGTTATTGTTTCAATTAATTATTTTATTTTATTTCATTTCATATATTTAAATTTTATAATACTACGCCACTTGAATTACATTTAGTTTTTTTTTTTCGAACGAATGTGCTACTTTTGGCAGATGTTAAACCATAACAATTATCATATCAAAGTGTTAATAAAAATTAAATTAAACAAATCATGTTTTTCTCTTAGTATTTAAGAGACGTCTTCTTCTTCTTTTACTTTTGCTCATTATTTTTCGTTGTTGTTAATTGTAGAGTATAAATATAAGTACTAGCTAACGTATAAAAATAATCATGTTGACACTGTTGAACTTTTGTATGCATAGATGTAAATGTGTAACATCCTAATATTGTACTATCGTTGTTGTTAGTAATTATAGACGCTGTTACATTAATATTTCCTTTATTTTTACAGGAAAAAAAAACTTTATCTATATCAGTCCATTACGTATTATTAGACTGGCAACGCAGTATTACTACAATAACCTGTAGGTACTCTATACATTAAGTTTTTACATGTTAATTATTGTAACTTTGCTTTTACTAGTAACAGCACAATATTCACATTAGTAAATATTTTATGCTTATTATTTACATAAAAGCATATTGTAAGAAGGAGATTAATTGTTATGGAGGCACTGCACGAGTTTAACTAGAGTACCTTGCTGGACTTCTCCTCAGAGGCTAATTTTTTTCATTCTAACTAACAATGACATCACCATTCGAATATTCAAAATGACCTCTGATGATCGTCACAATATGTGCATAACTCCGCGTTATTCCGTTGAAACTATAGAAGGATTATACAAGTATATATGGGGCTATCCATTTGATAGTTTCTAAAGAATGACTCTGTTAACTGGTCGCTTAAGAGTTTTAGAAAACTCTGCCCATAGCCCCATTTTGTTTAGCGAGGGCACATTGGTCTCAAAAATATCATACTTCCGGCACTTCGAAGTCGGTTTAAGCGAAAGAGAAGCATAGAGAAGCAGAGAGAATTAAATCACCTTCAAACATGGCTCACAAGTCTGGTACACGGACGGGTCGAAGCTGGAAGATGATGGAATTGGGGCGGATATTTATGGCCCCAAATTCACGCGATCAATCCCAATGGGTTTTTATCCAACAATTTTCCAAATGGAAATTCATGCCATTCAAATATGTGTGCGGGAGTGTCTTCGAAGAAAGATGCAAGGATCCCATATTTATATGTTATCAGATAGCCAAGTAACTTTAAAAGCTCTCAATCTTTCATAATCACTTCTAAATTAGTAGATTAATGTTTCAGCCTGCTAAACAAGCTTGGAAAACTAAATACTGTAGTATTATGGTCGATACTGGGCCATGAGGGACACAAATGGAACGAAATAGCTGACAAACTAGCCAAAAAGGGCACTGAAAAGTCCTGATCGGCCCTGAACCCTTCTGTGGTGTGGCAAGATGCCACACCAAGGAGCTTATCAGGAAATGGGAGGAAAAGAAATTTACAGAACACTGGCTCAATAATATAGGACAACGTCAAGCAAAACAGTTCCTCATACCAAATAGAGGGATATCTAAAAAGATACTCACTTTTGGTAGAGTTGACCTACATATTTTTTTGTGGTAATTTCACAGGCCACTGCAACCTCAGATACCACTTAAAGAAGTTAGATCTATCTGACATTGATGTCTGCAGATTCTGCAACTTAAACATCGAAAGCTCGGAACATATTCTCTGTGAATGTCAAGCTCTTGGCAGACAAAAACTAAGCCACTTTGGTGATAGTACAGTGCCTTCTTATAAATTGTGGAATAATGAACCCAAAGCAGTGCTAAAATTTATTCAAAGCCTAAACATTTAGGGTTACCCAAAGACTGCGCAATAGATCAAGTCTGGTGCATAGCATAATGGTTTGTTAATATAATAATAGTAATGACCATGTTCAAAATGTATGTTAATCAAAGTGATATCTCATTAGTTGTAACTCAACAATATGGATCATTTAACAACCGAAGATCTTGTGATAGTTGTAAAAGCTTACTATGAAAGTGCCCCACGCTTTGAGTGGAGATGTTGATTGGGCTCGGAAATGGAATTTTATACAATTATGGATGAAATAATGCAGAAATTGGAGAAAGTGCGATCTGCCAAAGACGTCTTGTCAAAGGCTGACGGATGACCCAAATTAATGGATTCCACGGATTGCTCAGTATTTGGTCTTATTACATGGCTCGTTCAAGTGAACTTTTGCATTTGTAGATACATTTGTATTCTTATAAAGTTCTACCGACTCAAGAATTGAAAATGAATTTTATAGTGGAAGATCATTTTCAACCAATATTTTCTTCAGTGATAAAAACGTAAATAATAAAAATTGGCATATCATAAAAGCCAAGAAATATCTCAGAAGAGGGTCACCGTTATCTATGCTGAACCACCAAGCAGTGGAAGATGGTTCTTTAACCGAAATTTTCTTGTCACTAACCTGGAGAAGACCCAAGGAAAACAGATCGACACACATCATCTATTTGCTGATTATAAAGCCGGTTTCTACAATCCGATAAGGGATTACCTCTACACAACAATGTCTGAGTTCGGTATTCCTGCGAAACTCATTCGTCTTTGCAGAAAAACACTGTATAACTGCCGTTGTGCAGTGAAAAATGGGAAGGATCTCTCCCCGCTGTTTAATACCGAACGGAGTTTCAGGCGCTACATTGGGCTAAGTAAACAATTGAGGGCCCTCTCTCGAGCAGCGAAAACCACACTCTACAAGTCTCTGATCATGCCTGTCCTTACATATGACGACGAAGCTTGCCGCCAGCTCTATAAGGAAAGACTTTGCTGGCGAAGCAGGCTAAATTCGGCACATTACAACCGAAGTAAGTACGCGAATACGACTTTAAGTAGAATTGGCATATCTAAAGCATTATAAGGTTAGGCTATGTTTTTATGGTTGCCCTCTCTCTGAGAAGACACAGTTAGGCCAGAAAAGCGCATTATGACACGAACTTTTCTTACAGTACTGTTGTGCGTGTTAAATTTTGGACAGTATTAGAAAGGAACTACTTATATTAGACGGTTCCAAACGACAAAACCTTTGTGACATCACCTTTTCTGAGCTTTGGTAGCAGACCTCTTTAAGAAGCATTTTTCATAGCAAATTGCTACTGCCGGGAAAATTGCAAATTAGTTGTCGGCGGGTGAGCATAGTTCGAAAGAAACATTTTTTCGATATTATGAAATAAGTTGAAGCGATGGAAATCAGTTGTAATTTCAGAACTGTGACAGTTTTCAAAGCCTACGTCTATTTTCACGAATTACGAAATACAAATTTTTAGGATATGTGGGCGTAAATGCAGGTGAATGGATGCTTAGAATAATATATTGTCTACACCTTGAAATAGCCCTATAAAGATGTGTTAAAAGTATTGACCTGTAATTGTAGTCAAAATGAAGATAATCTTAAATTTAGTATCGGCTTTTTGGCTGATATTTTCACGGTAATATGTCAAACAAAATATATTAAATTAAAGATTACCTTAACTCTTACTATAACTACGGACCATTGCCTTCGATTGTAAACTTGCATATTTTATTTCTGCAAAATCTAAAACGACAAAGATGAAAAAGAAATAATCCCAATTTTGATACATAAACTAGCTCGAATCAGTCAATACATTTAATAATTTCTCTTCCTCTTTCCTTATTTTCTACTTTTTTGCTTTCTTCTTCTTCTTCTTCAAATACATCTTTTTGAACAAATGTATACATATATAGTCTACATATCATTATCGTTAAAATAATTGCCAAGACCAACACTTTAAACGATGACTTTAAATCCTCTGAAATATAATACTATTAACAACAACAACAAACAACAATTACATGCACATAAATTTAACAGCAAGAATAACTTTTTATTTTATATAATATTTTTTTCGTAGCATCGTCTTATCGTTAACAACAACTAATTAGACATGTTGAAAAGCGACGTATGGCTAAAAGTTGTGCTTTAATTAATTGCAGCGTACACATATATAAACGCATTCAAAGAAATACACAAATAAACAACAACAAAAGCAAAGTATTTATTATTGTATTGGTGATTCAAAAGGACATTTACATAGATTTTGCTGTTGTTGTTGTTGTAGTTTTTGTTGAATCCCATTTGCTGCAATCTTGATAAGTGACAGAATTGTGGGATTTATATTTAAGCACTCTCGAATATTCTACACGTTGAATTCTTCTTTTACTCCGCTGTTGTGTTCCCTTTTTTTTGTTTTTTCTTGAAACTAAAGCACACTTTGCGTCATTGCCGCCACTGTTGCTGCTTCGGCTGCGGCTGTCGTTGATGTTAAAACAGAGATTAGCTATGAAGAAGGTGGTAATGATGATGGCAATGGCAGTAATGCTAATGATGGTGATGATGACGTTGGTCGTAGTGATGATGGTGCTGATGGTGGTGGTGGTGGTTATAGCGGCAATGACCAATGCCAGCCAATTTGGCGAGTTTATTGCTTCATAGTGGCGGTGGATGGTGGTGGTGACTTTGGTTTGGCGACAAAAAGTCTAGTATGGCATGACAATCCTATATATTGAGGCATATATAGAGGCATACAAGCAAGCATGCTTGTATGCCTCTTCGAATGGAATGTCTGCTTAATGAAGATGTGCAGTGTGTTGCAGCAAAACTTAATCTTCTATAAGCACAATCGAGAAGGAAACGAAGAATCAGAAGATGGAGATACATGTATGTGAGTCTGAATGCGTACATATGGATGTATTTGTGTTCAAATGCAAATCGTATAAATAAATTAACAGCTCAATATGATAAATACATACATACACGTACTCGTACATACAATATAATACCCACGCAATGCAAGTCAATGTTGTCCACTCACAGGTGTCACATTACATTGTTGCTGCTGCTGATACAATGCAATGTAGGAAGATGTTTTTCTTTCTTTCTCCAGTTTCTTTTCTTTGAACATTGTTCGGTTAAAGTTCACATTTGTTGCCGCTTTTATTAGTTTCACGTTTTAAATTTCAGCCAATTAATTTAATTTAATTCTCATTCATTCACAATTGCATCCTTGTTTCTCTTCCATTTCCCTTTCGTTGTTGATATTTTTGTTTTAGTTTTTTTTTTTTCGTAATAAAATTTCATAGAATTTGCTTTAGTTTTATATGATTTTTATCGCAGGCGTGGAAAAGGTAGGCAAGAGTTTTTATTTTCGGAATTATGTCATTTAGTTTATTTTAATTACAATAAATTATTGTGTTGAAAATACCAGACTACTACATATTATGTTAGATTATTAAGGCCGCCTCTCTATGAGGACACGCTTAGGCCAAGATTGAACCACGACCAACAGATCAGAAGGCCAACACACTAACCACTGAGCTACATCACCCCTTAATAATTTATCAGTCAATATTTTAAAAGAGTTATGATTTTCCCTGCTGTGACAATTGACCTGTCAAACGAGAGAGGTCTATATTCGATATGTCTGAGGTCCGTCCTTTAGGACGGGTCATATGTAAAGTAATACCTAGTAGTTGTAACGTTTCCATACGGTTCGTGGTCCAAGTTTTCTCTGGTTTCTCCAGATAAAACTTCTTAGAGTGGAGAGTGGTGGAGAGGATTTTTCCCGAGTCGAGAATTATCATTTAAAGTTTTTGTTAGGCAGCAGATTGATTTGTCTAATAAACTGATATCGGTTAAAGCAGTTGGTTTTTATGTAAGTGCGAAATAACTTCTTAAAACGTGGCCAGATTGTCTTCTTATAATTTCTGAAGAATTCTGGGATGGGTAACTTGTAGTCTAAGAATGTATCTATGATCATGAAATTACTGCTGATCAGAGACTCTTCAGTTCTTAATACAGTCCACAATGTAGTCGAAGGCAAAGTTTACGTCTAGAATATCCTACCTGGATAAAGGTAGCATGATTTCTTGAATTACATATAGCGAGATTTGTTGCGAGAATATAATTAAATAGGCGCTCACCTCTTTCATCAATG
The DNA here is from genome assembly GCA_963854835.1 of Megamerina dolium. Classification (NCBI taxonomy): domain Eukaryota; kingdom Metazoa; phylum Arthropoda; class Insecta; order Diptera; family Megamerinidae; genus Megamerina; species Megamerina dolium. Next base: position 29,131,219 of record OY978526.1, on the reverse strand, counting down.
CCCCAGCTTCCCAAATATTGTGTGGTAGGCATTGGCGTCTAACCCGATAATGATCCATGATAAGGTTTTACGGTGTCTTTAATGTGTTTGGTGGTGGTGGTTACGTGTATTCGTGTGCGAAGTATGCCGATACCATCAAATTCTGATTATCTACATTCGCTGCATATACCACAGTCGTATCTAGATCGCTATAATTAGGGAGCGGTAGGAAATTTATTGATTTCTTTCTTGGTATAGTACAGCCCTGAGTCCACATGAGTTAGTAGTTTGGAGTTCCCAATCCACAGACCATATTTCTCACAATCCAAGGTTACTGGATAAGGACAATATCTTTTCCCTGGTTTCCAGATTCAGAACAAGGGCCACGGTAAGGGTCTTGCATTTGTGGAGGTTGTTTTGAAGGCAATTTCACGACAGTAATGCTTCATTGGATTTCACAAGTAACCTCCAGCTCCAGATTCCCAGCATCATGTCCCTTTTTCAGGATCTCGCCAAAGCTGGCTACAGCTAAAGTGGCGCAAGGTTTCTTAGCTACTAGTTCGACGGCATATTCAGTAGAGCGCTGTCGTTTGACTGGTTTTTCCAATTTTGGTCTCAAACCGTTGACAATGCGGGTCGCCCATACCATACGGAGTCCTTCTGATTTTCATACCTCTCATGCTCCGGTAACAAGTAATGTCTTACTATAACCCACGTTACCGCTTGACGTTCCATGTAGTGGGCACGGGTCGCATCACACATCAATCCGGCACAGGATGTGGGGTGGAGGTCAAAGAGTTCGGTACTTCAGTCTCTCATGTCTCTCTTGCTGACACGAGGGCCAACCGGGCCAAGCAATGGCCTTAGCTAACTGCTTCAAAAGGAATTAGGTAAGCACCCACGAGAAGGATTTGGAAGACGACTTTTACGGGCCTACGATTAAAATGTGAACTCGAATACATTTGCTACGCAAATAATTCAAAGAATATTCAATCGTTTTCGAATGAAAGCTTCGGTTATGAGGACTGTACAAATACGTAAGTCTCTTATGAAACATTTCTGTAACCCTTAAGGCCGTTCAGAAAAAAGAGTTCCTCGAAATTATCCTACCACCGTTCGATTTACATTTTTGCGAATGGGCGGAAAAATCCCACTATTTCGACGATTTCTACAGTATAATTGATCCATACTTCATACTCCCACAGCGGTTTAGCTTCGATGTGGAAATTTATCAGGATTGCGAAGAAAAAACGTCCCTGTCTAAATGCCTTTAGACAAGTCGTATCGTTGGTCCCTGAAAGGAAGGAAAATATAAGATATTTAGAATACTTACTTACTTAATTTACTTACCTGAATTTCATACTTACCATACGCTCACCCTAATGCTACGCATAAATTTCTTTTATGCTGCATATTCGAATCTCATTCGAGGATCGACCGATATTGTTTCTAATTTGGCCCTAGATTTCAAAACGATCGTGTCATTCCGCGCTGTATTTAATTTTTATAAACTAACTTTAAATTAAATTACATTTAAAATAAAAACCTAGTGAATTTTTTTACATATATTGTGTAGTTTATTTACTATTACTTTTAATCAACCCTATGGGTGGATTTATTCTCCATTATTAGCAAACGAACTAGTATCTATCATATCTAAAGAATCGAACTTCGTTAATAACAAGCACTGAGATATTGTAAGATCTGTAAAACGATAAACTTCAGTGCATCGGAATTCATAAAACTCACCTTTAATTTCATAACCTACAAAAATATCATAAAAATGTAATGTAAGATGCTTTGACGCAAGCAAATTAACGCACCAACAATAATTTACCGGTGTAGTAATAATTATTTTAAATGTCACAAAAATTAAGAGAGGCAAATATAGAAAAAAGCAAAAACCCATAAATGTCCATTTATGATGATAGCATGTATTCACACTCACAATTAACTGGAAATGTTGCAAGTACCATTTATACACTATACGTACGAGTACATAGTACTTTGGCAGCATCTTTAAAAATCACTATAAATCTTTATATTTTTTCTTTTATTTTCGGTTTACCGAGTTTAAAGTTAAGATAATAAAATAAATGTATGCGTAACCTCAAGTTGATTTTCGGTTGATTTTGAGCAATGATAACAGTGTGTGTGTGCATTTTATGATTACAATTGCAAAAAAACAATAAAATAGTAGTCGTAATCTCAAAAAATGTCTTATCAAGATTTAAAATGGATTAAATTGTTACTTACTTACTATAAAATACAATATTTCCAATTCAGGAAGCTGCAAAGGAGGCAAGTGATATTAGTATGTCGCCTAAGTATGTATAAAGTGATATATCACACAAGGTTACGTATTTCATAGAAATCCGTAACATATTTAATATTATTTATTACTATATACATAGTACATACATTTCTGAAATAAAAGTGTACCCTTTTTATTAAAGGTATTTAAAAGAAATTATGTTTAAATGGAATGCTCATACCTGCGGTATATACGTGTAGTACTACAAGTACTCGCACATAAATATATACATACTAATCAGTAGTACTTTTGTAGTAGCCGTCGCTTTTAATTATCACGCATTTGTTAACATCTTACTATGACGATATATCTTCCTCTTCTTCTTCGTCTTCTTCTGCTATTAATAAAAATAAAGAAAATGTAAATGTTATTCAGAAATCAAATACAAATGGAGTACGAGTGAGTACAAGATATACGCATGCCCAGCATGGGTTCAAGTTAAGTTGAACACATTAAGGTGTCATCGCATACACATGAAGATATATGTGTGCTTAGTTGATTATAATGGTAGAATGAGTTGTTCATATTTTAATACAATTTCATTACATGTTTAGATCTAATACAAGATAAAGTCTCATACAGATTGTGACTTTGTATTAAGTAAAATTTAAACGAGAATATGTTCAAGAAACTTAAATGAAATGTTTGAATTTTAGTTTTTATTATTTTACATTACATACTAGTTACCTAGTACCTATTAAATTTTTGTAAATGATAATTATAAAATAATTTAAAAAAAGTCTTATATGTAACGAATACATTACATTTTATTGTTCGCATTAGTTTACATAACAATACTTATTACACAAAGGTTACTAAGAAGAGTATGTATATAAATGCTCACAGTATTAAAAAAAACATAATAAGAACTCGATATAAGAAAATAATTGTTGAAGCTCGAGGATTCAAAGAACGTTGGCTGATGTACTAAAAATAATTATTTTATTTACTTACTTACTTATGTGACCGTTACAACTCAAAATCATTTTACATAGATCGAATTTAGCACACTTCACCAAGTATAGCTTTTCGGCGCCAGTAATAAATAAAATAAAGTTTTCCAGTATTTGGTCTTTCCACCGAAGATTAGGTCTGCCTCTTCTGCGTCGTCCTCCAACAGATTCCGAGCGTGTTCTCGACATAACCTAACCAGCGCAGCCGCTGAATTTTGATGCGCTTTACTTATTCAGTGTCGGCATACAGCTCATACAGCTCACAGTTGTTCCTTATTCAATACTCCCCGCCAACGTAAATATGTCCAAAGGTCTTGCGTAGGACTTTTCTCACGAAACTCCGAACATTCTCTCATCTGAGGTAGAAATTGTCCAAGCTTCTGCGACATATGTAAGAACAGCTATGATGAGAGTGTGATTTTTGTTTTTCTAGAGATGGCTCGACTTCTCAATTTTTTACTTAACCCAAAGAAGCACATGTTAGCAGGTGTGATCCTATGCAATATCTTTGGGCTGACGTCATTACTTGTGTTAGATTAGGTTAGGTTATGTGGCTGCCCTCTCTCTGAGAGGACACACTTGGGCCAGAAATGCTCATTTTTATACCACCGAGCTTCTCTCCCAATACTGTTGTGTGTTAAATTTGGACAGCATTAGAAGGGACTTACTTATATTAGCCGGTTCCGAACGGCAGAGCCCTCGTGACATCACATTAACTTAGTTATGTCGCAGAGCTCTTCTTTTTTTATTTTAAGAAGCATTTTGGCAAATTGTTATCGCCGGAAAAATTGCCAATTCTTGCCGGCAAGTGGGTACCGTTCGAAAGAAAAATCTTTTCCACATTAAATTTTGTTATGCTTCAGCCGAGGATTGAACCCACTACCTACAGATCAGTAGGCCAACGCACTAACCACTGAGTTACGGCACCCACATTACTTGTGTTAAAGCTGGTTCTAAGAATAGACGTTGTTATCACCAGTGACATGCTGTCCACGATGCCTGAATTCTTTGTTTGTTGACGCTAGGTCGGCGTCGATGCGACTGCTCGCGTTATCATGTCGATTATGCGATTATACGCATACGCCAACAGCTTGACAATTTTGTCGAATATAGTGCCATTATTTTCTCCATAATAAGATTGAAGAATTCGCACGATAACGAATCACCTTATTTGAAATCCCAATCGGTATTAAACTGTGGGGAGAAGTCCTTCCCAATTTTCATTACACAATGAGAGCTATACAGTGGCATACTGCAAAGATGAATGAGCTTCGCAAGAATATCGAACTCAGACATTGTTGTGTAGAGGTAATCCTTTACTAGACTGTCGAAAGCGACATTAAAATCAACAAATAGATGAGGTGTGTCGATCTGTTTTACTTGGGTCATCTCCAGGATTTGCCATAGTATCAAAGTTTTCATTTACATTACTGAAATCCGAGCGATAAATTTTGTTGTCTGCCAACCATCCACAATAACAACGAGAAATCATTTTGGACCACCAAGAATGAAATGTCAATTTGCGTAGACTTTTTAGAGAAAATTAAAAAATTGAATTGAAAAACTTCTCGGTAATATAACATACATATGAACATCCTCATTGAACGTTAAAAGTTGCTTAGAACTTTGTAAAATACTGGTCTGGTCTGCCAAATATTGCATTGGAAAATATTGATGTCTACAATGATAAAAAAAATAAATATGTGGCACTTAAAGCCCCAAAGGGCTCATTGGCCGAGCTTCTTCTCCATTACTGTTGTGCGTCTTAAATTTGGACAGTATTAGAAGGGACCTACTTATTTTAACCGGTTCCGAACGGCAGAACACTTGTGACATTACTTTTTCTGAGCTTTGTCACAGAGTTCTTTTAGAAGCTTTTTCATGGCAATTTGTTACTGTCGGAAGAATTGCCAATTGCTTGCCGACAGGTGGGTACCATTCGAAAGAAAAATCTTATCGATATTAAATGTGTTATGCATCAGCCGGGGATTGAACCACGACCTCTACAGATCAGAAGGCGAACACACTAACCACTGAGCTACGACACCCAATGATACTCGCTCGGAATAGTCAAGCGACGTTGATAACGACGAAATAAAGATATTGATTGAAGTACAACAAAACCCCTATATTACAGATATTGGCATCGTCGAGACACTAAACATTCATCATTCGACCGTCCACAACACAAAGCTGAGATTCATCATAAAGTTTGATATTGGAATAGCTCCTGATCAACCCATTATTAAAGTGCATTGTGACCAGTATTGACAACTGGATTGTTGGCAATAATTGAAGTGCAGTGCAGTGATAAAAATGTTACTTAAATTACCTCCGCAATCCACAAAAATATGGCTATGCTCTGTGTTTTATGGAATTACAAGTGTGTTATGCTTTACTGAGTTCTACCGCGGATACAAACTGAGTGACTTAAACATATTTCTTACGAAAAAGCACTCAGAACTAAATAGTCGTAAATTCATTGTATTTCACTGCGACCATGCAAGACCTCATAGAAATTTAGTGCTTTGTTAAATGGTTTTGCAGTGTGGAAAGTCTTCCCTGATCCAACATCCTCATTGGAGCTTACGTCATTATATTACAATTGATTTCGTTACTTGATAAATAACTTCAATTACAGATCATTTGATTCTGCTAAAGTTATAGTTATCAAACAGCATCTTATCCAATAATTCGCTGGAAAAGACCGGCCGTTCTATGAGCATGGAATCAAGTTGTTTCACGAAAATGGAAATGGATCTTTCATCTCTATATGTCTATAAGTTTACATACCTTGAATATGTCCGTAGCAATGCGACAAAACTTTTCAGACAATCGTTTAGTTTTATTAGTTTATATTTTTTTTTTTATTGGATTAATTTTATGTTAGTAATTAAATATAATTTATTTGTAAAAAATCCATAGAATATTACATTTATTTACTAGAAGAATAGTTTAACGAAGTAATATTTTAATAAATTTTGACTTTATATTGTAGATTAATAAAAAATAAAACATAATAATGATAGTCATATTGTCAGTGCATATAAAAGGTTAATGTTATGTATGCTTACCTTCTAGTTATAGGTCATTTTGATCAGATGCCATTAGGTCTTGTAAGAAAAAATATTATAGGTACATATATAGTTTTAGGTTGCGATCAACTATTATGTATTTTTCGTGATCTTTTGCACATTGCGCCTAACATAAAAAATGGTAGAATTTTAAAACAAATTTACATGATAATAACGAGCTAACATGCAAAGTGGATACTTATTTAAATACTCAAAAAAAAAAAATAATAATAATAAATTGATAACTCAAAAATGAAACAAAATGCAAAAACTGTTTATTTATAAATCACGACCAGCAATCAATCTCCAATGGTTTTAGTAATTTTTTTCAAATTTTTCTTTTTTTTTTTGTATAAAAATGTTGGAATTATTTATCATAGATTGGAAAATTAATGTCTTAATCAATGTGAATCAACGAATCGATTAAAGATTATAGGCGCAAATATTTATATGTATTCATACTTTAGTCCCCTCAAAATAGACTCAATTGATGATTGTATATTGTTGGTTGTTACTGTGTATTAAATTAATAACAAAATGATAATAATTATAATAATCGAAATTATAATTCTGTGAAATAACGATACTGAAGATGATAATTATCTGTTATATGTACAAATAATATTTATATTGATAAATTCATGCTAGCGCTAGAGGCGCAAGAAAATTACAATATCGTACACACATAAAAATTATAACGATCATGCTTGATTTCAACACGCTCACACACACACACACAACCGACAACAACAACTGTTAAAAAAATTAGCGAAAAAATGATTTTATGATCAGTTGAATCGCACCATTTTTATAAGCCTATCAACCAACATAAAGGCATGCAATATTTACCAAAGTGATTGCACACCACTGAGCCTGCATGTTTGTGTAAATGTGTGTATTAACTGATTTTGATGCAATTTAAGCCTAATTAAACACTAAAAATGTGCCATAAAATTCCAAATCACTACTTGTGTTGTATTTAACAGTGACGTTCACAATGTGAACATTTAAGAGCGAGAGCGAGTGAGAGAGCGATATGGGGGGCTCTCACAGTTCAATCAACATTTTTACAACTCAGCTAAATTGTGCATGAGTGTTTGGATATTCTGCTGGGACATCCAGTAGAATAAATAAGCAGAAAATCGTTTTTCTGTTTTGTGTGCGCCTGCTGCTGCTGCTGCTGCTGCTGCAAACTATGCATTCACTACTGCTGTTATTATGTATGATCATTATTATTATTAGTATTGCATATCACAGTTGAGCTCAAAGCACAGAGAGACGCGTTGAATAATTTTCTCCCAAAAAAGACATAAATTACATTTTATTGGCAATTTGGAAGGAGGCAAATTAATGTGTTGCATTGCAACATTTCGCTTTTGTATCGCTTTTGGTAATTTATGCAAATAAAACGATCATAAATTTGGCATTAAAACGTTTATTAAATGATCGTTTATTACACAGAGATAAGGATACTGATGCTGCTGCTGCTGCTGCTGCTGCTGCTGCTGTTGCTGATGATGATGACGATGACGATGACGATGAGACGATGATGCTGATGATACAAGTCAACATGTATATATGTATAAATGTGGCAAATTATAAGCAGTGACAATGAAATTCTTGTTAAGCACACTAACGCAAGAGATAAAGCCAATTTCATTGTAAAGTTATATTTATGATGTTTTGAACGTTTTGTGTTCCTTTGCTCGCTACCTCGTTTGTATGTATAGTATAAATTAAGTGATTAAATGTGTAATACACAAAAGAATTGACAGCAATTTGCCGTTGTTGCTGCAATTTATAAGGACTTAATCATAGGCAGGTAGGTATGTAGATAGATTTCAAGAGATAGATAACTAGAGGTGCTGACATTGCTGACGCACTTAGGCCAATAAAATTCGTTGGATCGGGGATCTTAATCATTATTAGCGCAGTATACACAAAATTAACGTTTAATCATATTTGCGAAAAAAAAACAAAAACACTATTCATTAAAATTTTGGAATGCTTATTTTCGGAAATACCGAAGTTTAGATATACTCTACATATTTTCGAAAAATACAAATATTTTTGCGAAACATATGTTTCTTATTGCCGTGGCTTATTAAAATAGCATTATATGGTCGTGCGCCAGGTGCAAACGAGAACATATTTTTGTATGGGAGGTAGACCTGATTTTCATTCAATTCCATCTATTTTGAAACCCTTCCATTCATTTGCAAATATAACCCGATATACGGAGTTTCAGCTAGGTAACTTCATATTTTCTTATGAATTCATACATACGAAAGCATAAGTTTGTATGGTAGGTATGAGTGATTTTCATCACAACTTATCCCATTTTGGAATATATCTTCTAATTAATAAATATATTCGTATGTATCAAGTTTTAGCTTATTATTTTTATATTTTTGCGCACAATTTGGCAAAAGTCGCATTCAGCATCATATTTTTGTATGAGAGGTAGGCGTACTTTTTATCCGTTTGCACTCATTTTGTAATATATCTATTCTTTGATCAGATCAACTTTATATACCAAATTTTAATTTCATAACTTTACATTTTCGTGCACAAAGTGTGAAAGCATGCATTCAGCAACATGCTTTTGTATGGGAGGTGGACGTATTTTTCATCTGATTACGTTTATATTTTAACATAACAATTTAGAACTAGAAGCAATTTTATGTGTCAAATTTTAATTTTATAACTCTACATTTTCGTGCGTAAAATGTGAAACGTCACATTCAACAACATACTTTTGTATGGGCGGTGGGCGTATTTTTCATCCGATTACGTTCATATTTTAACATATCAATTTAGAACTAAAAATAATTTTCCCAGTCAAATTTTAATACTATAGCTTTACGTTTTCATGCGCAAAGTGTGAAAATTCACATTCAACAGGATACTTTTGTATGGGAGGTAGACGTGGTTTTTTCTCGATTTCACACATTCACGAACTCATCCATTCGTAAGTAAAAATAATTTCATATATAAATTTTTGGCTTGATTACTTCGTAATAACGGCAGTTATCATGCAGACAGACTAAGAGACAGCAGACATGGCTAGATCAATAATATGTATACTTTTCCATATGTGCCCCATATCTTAATGGATGTTACAATCGGAAGAATGTGGTTTATCGGTCTCATAGGTCATAATTAAGGTCCCAAATTTAGTTAGTCTTTCATTTCTTTGTATTCCATAAAGATCATAAAAAGGACCAAAATTAGCTTCTTAACAATTCCTTGAAAAATGTTAACAAATAAAAATAATTAAATTATTTATATCTCATATAATTCTACAAAATTTACAAAATCACATCAAACATTATCACACTCATCGTTGTTATTATTATCATCACCATCATAAATATCACCATCATTATGATCGTCATTAGCACAGCATCAAAGATCATCGATCGTATGGGGAAGATTGTAGAGATTCTAAGAAATCAATATTCTGCACGTAAACATAGCAACACTCACCAAGAAATATTGTATGTATGCATGTATGTATGTGTGTACCAACATTTCAACTTTACTAAGGATGTGTCGAACGATCGTGTAACACACCTCTCTGATCGTGTATAATCAGCACAACGTACAATGTTTTGTGTCAAAAAGAACATGATCTGAACATGTTGCACACTAAAGTAACAAGAGGATTAAAAATTAATGCAATATTAGCTTTGATATATATTTTTTTGTTTTCTGTTTTTACTCTTTCGTTGCATCGATCAACAGCATCATATTATGATCGCATTAAAGAGTGATATAGATTTTGAAAATTTTATATCATATATTTTCTTTTTGTTTTCAAAAATAAATTTATTATGGATTTAAGCTTTTTAAATAGGTTTTGCTGGTCAATGAAAAAACAAAAACAAAAACAAAACTTTTCTTGCATTTCAGTTGTCAAGATTTGTTGTCATCGATCGATGATCGTTGTGATTATTGTTGTTATGATGTCGCATTCATTTTCTTTTTATGTTTTATTTTTTTTATTTTTATTTTTTTCTAGATATGTTCACTTACTGAATGTGATTTGATTTATGTTTGCACTGGCGTATAAAATATTTTAATGTGCCGGCACATTAGTAAATATATATCATGCAATTTATTTATGTGCTGATCTGTTGATCATTTTGTTTTATTTTTATTTATTTATTTTTTTTTTTTTTTGTAGATCCACGATTTAGAAGGGGTTGACTGCTGATGTTTTTTTTTTTAGTTTTTATTTTTGTTTTTGATTTGGCTTGGTTTGATTTGGTTGACTGAAAGACCTTGATAGTTGTCATATATTTATTAGAGTTGTGTACCGTTTTTGCTGTACGCGTATATCTTGTTGTCATTCGCGGAAGTGTCAAAATATGTGTTTTTGAAACATTTAAAAGATTCTTAAATTGATTTATGTGTGATATTAAGCAGTTTTTAAGTGGAAATAGTGTAATTGTATTGATGCTCACCTTTTTAATTGCAGGTTGATTGGTTAATGACATATATCCTTGCATTTGGTGATCCATTTGTATTTTACGATCAGTTCATATTGTCAGGTGAAGACTAAAAATGTTCAATTAAAGTCATATAAGATCTTAGTACTCGCAAATTCGTATATTTTATTATTATAATTCAAATATCAAGCGTCATCTATGAATATGCAAATATTCGTATATCTCAAAATTATATTATAGCAAATTTAAAAATCATCGAAAATTTACCTAATTCTTTATATAATTTTAAAGTTATTATTTTGCAACAAAAAACCCGAAAAATCGAAGTAATATAATACACATACATATAAATCCAATTGTTACTTTCATAATGAGCAAAATTTAATTAAGTACCCTTTTATATCAAACCCCCGCTTGTCATTGACAATAATTGCATTCGTATGATGTCTTGTAGTAATTATCCCCAATTTAATGGTAACATTTTAACGATATCATTAATTTTCATAAATATGTACATATCCAGTTACTTATACTCGTCTCGTATGTAATATATATGTATATCTATATGATATGAATCATATAATGCTGAAATGAGTTGAAATCTAACTATGAAACAACTTCTTCAGCATGATCGTCTTTATTATATTCATTGCAATCGCCGCATTTCATAACCTTGATAATGATTAATGTTGATATTGCGAAATGATTGTATATGGATGTGCATACGTGGGCCATTAGCCGATTCCATTTGGCAAATTATAAACTAATTCCAACAAGAGATACATATGTACTTAATATGTGCATAATATTCCAACACGCCATCACTACCAACTACTACCAGTCACTTGATCACTACTGGTTGCGTACATATCATATATACTTATGTTAGGTATTCGATCGTATAGGTACATTTATATGAGCACATATGTGTACATATTGGCATAAATCATTCCATCATGCATTCATATGTATGTATTTGTATTATATACCACATACACGTGAACATAAATACGAGATATACTATGTTCCAATTTAAAGATGATTAATTAACGCTTCAGAAACTTCAGTAGAGTAAGAGTGAGTGTGCGTACGAATACGGTTGTTAGCAAAACGATAACTTTGCATGCAATGCACACAATAGCATTGCCACAGAACCACATGTATATTTAGTGGGATGATTGAAAAGTTCATAGAATGACATCCAAACTATACACAAATAAAAACAAATATTCAAAATTGTATTTAAAAACTTATTTTATGAGTTTGATTATAAGAATTTATATTTTTATAATATTGACTATCGCCACTTTAGGGGACAAGGAGCAAATCTGTACAGAAAAAATCTCCTTACAGTCGGCTGGGGCCGACCAAACTATACCCTGCATATGTAGATTTATATATAAAAAGTTTACTCGAATATCCAACTTTTCTTTTATTTCCACTTTTCGAGAAACAATTTTTGCATATACTACTAATTTACACCCGAAATATGGTTGACTTTGACGAAATAAAAGGATTTTAAGATAATTCCGAGGCTTAGTATGGGAGCTATATAAAAAGTGGGCGTGGCTTATCACTTTCTAGTAAATCCAATTAATTTTTCAATGTTAATCCACACCTTAAATTTGGTGTCCTACGTTGAATAGTTTCTAAGTTATGGTGGTTAACATTTTTGTTTAATTTCCTCAACTTTGTATGGGAGCCCCAATAAGAAGTGGGCGTGGTACGCTGATTTTTCGCCAGATTATTTCCGACTACGATATTAATTTAAGTGTCAATTATGGTTATTGTAGACATAAGATTGCCGAAGTTACAGCTGTTTCAATTTAAAATTTGTATGGGAGCTACGATAAACACTGGGCGTGGTGCACCCATTTTCTATGAGCCTAGTTGCTCGTACAATACTAATTCACACCTTAAATCTCGTTATTCTACGCTGAATAGTTTGCAAGTTATAACCGGTAACATTTTTTTTAATTTCCGCAACTTTGTATGGGAGACCCAAAAAGGAGTGGTCGTGGCACATTGATTTTCTGCCATATTATTTCTGACTGCCGTGTTAATCTAAGTGTCAATTATGGTTATTCTAGACAGAAGATTGTAGAAGTTACAGCAGTTTCAATTTAAAAGAAGTACAGACACTTTGTATGGGAGCTACGCTAGAAAGTAGGCGTGGCTCACCCACTTTTGGTGAGGTTATATAGTAGTATAATATAACTCTATGTGCAAAATATTGTTGTCCCAAGTGGTATATTATGTGAGTTATAGCAAGTTAAAGATTTTGAAAATTTCGAGGTTAGTCGCTTTGAATGCTTGGTGTGGGCGTGGTTATTGACCGATCATGCCCAATATCAATCCCCTCCGTACCCTTGGATCATAGATTACTTATGCCAAATTTCATCGAAATAGCTCAATATTTACTCAAGTTATCGTGCGAACCAGCCAGGTGACAGACAGACGGACGGACGGACGGACGGACGGACGGACGGACATCGTTAAATCGAAAATTTAATCGACGCTGATCACGAATATATATCCATGTCTATATCTCCGGAGATTCCTTCAAGTGGACACAAACATCTGACCGAAATGAATATACCATGCATATTGCATTATGCAGGGTATAAAAATGTTGTAAAGCACAAATAAATAAGGATCGGTGATGCACGTTTATCGTTAGTGGTGGAAGCCGATTCGGTGAAATTTGGTGGAGAGCTCCTTAAAGGGTGGAGGAAATGTTGCATTTGAGAGAAATATTACAGTCACAGAATTAAAGGTGGACAAATATAGCAAATCTAAAGTTATTTGTCGATTTTCAGATGATTTTATGTTCATTATGTTTGTATGGGAGCCTTGCTAAGGAGTTAAAACATGCAGTAAGTATGTTCACGAAAATTGTTGGGCAGCAAAATTGAATGAATGTAAGTAATACAGTTTACCTATCTATGAATAGCGTGAAAACACTGGGATTTGATAAACCAAAACTTTCCATTTTATAAAAAAAAGTCCCCTAATGAGAATGTTTGCAGGAAATATTTTGAACAAAGAATTAATGGGAGTAAGTCATATATTTGACCGCTCTAGGGATAATTTATTATACAGTTATACAAATATTTGTAATTCTCATGTGGCTTCAAGTTCATTTTGTGGGGGAGCCTGCTTGAAAAGTTAAGAGAGGGAGTAAATATGCTCACAAAAAATAGTGGATAGTGCAAATTAATAAGGATGACACCTTTTTTTTTAATATTTTATTCCTATACTGGCGCCCTGGGAGGCCCTATAAGAATATAAATGTAAGTACTTCGTGTCAAATCCATGGATATTTGAATTAATGTTTCAACTTTCATAATTTTTTTTAGGTTAGATATGAAATGTGATCTGACCGAGGCAGACCAACCCCAGTTTGAGTTTATAGCAAAGGGTGGAGAAGACTAAATTAAAGAATGCCATCATTTTCTGAACTAAAAATCAATTTTCACATTTTTTCCGTTCATGAACTTTTCAATCGGCCAACTAATATACATAACTTTGACCAAAATATGAATTATTTCTTAATAGTTTCTTCATACTACTTATTATCCTGTTTGAATGGTATTCTTTACCTTTCATTTCCTTATACTTATACACTTATAATTACATGTGTTTGCATGCTATTCATCTGTTGCTACTTCTCCTCCTTTTTTTTTGCCAATAATTTTTGCTAATGATCTTTAAAGAATGATGATTTAATGTTAAATTAGTTTTTAACGTTCGTTATATGGTTGAAACACACTCCAAAACAAGAAAAAAAAAATACTAACAAACCCATCATTAAAAATACATTTATGTATATTGGCATAAGGATATTAGGCACCTTTAATGGTAACACTGGAAAAAACAGAAAAACAACGCAAACAGTAACAAAACAGAAAAAAGGGTTTCCGTTTAGAAATTTTATATAGTGCGAGACTAACCATCTTGATTAAAATGTACTCTATAATTTTATGCTTAAACTTCAATACGTGCTGGTATCTATGATGTATTTTGAAAATAAGTTCTTTTTTTTTTTTTTTTTTTTTTTTTTGTCTTCTAAATTTCACTTCATTAAACATTCGTGAATGAAATTTTTAATATCATACTTTCATACTTGTATAGAATGTCTAGAAATTAAATTGAGAAGTAAGCGTCACTAATACAGATCAATCAAATTATATAAGAAATATTGTTTTTGAAAATGGTATAACTGCTTTTACTGCTATTACTTTTAGTTGAGTTGATGGTATTTTAGCATATATCTGCTTAAAAATTATCTACATATATATGTAGATAATTCATATCTTAGTCCCATTCCAGTTCCATTTCTTCCGAGAAATACTTCGTCTTAAGAAAGAACACCCAATGCTAGACATACTGGATTCAAGACCTCAAGAAGCCCTACTACTAATGCAAGTACTTCCTTGAGTAATGGCACCAAATTGTTCAAGAGTGGACATAGCTGTGGTAAAATCTTCAATATACCTTGCACTGCTGAAGTAAGATTGGATACACCTAATTGATCCAATATGGGTGCAACATTCAAGGCAGTTGATGGCAATTGGCCATTAGATGGAAGCTAAAAATGTTTGATTTTTTAAATCAATAATTAATTTATATATTTTTAACTTATTTATCAACTTACATAGCTGAGCGACAATATGAAAATAACAATAAGAAATTTACAAAACATTTTACTCAGTTTAAATTTTTAACTAAATTGATTGTTTCATTGCAGTGCAGTGTGCCCTTTTATATGGTTTATAGAATAGTGTACGAGTATATACTATATTTATTAATTATAATTTTCAATTAGCTAAATATTAGTATATATCTATATCACGCTTTCAATTTATTTCTAAAAGATAGTTGTTCTACTAGGTAATTACACTCATTCACGTTAGTACTTTTTAAATTTTATAGACGAGAGTTACTCGAGGTCATCTCATAAAAGTACTCATGAGTCAAATATACTTTCAAATTAATAATCAACATATTTGAGCACTAACACAATTTATTTTATCTAAAAGGACTGACTTTAATAAACGTCAAAATTAAAATAGAAATTAAAATAAGGAGTTTTACAATTCCCAAAATTTTCGAGCAACCATTTTATAAACAATGGGAACCATATTTATAATAAATAAATATTTATTATTAAATAAGTAATTAATTAATTGTTCACAATATATGTACATAGAATACCTTATACACTAGTTTAAATACAATTTATGCTTCTGGTATATTAATAACCAATGTATTTTCCATATCGAACCGGGTTAAAGCTTTAAAGAAATCTTCAAAAAGTATTGAACTCATATATGAGCTATCCATTTCGGACAACATAATATCGACAATATTAATTATAGCTGTTTTACTCATATAATCACCGAAGAGTTTGTGAATGATTTTGATTAGATCATGTTGAGTGATGCGACCATCCTTATCAGTATCGTACATATTAAAGAGTACTGTGAACATTGTGAATAGATTAAATGATTAATAAGAATTTCAAAATCAAAATAGTAAGCAGTAGTTACAAAAGTTATTGAAATTTAAACTGAATCATTATTCTTTGTAAATGAAAACCCATGTACCATCCATGGCTCAGTGAAAAACATAAAATGTATATAATTTCAAGCAGTTTTTTTTTTCATAGCATAGTACACTCTGAGGACAAATATAAAAAATTGCATTATACAGAACTTATTTGACATTAAATTTTTGTCCAGAAATCGTCTTTAGAGCGATGAAATACAATATATGACAGGCTTTAATTAATTTTTTTCCCTCAACATTTCTTCCTAACGTAACTACATGAAATTTATATGCCTTCAAAGTAGACAGACGTTTGCAAAAAAACACTGTCGCAAGGCTTCGTATGGCTTTTACGATTCCATTTCAGTCATACAGGGCCATGTCGTTTGTAAAAGTACGACTTATAAAAACAGTTATGAAATAAAAAAAAAAAGAAGTAAAATAGATCGAGAATGTCTCTGAAGGCAATATATACTACTTTTACATACATTTTTAAGAAAAAATCTGCTTGCCCACCAGTGACGGTTTTCATTAAAACCGTTAGGCACTCAATATGTTAAGGGGGCTCAGCTACAAAAGTTCAACAAAAAGTTCCTTAGCTACCACGAATCGCAGTTGGAGTAATGATATGTACCACCAATCCTGTTAATTTGTCTTCGCCAGCATTTTTTTCAAACGTACTTATCTCCCATCTCTTCCTTTTAGGGTAGCTCCCCTACAAAATGAACGCAAAACTACCTGAAAATTCAATAATTAACTATGGGTGTATTCACTGATTCGTTCCACTTACCATCTCCTTCCACCTCTTAGGGTGGTTCCTCTATAAAATTGATGCTTTCATAGTAGGTGGGTGCAAATCAGGAATTTCTTTTTATTTTCTATTCGCACCTAGATCTATGAAATGTTCCCCTCGATCTTACTTACTACCTACTTCCACTGTTTAGGGTGGGTCCACTATCAAAATGTTGATTTTATAATGACTGTAGATGGGTGCAAATCAGAAATTTCTTTTTACTTCCTTGGGGATAAACTCTCGAAGTTTATATCTAATTTTATTATTATTATTGTTATTATTATTGCTATTATTATTTTTTACCTCCTTGAGAATAAACTCTTGAAATATATTCCTAATTTTATATTTTCCACTGAACCGAATTGTCAAAATTTTGTCTCACACAATTAGACATATTTTATATATGCTTAATCGCATTTAACATGTACTTACAAGTAATTTTCTTCTTAGTCATATTTTCAACTTGTCCTTTTTTAAAGCCCACTTGAAAAATACTCAAATATATAGCGAAATCGACAAATTTCAGTACATTTCGATCACCGAACATTGAGGTGAGTATTATGCTGCACAAAGGATTACGTGCAAGAGTTCCGGTGCTAACAAAATTTCGCTTAATTAAATAGCTTGGTGGTTCATCATCATCATCTCCACGATAATTGGCATAGAAACAGAAACGTTTATATAAATATTGTATTTGACCATTTGTTACTAAACGATTATGGCATAGAGATTCAAATATGTATGTTATTTTGTCACATTTCTAATTCTAAATTTCATTTTAATGCAACTTACATTCTGTCCGCGATCTTAATTCTTGAACATCTTCGTCTGGACATGCAAGTGTTCCATCTTTGAAACATCTGCTAAAAATATTACAGCATAGTGTCATGTAGGACAGTCTTTTTGTAAGATTGATAAGATCATCAAAACAAAATGATAAATAAAAATATTATAAAAAAAACTTGAAACTTCAAATTAATTTTCATTTTGAAAACTATAGCAAGCTATATAGTATTTTATTTGAAAATTAATATGATTGATATTTTAATAAGGTAGCACTGGAACAATTGTTTAATTTTTTGTGGTATTATTGTAACTTTGGACCATTTCTTATTCTCGCAAGGGAATCCCTATAACTGAGAAATCGTTTCTGTTCAAAGAGAGCAATATCTGCTGATTTCGAATATTTTTTTTATCATTTATGCTTTTGTATTTTTTTTTTTTTTTGTAATAAAAAGAAAAGCAATTAAGCATTCAATGTGCGTCATTCGAATGACCGCATTCTTGTGAATGTCATTCGAACTAGTTACGCGCGACCTTTCCGAACAAATTTCTACAATTTCTGATTCATAGCCATAATAGTATGATATATGATACATTGTCGTAAATAGATAGTAGGTATAATAAAAAATTTCTAATAAAATGAAACCATAGACTTCGTGCTTTCATCGCATTTTACTATCGCAGCGTATTATCGCATTTTTTTTTGCATTATGAAATCATGATGATGATGATGATGATGAACTATTCGAATATAACTTATGACAACAGGTAATAGTAATTATATTAATAACAATAATAATTATAATAATAATAATAATGGTGAGTTGATGATGACGATGATGTAAAATTGCATTTTTTTACTATGCCGCCAACCAAAAATATTTTGCCAAACAAATAACAACAAGACAATCACATTTCATAATTGTGTGAGTTGTCAAAGCGAAAACTTCAAATATGACGAATCTTGAGCGCTAAGGAATGCCACAAGCGATGATAAAAATCGCAAACAATTTGTCAAATTTTATGATTCCTTCTCTTCTTCTATGTACGTACATATTTATTCTTTTTTGCGAAAAATAATTAAACAACTACGGCAAAAGACAAACGACAAACGGCAATTGACGACGGCAATGTTCAATAAAAGCCACACGCAGCGTGGCATGCTTGTTGGCGGTACGTGTGGCTGTATGCTTCGTTAAGATATGAAATACATATTTCATACCATTTGTTCTTTAAAATACATATAAGAAGAATATATCGTTTGTATTATCGTAAATTTGTCACAACCACACAAATGAAGAGACAAACTGGCGTACGAGTTCAAGCTCTAAGAAAAAGAATATTTTTACCACAAAATGGTTGTATGATATTTATTTCGAGGCAAAAGGTTAAGAATCTTTGCTGGTACAGTGGTATGAAAGAATATCCATATGGGAGGAGGTTGAGGAAGTATCATTAAAAGCATACTTCTATGTAGAGATTATGATTTAAAGGCAATCATTTAAACGGTACAAGCACACACACACACACACACACACATAAACATTTGCTTTTTGTGATTATACTATGTAGATGAAACGACATGAGGAAGGGCTTTCAAAGCACGTACTTAAATAAGCATATTCTGAATAGAACAAACAAACAAAGCAGAAAAAAACAAAAAAGATAAATAAAGTTAAACTAATTTAAAGTTTATAAACATGTAATTAATTAGAATTGATAGCAAACATGATAATGATGATGATGATGGAGCGAATGAAGAGGAGGATAACAAGGATGATTATGTGAATGATGATCGTGTTGATGGTTGGTAATGGGAGGTAGATGGTCTTTTGTAGATAAGAATAACATGTGTGAATACCGCCTAAGCAATTGCTTATGTTCTGTTGTTTTGGTTTTTTTGTTTTGTTGAAACCTTAGATTTTTATTCATACTGAAAAATTTGTACGTGCCCATGCTAATCATAAATACGACCACACACATATTCAGCAAGCATAGAAGAAATTATAAACAGTTAAACAATGACAAAATTACATAATAATACATAACATAAGTACAAGTACATGCCGATATTGTTTACAAATGTCGTCTTTTTTATTCCTCCTCAAAATATGCCATCTTATATTTGTATTGTATGAAGAGGCACACATTTTGGGGTTGCTTAAACTTCCTCCTTGAACCGTACTGCTTATCACAAATATAGCATAAGTCAACTGCATATATAAATTGATTATTTGAGAATCGCCACAAGTCACAATTTTTAGTACAATTTAGTTTTATATGGCAAACTGTCCTCAAGGGGTAATTAAGCTTGATATACAATATATATTTTGAACACCTTCATGTTTTCAATTATGATTGTGGTGTAAATATCAAAAATATCAAAAAACCACACTCTTTTTTATCTTGAGATAGAGACTTTGCGATTCTAAAGTGAAAAATTCATAGGAATGACCGGTTTCACAATGTAAAGGAAGTTGAAGAATTGATTTTGTCTGCAGGAGTGACAAAGAATTTTTGGTGACAAAGACATATTGAAAATATGTACCGTGACGGAAATGGGAATCTGGTTACGGATGTCCAAAGCGTACTGAGCCTATGGAAGGAACACTTCTCCAAGTTCCTGAATGGCGATGCTACGAACAATTCCGCTAGTGGAGGAGATTGCCCGAATACTCCAATTATGATGATGTTGACATTTCACCACCCGACCGGTCGTACGAAAGCATGCCCGATGTTTGGAATCTCAGTGTTCTCTGCCCCATATATAAGAAAGGCATAAGTCTCCTAAGCATCGCATACAAGATCTTATCATCCGTATTGTGTGAAAGATTGAAGCCTATACTCAGCAACATGATTAGACCTTATCAGTGTGGCTTCAGACCGAATAAATTTACCATCGATCATATTTTCACACTACGTCAAATCCCAAGAAAAATACCCAAGAAAAACTGATCGACACACATCACCTATTCGTTATTATAAAGCCGCTTTCGACAGGGGTTACCTCTACACAACAATGTCTGAATATGGTACACCTGCAAAACTCATTCGACTTTGTAGAATGACACTGCTTAACTCTCGTTGTGCAGTGAAAATTATACGTGCTTCAGATTTACGACCTAATGGCACTATCTTCAACAAAAGTGGCATGCTGCTGGCGTATGCCGACGATATTGGCATAACCGGTATCAACTTGCAAGCAGTCAATGCAGCATTCTCTGAATTGGACCGAGAGTCACGTCGAATGGGTCTTACGGTGAAAGGGGGTAAGACGAAGTACCTAGAGTCTACAAACAAAGAGTCAACAACTGGAATGACGTCAGCCTGAAGATCATGCGTAGGATAGCTCTTGCTAACAGGTTTTACTTTGAGCTGAGTAAGCAATTGAGTAGTCGAGCCCTCTCTCGAAGATCGAAAATCACACTCTACAAGTCCCTCATTATTCCTCTCCTATCATATGGCGCTGAAGCCTGGACAATTTCTACCACGGATGAGAGGACGCTTGGAGTTTTCGAGAGAAAAGTTCAAAATCGAGCGGCTGCGCTGGCTGGGTCATGTGGAACGGTTTGAAGAAGACGCTCTAGCGAAGAGGATATTCAATTCGGCACCCGCTGGAGGACGCAGAAGAAGAGAAAGACCAAACCTCCGTTGGAAGGACCAAATGTTGGGTAACCTGGCAGCGCTTGGAATATCCAATTGACACCAGCAAGCGAAGCATAGAGAAGACTGGCGCCGAATTAGATGTTCGGCCTAAATCGATCATCGGTTATTTCGACCACACAAGAAGAAGAAGAAGAAGAAGAAGACATTTGGAATTATAAGAGCTGGTGCCGAAAATTTAATTTACAAAATACCAGCTATCGAATCCCTAATCCGAAATTAATCAAGGAATAAGAAAGATTCATTTAACATTAGCCAGTACAATTTGTTCAACCACAATGAAAATTATACTGGCATTATTGAAGCCAGAATGTTTATTGGGACACATTTTCGTTGAGAAACTCATAAATGGTAGGTTTAGAGCTTCCCACAGCTTCTAAAAGGCACATAAACAAAAAGAAGATGATTGAAAAACAAACTAAAATAATTTTTTTTTCCATAAAAAATGTCCTAGACCTTCTAAAATAAAAATAATCTTTCTAAAATAATCGATTAAAATGGCGAATGAATTAATATCGAAGATTTAGACCCATAAAGTTAAAAGTTGCTTATAATCAACAACTATCTTCAACGGATTATGGAATATATTTAGGCATATAATGAATATACACTGCTTTCTTTTATTTTTTATTTTATTTTCTTAAATAAACATGGAAATAAATACGAAAGCAAGCAATAAAAAAAGTGTCATTAACAAGCTTTATATTTTCAAATTCAAAAAGGTTAGTGAAAATTGATTTCATTAATATTTTTCATGCAAACCAATGCTTAAATGTTAATAAAGAGTTTTATTGAAAACAATCGAGAGAAAATAACAATAAGAAAACATAAATGAAATATTGAAATACCATTTAAGAAATTACACACAAAATCATATTACTAAAGAAGGCAACTATTTAGATATTTATTGTTGTTTAAATACGTAAATATCTATTGATTATGTGAGTGCCTGTGTGTGTGTGTGTGACTAGAAGAATATTTGTACACAAAGATCAACTAATGTGAATATTAAAACTAGAAAACAGTAACATGCAACCCACATTAATTATCAAATTCTTTCAAATGCTCCAAACAGATTAAACGCTATTTTTTGAAAATACCAAATAATAAATTGCAATACATTAATTAACGACAATCTGCCCACTATGATACAACTCATTCAAAAAATACATAAATAGAAGATGAAAGATTGAGAAAATACAAATAAATAGGCAATAATAGTAATAATAATAATGTTTTAGATATCAAATTAATCAATGCGATCATATTACTATGAATGTATTAGGGAGCGGTAGTTACATATACAACCAAACATATAGTAAAACATTGATTGTCTGTTCATCAACAAAAGAGTGAAATTAATCCTTGATAACTTACTTAGCAGCAACTATGTATGTCTGTGTGCATGTCTAAGTATAGTTTGAAGCTTAAATAAAATGAAATGATTATTTTTGAAGCAAACAAGCAAAGAAGATTCGAAAAATGTTGTGATTATTATTATTTGTTTTTCATGTTTTTGTATTTAGTTGTTGTTTTTCTTCTCCTTTTTTTCATTCAACAACAAACCAAATCAATGTCAACATGGGGCAAAGATAGCTGCAACTTACACACAAACACAGACACAAAATAAACATAAACACAAACAAAAACGAAAAACGTTTATAGGCAACAGGTAACAAGCGAAATATATTAACAAAAATGATTCACATACAAAACGAATGAAAAAACGAACGATAATAAATTTCAACAATTTATAACAGGCAATTCATAAATTTATTAATGAATTAAGTTATAAGATAATTTAAAACGATCTCGGTATTGTAGTACATTGTAGTATGTAGTAGTGTAGTAGTAGTAGTATATGGTAGTACTGCAAGCAACACTACATGTATACAACAAACAGACAAACAGGCAGAATGAAAAGAAAAAAGAAAAATGAAAAAAATTATCCAAATGCAATCATCCACCATTCACGTCCCCATGACCAGTGTAAACTAAGTTATGATCAGTCGCTGATCGTTGCAGCAATTTATCAAACTTCAGAGAAAAAGAGAGAGAGAGATAGAGAGAGTGAAAGAAGGAAAGAGCAAAAGATAGAAGTGTGGAAAGAATATCATATGCATTACAGGAATGCCTGTATGTGCTGTATAGAAATTCTTAGAATTTTGCAACAAGCCAACAAGGAATACTTTAAATGAGCTCATGAATTTTCAACGTAAGTATAGGTGGAAACTACTTTGGTTGGACTAAAGGTTAGCTTTTGGAGAGCTAAATTTTACTCTGTCAAATCCAAAGAAACCACATTCCTAGAAATCTTAATTGGAAAAAATTTATCCTAAATGTGAGACACGAAGTGTTTATGAAGTTGTCAGAGGCATTTCGCATGTATTCCATAGAGCCGAACCTTTAAATGTTAGCTAGAATTTTGGTTTTGGAGTATTAAAATCAATGACGCATATTATAAGTTCAATTACATAATATAAAGACATCATTCGAGATTGTTACCAAAGTATTTTTTTAATAATAGATCTTCTGATAGATATTACCTGTTTAAAGTGCAATCAACTGTCCAAATTAGATGGTCACTCTTATTCACTATAGTTGTGATTTCATCACGGAAAGATTCAAACCTGAACAATGCTTTTAACATATCCAAATTTGCTTCGAAAGGCAGAGTTTAATTCATGAAACGTTTAAAAATGAGTTTTTGCTTAAGGGGAGGTTCTCCTCTTTTTAGCCGAAAATGAAGCGAAATTTGATTGTTTACTGTCGGATAATGAAAAGATATACGAACGAACGGTTTTGATGGTTTATTAAGACAACTTTTAAAAATACAAAAAAAAATTTTTGATGAAAAAATCGAATATTGCGGCCCCAAAATGGCGGATCGTGTCATCCTTTGAAAGCGAGGAATCGTTCGATAACGTCAAGGTTGCAGCCACTTGTAGTAAACTGAAATCAAAAACTTGTATTTTATATTCAAGTTAATAAAATTTCCTATGACTTATACCTATTTATAAAGAGTTTTCAAGAAAAATTATCCAATTTATGCATAGTTAAAGAAAAATTTCGATTTTACCCTCTTCTCTTAAAGTTTTTTTTTTGTTTAACGACAATTATTGAACAATTGTTTATGTTTATTTTAGGTATAAGTCATACGAAAAACCATATTCTTTCAGGAAAATTTTAGATGAAGTAAATCTGAGCAGTAGATCATGAGCTATGCTTGACGCTAGGATAAAAAAATGCTTTTGAGATAAACGCGTTTAAAGTTAAAATGCTACATTGTACTCACATCAGCATCTTAGTCGGCTATTCCTGGCTTTAATGAGATAAATATGTTGTGGATCGAAAAATACGATCGCACAAATATTCTAAGCATTTATACCTTTCATTTCACCAAGAACAAAAAAGTCGATTTTTTGAAAAAAAAAAAAGAGGAGAACCTCCCCTTAAAACCATGATAAATTTGTATCCAGTGGAAATGTGTTTTCTACAGGGAGTTCCGTAAGGGGTGGGAATAAGGAGTAAGTAAGTTCAGAAAATTTAATTACTTACTTATGTGGCCATAACAAACGAATATCGATTTAGGCCGAATATAACATGCTTCGCCAGCCATCTCTGTTCTTCGCTAGCTGGCACCAGTTAGAAATTTCAAGCACCGTCAGGTCCTCCAGTACTTGGTCTTTCTACCGGAGGCTAGGTCTTCCTCTTTTGCGTCGTCCTCCAGCGGGTTCCGAATATAACACTTTGTAATTAACAAATAGGTGATGTGTGTCGATCTGTTTTTCTTGGGTCTTCTCCAGGATTTGGAGCAGTGTGAAAATCTGGTCGATGGTGTATTTACCAAGTCTGAAGCCAGACTGATAAGGTCCGATCAGGTTACTGAGCATAGACTTCAACCTTTCACACAGTATACTTGATAGAACCTTGTATGCGATGCTCAGGAGACTTATTCCACGGTAGTTGGCGCAAATTGTGGGGTCTCCTCTTTTATGTACGGGACAGAGAACACTGAGCTTTGACCATATTCTGCTTATGAGCTGGTGCATGCAGCCGAGCAGCTTATCGCCTCCGGTCTCAAACAACTCGGCAGGCAGGCCATCAGCACCTGCAGCTTTGTTGTTCTTCAGCCATAAAATGGCCGTTTCAACCTCGTCATAGTCGGGTGGTGGAACATCAACACCATCATCTGTAATTGGGGTTATCGGGCAATCTCCTCCACTGGCGGAATGGTTCGTAGCATCGCCATTCAGTTACGTGAAGAAGTGTTCCCTCCATAGGCTCAGTACACTCTGGACATCTGTAACCAGATTCCCATTTCCATCACGACAAGAAGAGGCTCCGGGATTTAAACCTCCACTCAGGCGCTTGATCTTTTCGAGGAATTTTCGAGTCTCATTCTTGTCGGTACACATTTCTATCTCCTCACATTCGCGTCTTTCTTGTTCTCTTTTCTTGCGCCTGAAAAGACGTCTCTCTGCACTCATTTTCTCTCTGTACCGCTTCTTAAGAGCTCGAGTTGCGCCAGCACGCAGAGTCTTTCTGTAGGCACGATTTTGATATCGTGGCGGCGCAGCCGTTGTAGGCTTCTTCGAGGTGCTGAAAGAAGCTCTCCTTGGTCACATTGTCCTTATCATCCATCGGAGCGTGGACACATATAAGGCTAATGTTAAAGAATTTTGCCCTAATGGGGATTGTGGCCAGCCGTTCGTTCACAGGCGTGAAATGTGAGACAAGGTGTCGTAGTCTCTTGCTGACTAAAAACCCACATCCTAATTCGTGCCGTTCAGCATGGCAACTGTAGTATATATCACAGGACGCTCTTTTGGAGCAGCCCTGTCCCATCCATCGCATTTCTTGGAGAGCGGTGATGTCAGCTCTGTATTTTTCAAGGACATCAATAAGCTGAATAGACGCACCCTCCCTATAAAGGGACCGGACATTCCAGGTGCATATCCGTAAATCGTGGTCCTTTTTCCGTTTCCTGGGGTCATCATCAAAAGCGGTAGCCCTTATCCAAGGCACTGTTGTGTTCTTCACGGGGGGGATTTTTATGTGGCGGGTCCCAAACCCGCACAACCTCTAACCGAGGAGATTTCACCACTAACTTCAGGCGCCTCCCATCGGGTGGCAGGAGGACGTTGCCCTGTGGTCGCCACATGGAGGACCCCCATTAATAATGATGTTCAGAAAACATGTTGAAGATGAAAGTTTAGAAAAATGCGGAGTCAGACCTAAATTTATCGCTTTGGGGGAACTTTGAGCGTGGTGAGAGCTAGATATATATAAATAACATTAATATTGCAGAGCAAATTCCCTTCAAAATGTAGCCGCTATATCTAAGTACCTTTAGAACAAAATTTTGAGGAGCGAAAATTAGTGAAGATCGAATATACAATATTATTTACCCCACTAGAGGCAGTCTGCTAGTAATGGAAGCGAAATTGACTGTATAAAAACTTCCAATATTGTTGCAGATAACTTTTAAGGCATACAGAGAGGACGTATTTATGTTTAGAAATATGTTTTAGGATAATAAAGTAGGGGGGGTCGATAATAAATTATATCCTTCTTGATGCCATTCTGGGTACTTCAATTTATGTTTCGGTGCAAAATGCCCCCTAACTAAATTGAATCAACCATGGATGTAAATTCATTTATTCAGCAATACTGGACAACGTCTTTTCCGTGTGTCCAACAAAATCTGCTCTACAATCATATCAGAAGAGGACTATGATAGATTTCGCATACTTTGAACGAGCTTCTTCGACAATCCCTTGTTGTCAAGCAATTGACTATATTTGAAAAATAAAAATTTACGCGGAAAAAAACTTCTGAAATAAATCACTCAGTGTGAAATCTCAGAAAAAATTATATCACAAAATGTCTGCCAACTGAAATTTCCTTATGTAAAGTCACCAATATTTTTTAGACAATGTCCTCTCAATTATTTATATTATTTTTAATTATCGTTTAATAAAATTGAAAATAAACTTTATCATCTTGCAAAGATAGGATGGCACAGATAGAGCATAATGCCAATCGAACAAGAGCTTGAGCAATATGAATGCAAAAAAAAAATGAATTGGATGAAAAATGCTCTCACCCATTCCTCGGATCTCTTCCTCTCTACTTTTGTGAATGTCGATGTAAATATGTGTGTGTATATGTATTTTGTACTCTATAGAGGACAACAGCAGCAAAAGAAGAGAAAAGGACAAACCAATTCAAATAATGCACAAAGCAAATATTGTTTTGCTATCGATCAGACTGATCAAAATTCAACATCGACGGATTAAATTTGTACAAATGTATACAAACTTACAAATGTATATAAACACATATGTCTACCTAGTCATATATATGCATATGTTGCAAATTACAAACAAGCAACTTGTGCCAAGAACAACTACACGATCACCATCATCAACATACTACGAGTATATGCTGTTGCTGCTGCTGCTAGTAATTTCGTTAGTGATGATAATGATGTTCAGACCAACTGTAATCATTATTGCGACTGCGACTATTACTACTACTATAACTATCACTACTATTACTACATACTACATATTACACTACCTTATGTATGTGTATGGATATAGAAATTTACATACCTATTTAAATATAAATGTTGCACGCATTTGCAGTGTATAAATTGGAATTTAAAATTAATTAAGTTGTCGTTTTGCGCTTTTATCCAATTTATAACTAATATGACACCGATTATACGAAATATGTTCACTAATTAACGAACAAACACCATTTTCGAACTGTGGCAATGTGAATGCCACTTTTACAACAACAAAACCAACACAACATAACACATTATCTTTCACATACATACATACATTCTATATATCTATGCATGCACATACAAACGTACTTCCACCACGGTCTCTGTTGTTGGTGGTGTTGCTGCTGCTGCTGCAGCTTCTATGTATATACTTCAGCACGATCACACGATCACCATCACCATTATCTATATTTATTGTGTTGTTGATTGTGTTAGTTGGTGTTGGTATGTTGTTCGTTTTGAATTTCATGCGAGACATCAATTCATGGTGTGAATGGACAGAGGTAACAGAGAGGTAGATTGAGGGAGGAGAGGGTTACTAAGTAAGTTACTTAATCTGCTCGTGGAAATGCGTTGTAAATTGTCTGACAAAGCTTATTTTATTAATAAAAGGCCATAAACGTGTGGCTGCTTGATAGTTGTTATTGCTATTGTTGTTGTTGTTGTCGTTGTTGTTGTTGAATGCCACTTTGCATAGTCGCAACATCAGCTTCAACCAACCGATCAAGCAACCAAACAGAAACGAGCCAACTTATAAAGTCATCATAACATCATAACAGCAATACAATAACAACAACTTTAGCTTCAACTTTAGATTGAGCATTTTATTTTATTTCATTTTGATTTTCTTTATAAATATATAAATACATATAATAAGATATGCAACAACATGTTGTTGTTGTTGTTGTTGTTGTTGTTGCTGCTGCTGTTGTTGTTGTTGATGCACACTAATATTTACTTATTGTATGACGATGACGATCTGCAATAAAAAGATATGTAGCTATAATAAAAGAAAATAAAAATTGTTTTAATGAAACAACAACAAATTCAAATAAATAAATAAAATCTTAAATGATCTGATCTTGTTGAAGATCAGCACAACGAATTGATTGTGTTATGGTGAGGAAATTAAGGTTGAAACATAACATGAAGAAGAAGAAGAAAAAGAAGAAGAAGAACGACATATACAGAAGTAAGATTGATTTTGCAGTGAAAGAAATTTTGTTGCAAAATTCAACCGTAGCATAGCATAATATTCATACTGAATGAAATATACAAAATTATATTGAAAAAGTTCTATCGAATCAGGGTAATTTCAAAAACTTTGAACTATGCACATTTTTCAAGTGCATATGAACTAGCAATGCCAATTTAAGGTGCTCTAGCCGATCCCGGTATTGTCAATGCATGCAAAAGTAATCTTGATATCTTCGGAGCAATAGCTCCGAATTGGAGAATTACTCCATGAGAGATAATTAGACATGTTTTAAAGAAAATACGCTTCTGCTGAAGATGGGCTAGACAAAAATAATAAATAAGGGTATATTTTTTAATGAAAGGCGGGGGTAGTTTTTGTATGGATAGTACATACATATACGGGGTTGTTATATAATTCAGTCCATTTTTAAATAGGTCTAAGAATTAGTAAATATAATCGTATATACGGCATTTCAACTTGATAGCTTTGCATTTTCGTGCAAAAAGTGTGAAAACACACTTTCAACAACATACTTTTGTATGGAAGGTAGCTGTTATTTGCATCCAATTACTACAATTCACTGATTCGTTCTTCTTCTTATGTGGCCATAACAACCGATGATCGGTTTAGGCCGAACAAATAATGCGTCGCCAGTCTTCTCTGTTCTTCGCTTGCTGGCTCCAATTGGATATTCCAAGCTCCGCCAGGTTACCCAACACTTGGTCCTTTCATTGGAGCTTTAGTCTTTCTCTTCTTCTGCGTCCTCCAGCGGGTGCCGAATTAAATACCCTCTTCGCTGTAACGTCTTATTCCATTCGCTCGACCCAGCCAGCGCAGCCGCTGGATTTTGATTCGCTTGACACTGTTAATGTCAGCATACAGCTCATACAGTTCATCATTTTACCTTATTCGATACTCGCCATCAACGCAAATAGATCCGAAGATCCTGCGCAGAACTTTTCTCTCGAAAACTCCAAGTATCCTCTCATACGTGGTGGAAATTGTCCAGGCTTCTGCGCCATATGTTAGGGCAGGAATAATGAGGGACTTGTAGA
This sequence comes from Megamerina dolium, assembly GCA_963854835.1. Lineage (NCBI taxonomy): Eukaryota > Metazoa > Arthropoda > Insecta > Diptera > Megamerinidae > Megamerina > Megamerina dolium. The sequence goes on along the minus strand of OY978526.1, from coordinate 29,100,823 downwards.
GTGTGATTTTCGATCTTCGAGAGAGCGCTCGACTACTCAATTGCTTACTCAGCCCAAAGTAACACCTGTTGGCAAGAGTTATCCTACGCATGATCTTCAGGCTGACGTCATTACAGTTGTTGATGCTGGTTCCAAGATAGACGAAGTCCGTCACCATCTCGCAAGTGTAATTGTCAACAGTGACGTGTTGTCCAAAACGCCGGGACTCTTTGTTTAAACTCATACGTTCATTCTGTGATTTAAAAAAATATTTAAAAAAATAAATATGAATGTGAAGAATTTGAATTAACATTAAATTCGTATTTAAAAAGCAACCATCAAAAACGCAGAAATAACCGAGAAGAGACTTTCGGGATTGGCATCACTAAAAAATTAACTAGCATATAATCGTTATAATAAATATGTCAAAATTAAGGGAGACAACAACAACCACTAAAATTTCAACTTAGCATTAGTGACTGCAAAGGCGACGAACATGAAATTCTTCACGCAAACATTTAACAAACACAACACAACACCTGAACGTAAGCGTAATACAAGCATCAACGGATGCACAACACCCGAGTATACAATTATTTTTACTATATATTTTGGGAGTAACATAATGAATAAACCAAACCAAATGGTGGCTTGAATTCAAATAAGGAATGAAAACAAATCGAAGAAGACGAGGGGAAGAAGTTGCCGAAGAAAAAGAAGAAGAAAATAAAAGAATAAAAAATCGTTTACAAAATAAATCAGAAGGCGATAAATAAGGATTTTGTCTCGTAATAACTCAGCGGGAATCATTTAACATGCAATCATAACGAATCGATGTTGAATGCTATTGCTGTTGCTGGTGCTGTTTTTCATTCTCCTGTTGCATCAGCATCATCATTCTCATCATCATAATGATCATCATCATCATTATCAGTCTCATGAACAACAGATGCTGCTGGTGATGCTCCTGCTGTTGCCATTGCATTTTCATATCCACGAATTATACGTAAATGTGTGTTTGCCCTTTTTTTTGCATTTTTAAGCCCAAGTCTATATGTACCACATGTAGCACACACAATACACTCATGGATTATTTTAAGCGTGATTATTTTGTGCGCTTGCTTCAGTTATACCCACTTAGAATGATTCGAAAAAGAAAAGCAAAATAAAAACCTTTACAAGCTATAAGAAAATCAGCTAATATCTTGTGTATAACTTTCGAAAGAACAAACATTTCAATAACATTTTCACACCATTCAAATTTGCCTAAAGGTTAATAGGATAATGATATGTACCTTACTATCCCTCAGCAGCAATATTATATTAGAATTAGAAATGCTTTTTAACGCTTAACTAGAGAGCAGAGCAACATGAAATTTTAGAACAATTGCATATGAAGCGTAATAAATATGATTGTTTGCTCAAATGAATTAAGGTCGATTGAAGTAATGCCGAAAAATGATTGCAATAAAGTCGAAAAATTTTTAGGCACTCTTTTTGACATTATGGCAATAAAATTTAAATATTTTCGAACAAAAAATATATTATTTTAGATTTTCGATATTATTGCAAACATTTTTGCAATAATGTCGAAATATAATTGTAGCAGTATTGTTGCAAAATATATGAATATCTATCTATCAAAAAGTAGTGACGCTAAGGACTAAGCAAATTGCTCGATGCTTTGTAGATATTATTCTAAAAAAAGAATTTAAGTGAAGTCAAAAAAATTTTGAAAAATTCATGGATTCCGACATTCGACGATACTACAAACATTTTTGCAGAAATATTTAAACGGTATTTCAACATGAATACAGAAATGTTTGTAATAATTTCAATCATTCTATAAAAAATACCGATTTTATTGCAAACATTTTTTGACATTAATGCCAAAGTATTAAGCAAAATGTATTAAAATAATGTGCTGCATTTCTCTGTTGAGAAAAAGTCAATAAATATTTCACTTTTCTGGTGATTTTTATGTATTATATACTCTGGCATTTAGAAAATTTTGAAGTTAAAATTTATTTCAATGGATGTTCTCTTTAATATGAGGTATATCCTTTCCGAAGCTTATATGTTTTGGAGTACCACCAAATTTCTACCCCTTTGCTTAGCCCAAAACCACACTCTAAAAGTATCTCATCTCATGACTGCCCTTACACATGACGCAGAAGCTCAGTGTACTTTCCGCCTCGGATGTGAAGTTGCTTAGAGCTGTCAAGAGGAAAGTTCTACGAAAAATATTCGTATATATTTGGGTTACTTTCCTCAGCATGTCGAATAAAATCAGGGGTTACGTTATCTCTGTACTATCGAACGAATGTAAGAACATACTTCAGCCAAGACGGTGTTGCATTCGGGACTCGGAACAAAGGATCAAGTACCGGAGAAACTGTTGCGCTTAGAATTTCTAATTGGCTCCAGGGAGTGAAGAACAAAGACGAAACAATTTGTATTCGGTCAAAGTCATTGAAAATTTGTTGTCATAACAGTAGTCCCAGTCTCGAGGGGAACATAGTCAAATGCTCCAAGTCTAGCCATTTTACTTTTACCTCTTCATACAACTCATATTGTTATTGTTCGATAACAAGAAAATCTCAAAAAACAAATAAGTATGTACATATGTACGATATAGATTTTTAATTTACGCCCACACAATCTATTCCTCCGTCGAACAGTACACTGCCTTGTGGAAACACAAGGCAATGTACTATTCGAGTTTTTCCAATAATTTATTGCTTGTCGACTGAAGCTTATCAGCAGCAAGAACAACAACAACAACAACAGCAGCACGAACATAATAATTTCCACAATAATAAAAACAGCAACAAACAATCTGGCTCGTAAACCTTCTAATTATGATGTTGTTAACAACACAACAACAATGGTCCAACCCATTCAACACGCTAATAAAAAATGTTTCTAAAATATTTTCTCTATAAAACTTAATTTATTCACATTGGTTAGGTGGTGAAGAAAATACTTTTTTTTTTTGAGGAAAATGAAAAGTAATAATGTCACAAAAGAGGTCATTGTAAAGACTGCAACCGAAAGGGAAAGAAAGAGATACGTACATTGTCAGCTGGTCAACAGGCTGGTTGGCTGGCTGGCAGTAATCTTGTAAATGAAAATTCCATCATGTTGCTGTTGCCATTTATTAGTTCGTCCCTGCTGCCACATAACAATATGTACGACGCTCTTCCTGGGTAGGGTCTCATTAACTACGTGCAACAGTCATTCCACACACTTAGGCTCACCTTGGTCCGTCACTCCATGAATGAAGAGGTGGTAATTTATGTACTTTTCTTCGCCTTGCCTGTAATTCCTCATCGAGTTGGAGTTGTCTTTGTCGTCGTTGGCTTGCAAATGGGTTTTGTGCGTATTTAAATGCTGCTGCATTTCTATCGCTATTAATATTCATGCGCTTAACTCGTCAGCAGTAGTCGATGTACTACATTGGTAGTTTGTTGGACAACCAATGTTGCAACCACTCTAATGAATGAAGTTGGAATTTCTTCAATGAATATATGAATGAAATTGTCTTCTTTCTGTGTGTGTGTTGTTTTTTTTCTGTTCATGGAGTCCGACCAATGTACACTGTATGTATGCACATTAACTCTATGACTGTGTCTACTTGTAATTTCTAACTTAACTCCAGTCTCGGATTTTTGTTTTTTTTTTTTGTGTGTTTTGTTCACTCTAAAGTGGAGGTTTAATTAATTGCTATGCTGGCTTCTGAAGATGGTTTTTGACTGATAGTTTAAGCTTACGCACAGTTGCTAGTTAATGTTCATACACTCAGCTGCAGGTTGCAAATCTGTGAGTTTGACTTTTCGATTGAAACTGAGCCGACAATAAGTCTGAGAGACGTACATGGTATGCTGACGAGTGTACGTGACACTTGAGAAATGGTTTTGGCGTTAATTTGTTTAGTTTTTTCCCTAACAACAATTTTTATTATTTTTCCATGTAATTTGATCAATCACACGTTCATAAAACAACCAGGCAGGCAGGCAGACAAACAATAACTTGGCATTTCTACGAATAAGTGTGGTGGAAGAGATAGAAATCTTATTCCTTATTCCTTAATTTTGTATTCTTCCTCTTCTTAACCTTCCTTATTACTATTCGAATAGAAAAGTATTCAAATTCAAATTAAAATAAATAAATGAGGAACTTTTTCTAGCTCAGCCTCTCTTTAAATAAGCTTAAATCAAAAAAATGATCTTTCAAACGTTACTTACATAAAGTAAGCAGAAACGAAGACACTCATCTCTTGTTGGCCAGTCATTGTCGTCGTTTCGTAGACCTCTACAACGAATGACCAGGCCAGTACGTTGTCAAATGAGTTGTGCAAAGTTATCGTAAATGCCATCAAGTTAGGCGACATTCGACATGCGTTTTGTGTTAACCAAACAGCCACTCAACAACATCAACAACAACAACAACAACAACAATGGTCCAACATTGTACATATGTATTTATAATGACGTTTTACTAAAAAGCTGGACAAAGTTAATCCTCGTTAATCCTTGTTGCGCTTCAAATGGGCTTGGACAATTCTCAACGTCAAACGTACAAATTTTAAATGGCAGCAATGTAGCATACAGCATGATTTTTGATGATCGCAACCAATTGCTACTACATAGGTATAATAAATTTATTTGTGAAAATATGTAAACGCTTACAAATGATATGCTAATATTATGCATTACAAAAATAAAGGCGCATGCGCCAACTAATTTGAATTTGACTCTTATTAGATAGTGACTGGTTGAGAGAAAGATAGACAGAGAGAGAGAGAGTAAAAGAGCGTGTCAAAGTTACAACAAATATCCATGTATCCAACCAAGTGCATAGTGGCTTTGTAGGTGGCTAACAAGAAGAAAGATTTTCGAATAAACATAAATGATTACCGGATGATCTTGTGTATATGAAAAAATGTATACAAAGGGTGTTTTGTTTTAGTGTAAAATATGAGACGAGCTTAGTGGTTAATGTGTTGGTCCTCTGCGATCGATCAATTGATCTGGATCGATTCCTAGTCTGGTCTATTCAATAGCATTATTTTTCAGAAAGAAAAAATTGGGTTTACATTAATTGCGACTTTTGTCAGCAAGAAATTTGGAATTCTTTGGTTATAAAGGATTTACGGTGGAATATCTTTAAGCAAAGCTCAGAATAGTAGCCTCATAGGAAATCACTCATCCGGAATTGGCTACTTTATTTAGGTCTCTTAAAATACATTGGAACATTGGAAGATCAGCTGAATCAATATGTTTCCAAGCTTTTAGTGCCAAATATTTTTTCATAATATAATACTTTCGATTTCAAATAAAACCCTAATTGTCCATATATTCCGATTTTTGAGGTTATTCGCTAAACAATTTTATGCCATAAGCCATATGTCACACATTCGAATATAATTTTGTCGATATAACAGTCGCGACTTGACCCGTATATATATATTTTTAGGGATTAGCCGAACCATCTTGCTGAGGTGGTACCTGAAATTTCCATGCCCAGTTATTAATGCAGTCAACCAGCTTAGAGTCATTCGTCCTAGACTAAGAGCCCTCCCCGATTCACTGCCCTTTGACAGCCTCAACGAAGCCTTTGCCTGTCTACAAGTAGATAAGTTCCCCCATCTCGTGAGATGAAGTTTCTTTATCCACTCTTCGACCTTTGCCTTCACCGTCCCGCTGCTGAGAGCAACTACTGGTTCCGGTCCATAAAATTCAGCTTCAGATCCTTGCCTAGCCAAGGAGTCTGCAGCTTCATTCTGTTCTATACCAATGTGTCCCTTCACCCACATAAGAGTAATCGCATTACTACGAGCACACCCATTAAGTTTCTGAACACATTCGAGCGCCAACTTAGAAGATACCGTAGGTTGTTGCAGCCGCCTGACCACCGCCTGGTTATCGAGTGCTAGCAAGATTTTCTTACCTTGCACCTTTCCGTCCAGTTAATTTTTTTATTAATAATGTCGAAACATTGACTTAAATTTTCGATATTAATGCAAGCATTCTTCGACATTTATTCATTAGACCTTAATTCATGCAACCATTAAATCACAGCGCAGAGATGATCTGTCAACTGATAATTTCTGCGGCCCATTTCAGAAAATAATTTGTAGATGGTCATTACAATTTTCATGAGCAATTTATGTCAACCACAAAATTGTAGTGTTGTGATGTCAACCTTTTCATGATGTCATGGGAAGTATTCGTAATCGTTATTGGTGGCTTAAATTCCTCGTAGGTTACATGGAAGTGACAATTTGACTTGGTCTTGATTCGCATCACGATTTATCTTCCAGCTGAAAGTGCTATTGTGTTCTATTCGGCAGGCATATTTGAGTTCCATCAACCACTGAAATTTCGTTCCTAGAAATAATCGCAATACTTTGCTCTCAGACTAAGAACTTTGGTATGTTCTCAAATTAATCTTGGACCATATTAAGTACAGATAACATTCGTGTTAACACATTTTCTGGATTCATTCTCTTTTAATCCTTATTGGATAATATGGCTTTCTATAAAAAGGCACCCTTTACAAAGAAGTGTATATACATATGTATAGTATTTGGGATCATGGTACTTCAAAATCATTGTCATTCGGTTTACTTATTGCTTAGTTGGCATACAATGGCTGCTTAAAGTGTGCATACAAGCGCCGTAACTCAAACAAATTGCATTGTAAACAAAACGCCGCATCTGATTTAAATCGATTCTGATCTGATTGTTCGATCGATCGTCGTCGCTGGCATATGTATGTGAATATATGAGAAGCATGTATGTGTAGAAATTGATAATAAACGTATGTAGAACAAAAAAAAATTGAACTGCAAGAGTGGTCTTATGTAAATTCGCTACCATCATCACCAAACATGAAGCAAGCTCAATTGATTTCAGTCAGACCCATCGTACAAATCTTAAATCCCAACGAGACATTATGACGACGACGACGACGATGACGAGGACGATGACGATGATGATGATGATGATGACGTTGATGATGATGATGATGATGATTTTTTCTTACCTCAGCCTATAGCAATTCGCTACACCATTTGACGTCATCCAGTTTGATCGTGTGCCTTATTTGCTGTATTTGCATTTGTATTAGCATTCGTTTGGTGTTGTTCTACCACAACTTGCCCCAACTACAATGCACATGATGTACATATGCGCCTAACCGTGTCTCTTCATGACTATAGCTACTCATTGTTTGTCTGTCTACCTTTCGTATTGTCTCCTTGACTGTCGGGCCCCCGCTCGACCAAATACCATAGACAATATGTTTGCCTGTTGTCTCTTTGTGGCCATAAGTTTTTCATGTTTCATGCAATTATTTGCGGAATTTACTTATAAAAATATATATGAACTGAACAGTGTTGGACGCTCCATACAAGGAAGCTTAACTCTTTGGCATGTATATCTGTGTATGTATTGCTTGCGGACATTTTCTGAGATACAATATATTTTATTTGTTAATTTGTCATGAAATTTGTTTTGTTAACGCATTTTTTAAATGCTCTGTAACCACCATATACGAATGAGTATAACTGTGGGCATTTTACATGAACAAATTAAATACTTAATAAATTGTACTTATTTGAATTTGAATATGAAATCAAATTAAAATAATCTAAAAAGTTATTGCAACTATAAAATGTACTAAGTTTTTGGAGTGGAGAAAAGTATACAATAATCCCAAGCAAATGTCTAACAAAAGTTCGTTAATTTGAAGGTTTTTCTTTTTAGTTTAGGAATTGAGCTACTCGATTGAAGGATGGAAATTCAAGATATCAAGATTCAATCGATTTAGCAAACTTTTGTTAATCCACCCCTATTATGTGTGGGTGGGCGTACAAATTACAGCAACGTGATTACAAAAAATTCATGCAATAAATGTTCGTTCTGCTATTGCTTGCTGCTGACTCATTTAATTGCCAACAAACAAGCCAAGCTGCTGACTATTAGTTGTACGGTAAGTATTATTGAAAATGGCGTCTTAAGCAAACTGTGAAAATATAATCAACGCCATCATCATTGCCATAATCAACGATTAAATATAATCAACAATAAAGGTTAGAGATGGAGCAAGGAGTTTCCTACAACTATACACTCATAGTCAACTAACAGCCGCAACAATTTGCACGATCATTGTATGATCGTTTGCATGTACTCATATGTGTCTACACTTACTCCCATACCATTGCTTACTTATGCATTATAAGACATCTCATTGTGAAAACGTGATCGATTGACTACTGACGAAATTACTAAAAAAAAATAACAAAGAATTTCCTTCTATTATTCCATGCAATGGAATAGAAATGTATTTACTTACAAAGTATTGGTTTGTGTTAACAAGTGCCGGACCCCTTTCTCAGCACATGATCCAAATGATGCACCATAATTACACCATAACTACGCATTTGGCAGTTAATTGGTTTATTGAGTGAGCAATTATATCTTAAAGGATTTTCAACAGAGGTCATTAATAGTATTAAATTAATAATTTGGCTTTATTGGTCGAAGACCAGCCAAATCGATTCCAAAGCCGAATATCCATAGTTTGAAGTTGTATTTATTGGGATCAGAAGGTTATTAATACAACAAACTTCAGCTAATACCGGGTGGAACGAAAACAATTCATCAAATTTAAGCGATCATTGTACTGTAGGTCATGGGTTCAATTCCCAGCTGAAGCATTAATTTACACAACATAAATGTACCCACCTATCGCCAAACAATAGGCAATTCTTCTAAATGAATTCTGTGACAAAGCTCAGAAAAAAGTCCCTTCTGTCAAAACTTAACACGCACATACTGGAAGAGAAGTTCGGCCAAAGAGCCCTTCGGGCTTATAAGTGCCACATATTTTTTTATTGAACCAAAAACGGCCGAAATGAGCAACCAGACATGAGACATTGATTTTTCACCATGACAATGTTCGGCTACATGTTGCGCAACCTCTTAAAACCTACATGGCAAATAGTAGATGGGAAGACTTAATCTATCCGCCGTATAGTCCGACATTGCCCAGTCTAACCCCCACATGTTTCGATCTTATCCGGAACCCGTTTCACTTAAGTTGAAGGTATCAACAATTGGGTCGATACGTTCTTGGCTTCAAAGTTTGGAAAAATTTGTAACTTCCGAAGGAAAATAGTTTTAATAAAATATAATATTTTGTATTTCTCTCAGCTTTTTGGCCGAGTTTCTATTCCATTGCTGTTGTGCGTGTTAAATTTTGGATAGAAGGGAACTACTTATTTTAGCCGATTCCGAACGGCAGAACTCTTGCGACATCACTTTTTCTGAGCTTTGTCACACAGTTCTTTTGAAAGCTTGGCCATGGTAAATGCCGGAAGAATTGTCAATTGCTTGTCGACAGGTGGGTACCGTGGGTAAAAATATTTTCGATATTAATTTTTTTGTTTCAGCCGGAGATCTACAGGTCAGAAGATCAACACACTAGGTTAGGTTAGGTTTGAAGGGCGGGTGTGAATACATATACACACTTCCATTCGGAGGCATCTACTGCCCATTGTGATTACCCTTGATTGCCGGAGGAGGCACGCCTTCCCAGAGTAACCAGTGTTCGTATGTCATCCTTCTTGAGCCATTTGGTTTTCCATATGAAGTTAAGAAGCTCTTTCAAGTCCACTTTCGCAAATTCGTCCATCACACACTACCTACTAAGTTACAGCCCCCATAATATATTACTTACTTACTTACTTATGTGGCCATAACAACCGAATATCGATTTAGGCGGAAAATAACATGCTTCGCCAGCCATCTCTGTTCTTCGCTAGCTGGCGCCAGTTAGAAATTCCAAGCGCCGTCAGGTTCTCCAGTACTTGGTCTTTCCACCGGAGGTTTGGTCTTCCTCTTTTGCGTCGTCCTCCAGCGGGTTCCGAATATAACACCTTCTTAGCTGGAGCGTGTTCTTCCATTCGCTCGACATGACCTAGCCAGCGCAGCCGCTGGATTTTGATGCGCTTTACTATGTCAATATCGGCATACAGCTCGAACAGCTCATGGTTGTACCTTATTCGGTACTCGCCACCAACGCAAATAGGTCCAAAGATCTTGCGTAGGACTTTTCTCTCGAAAACTCCAAGCATTCGCTCATCCGAGGTGGAAATTGTCCAGGATTCAGCGCCATATGTTAGGACAGGCATGATGAGAGACTTGTAGAGTGTAGTTTTCGTTCTTCGAGAGAGGGCTCGACTTCTCAATTGCTTACTCAGCCCAAAGTAACACCTGTTAGCAAGAGTTATCCTACGCATGATCTCCAAGCTGACGTCATTACTGCTGTTAATGCTGGTTCCAAGATAGACAAAGTCCCTTACTACTTCAAAAGCGTAGTTGTCAACAGTGACGTGCTGTCCAAGACGCCGGGACTCTTTGTTTGTTGACACTAGATACTTCGTCTTGCCCTCGTTCACCGTGAGACCCATCCGACGCGACTCTCTTTCCAACTCTGAGAATGCTGCACTGACTGCTCGTGTGTTCATGCCGATTATGTCAATATCGTCGGCATACGCCAACAGCATGACACTTTTGTTCAAGATAGTGCCATTATGTCGTAGATCAGCAGCTCGTATTATTTTCTCCATAATAAGATTGAAGAAGTCGCACGATAACGAATCACCTTGTCTGAAACCCCGTTCGGTATTAAACGGTGCGGAGAGGTCCTTCCCAATTTTCACTGCACAACGGGAGTTATGCAGTGTCATTCTACAAAGTCGAATGAGCTTTGCAGGAATACCGAACTCAGACATTGTTGCGTAGAGGTAATCCCTTACCGGACTGTCGAAAGCGGCTTTATAATCAACAAATAGGTGGTGTGTGTCGATCTGTTTTTCTTGGGTCTTCTCCAGGATTTGGCGCAGTGTGAAAATCTGGTCGATGGTGGATTTACCAGGTCTGAAGCTACACTGATAAGGTCCAATCAGGTTGCTGAGCATAGGCTTCAACCTTTCACACAGTACGCTCGATAGAACCTTGTACGCGATGCCCAGGAGACTTATTCCACGGTAGATGGCGCAAATTGAGGGGTCTCCTTTTTTATGTACAGGCCAGAGAACACTGAGCCTCCAATCATCAGGCATGCTTTCATCCGACCATATTCTGCTTATGAGCTGGTGCATGCGGGTGAGCAGCTCATCGCCTCCGGTCTTAAACAACTCGGCAGGCAGGCCATCAGCACCTGCAGCTTTGTTGTTCTTCAGCCTTAAAATTGCCGTTTCAACCTCGTCATAGTCGGGTGGTGGAACATCAACACCATCATCTGTAATTGGGGTTATCGGGCATTCTCCTCCACTGGCGGAATTGTTCGTAGCATCGCCATTCAGTAACGTGGAGAAGTGTTCCCTCCATAGGCTCAGTACACTCTGGACATCCGTAACCAGATTCCCATTTCCATCACGACAAGAAGAGGCTCCGGGATTTAAACCTCCACTGAGGCGCTTGATCTTTTCAAAGAATTTTCGAGTCTCATTCTTGTCGTTACACATCTCTATCTCCTCACACTCGCGTCTTTCCAACTCCCTCTTCTTGCGCCTGAAAAGACGTCTCTCTGCACTCCTTTTCTCTCTATACCGCTCCTTAACAGCTCGTGTTACGCCTGCACGCAGGGTTTTTCTGTAGGCGGCGTCTTTCTCTGCGGTAGCGTCGCGACACTCCTGATCATACCACTCATTCCTCAGAGGCCGGTAGTAACCAATTACCTCCTCGGCAGCAGTAGTCATGGAGTGGGATATATGTGTCCACCGTGCGCATGTATCATCAAGTGGGGGAGTGTTCTGCATAAGCAGATCCGATAGTCGAGTGGAAAATGCATCTGCTGTCTCTGGTGATTGCAGCTTACTGACGTCGAGCTTTCTCTGTGTGGGACTTCTCTTGTTATTTGCGACACATAGGCGTGTGCGCACCTTAGCTGCAACAAGGTAGTGATCCGAGTCGATGTTGGCACCACGGATCGATTTCACGTCCATCACACTGGAAGCATGCCTTCCGTCAATCACCACATGATCAATTTGGTTTCTTGTACGTTACATTACACCAATTACACCAATTACAAAATATTGTACTAATTATTTTAAATAAAGCGTCAAAAATAATCTGAAAGCCTATCAACTCAATTTTATTTTAAATAAGTTTATGACAATTTTAAAAAATTTTATACGTAAATTTGTTTGCAAATGAGATGATTTACAAGTCATAGGTTCAATTTACGGCCGTTCCCTACTTAGGAGCATTTAGGACAATATATTGGTTAATGGTGATACTCAATGTACATCTCTTAGCTCCCACGATATATGTACCTTGAATTAGCACAACTTTTTCCCCAAAAAATATGAACATATTCACGTATGACGCGCTCAAGTTCATAAGTAAATTACTTCTGCGATCAAATGCATACATAAATTGTGTTATGTTTGCACGTTGTTGATAATGAAAACTGCCTCAGTAACGGGCAACAACAATCTTCTGCATATTGATGTTGTAATAATATTAGACTAGAGATTGACGACCAACTAGCCAACGACCAACAACAACAACAATCAAATGCAATAGTCGAGCACGAATCATCATTATCGAGGACGCTAATGATTATGTGTTATCAACGTGTTGTAATTTTACACATATTTATATACAAACACATACAAATAGGAGGACATTATATACATACGAGTATATTGTATATGTGTATCTGTACTAGGTATGTAGTCAAGTGTAAGAACTCCTTCGTTAAGCAATCAACCGCTAGAGGGTTATACTTGTTCTTGTACTTGTATATATGTGTATACATACATATACAATACATTGTTTCGATCTTGAATGCAGACAACAATCAAGTTAAGCCTTACCATGCAAACACATTATGATGGTAGGTACGTGTATCTACATACATTTGCTATACTATGTAAGTGTGTATGTATATATAGTACATATACATAGTATATGGTTAACACTCATCATCAAGCGTTAACAAGCTCATTTTTCTTTAAGTTGACTCAAAAACTTGTAAACTTGTGATAATCAACATTGCAACAGCAGCAATCATTTGTTCCTTCATTCTCTCTGGCGCTGTAGTGTAATCATAAATCGGATGGATAATATGGACGATGTGGATTGTTGTTGTTCTTATTATTGTTGTTATTGTGTACTCAAGCTAGTACAAAATACTAATAAATAAATTGTATGTACGAGTATGAGTCTCGAAAGCAACAAAAGGTGTGCAACGATCGGTCGTGGATCATTTCATTACATTTGTACAAATTAAGTGGATACAAATAAATCAAAATCAGTTAATAGCCAAGTCAATAGCAATATGCTCGTGCATATGTATGTGCAGCAGTTATACTATCACGATCGATTACATTGTCGAAATATGATATTCGATGATGAAGAGGAAGAAATAGAAGGAGATGAGTATATTATAAACTGAAATGATCTAACTGATCTGCTGAAGAATTGGAGGAACAACAAAAAAACGATGATGATGATGATGATGATGATGAAATGGTATGTAATTGGTTAGAAAATAATTTTCGTTTGGTGAAGAAATGCCATTTCAGTAAGCTCAAACCTTTGGCAATAAGTTATATACGAGTATATCGTATACTATTTATTTGCAAGTCTGAGAATAACTTCAACCCAAACAAATAAAAAATAAAAAATAACATCACAAAGGTCAATTAATTATGGGCAAATATTTGTGTTTTGATAATATATAATACTATATTACATCGCATACATACAATACATATATACATATATATGTATGTATGTAAGTGTGGGCAAAGCATTTATGATAAAGTTGCTAACATAGGCATTATCACGTCTCGTATTCTTTGTTAAACATTAATTTAATATTGGTGAGCCCCCTACGGGCTGTTTTTTTCGGTGAAAATATGGCAGAAGAAAAATTAATGGAAATCGGTCATACACTTCACTATTTTAATAGCATTTGCTGGGCAACTATGAAGATATTTGTCGATTTTCAGCTATTTTGAAGTTTATTTTGTACGGAAGCTTTAACAAGGAGTAAAGATAGAGTGTAAGTACCTTCAAAAAATATTTTGCGTACTAAATATTAAAGGGGGTGCCCGTTTAGAGGCACTCTGGATGCCTTGTATCCCTCTTACGTCTAGGGTAAAGGGATAATATGTTAAGACGACGCCGTGAGAATAATAATTTATGTTGGTCCGTTATACCGATATATATTTTACCGCTCTAGGGGCGATTCTGGTTATATTTCCCAACTTCCCAACCTCACTGAGCAAATCAACCGCGGATTCGAATTCAGTGACCCCAAGCAAGTAAAGAAATATTTATCTCGCCTTCTGAACAAAACCTTTGCTTTTTTTCGGAGAGGCTGTACCAGTGGCGTAGTCAGGGGGATCAGGGGGATAGATCCAAAAGAGAAAAATAATAATATAAACCCGTAGATATTTCAAAATCATTCAATAAAATATTCTTATACATCTTTTTCACTTTGTTACCCCCTTGCCAAAATCCTGGCTACGTCACTGGGCTTTACAAATATCTAAATGGTTATTACGACCTTCTCGTATATTCAAGTTGCCAGTTAAGCTATCTATATTTGGAGAGACTCTTCTAAGCTTGTAGCAGAGTGCTTTCACACAGTACGGAGTGCTTTCTGTCCACTTTATACAAAGTCACCTTGACTTGAGTTTTAGATCATCGCGAAATTAATATAAATAATATTGCAGATGATGACAGAATGGATTCTGTCTCTCATTATATCAGCCTGGAGTCATACTTTGAGATCCCACAGTCCCCCCGGGATTTCTCCGTTGAGAACTGGGACTTTTGAACTCTCACAGGAGCAACATCATTCTTCGTCTCAGATCAGCCAAAGAACTGGCCAAAACAAACACAGCTTTCAGACACACAGTTGGTAAGTAAAAATTCTTGAAATGATTCTTAAGTGTTTGCGGGTTAAATACAACTGATCATAACTTTGTCATTAGAAAATTTAGCTGATACCAGGTGTAGAAATATGAAATTATCTTTTTTTAAAGAAAATAAAACGCTTATTTTAAAGTGAAAATATAAAAATATTTTATTCAAAGTATCAGGCAATTTGTGAATACCACGCCAAAAAAAATTGATCGTCTTTTGATGAAAACCATTCAGAGCCTCAATTTTCCAGTTCTTCACATGTTTTGAGGTGCTGTTCCTTAAGTGCGTGACTCATCGAATCCAGGAGCAAAGTCTGGTCCCAGCCAAGTGATTTGATCGTATCCTGAACCGGTTTTGCTTTATGTGCCGGTGCGTTGTCGTGGTGCAACATTACCTTTCCGTGTCTTCTGGACCATTCTGGTCGTTTTTCGATGAATTCACGGTTTTAATTGATCATTTGTTGCCGATGCCGATCAGTATTAACAGTTTAACCAGGTGTTAGAAGCTCATGGTGCACAATACCTTTCTGATCCCACCAAGCACACAGCATTCTCTTCTTTCTTCAAAGCGATCCGGTCTTGCGGTCGTTGTTGATGATTGGCCTGGTGTAACCCATGATATTTTGCGTTTAGGATTCTCAAAATAAATCCACTTTACATCACCAGTCACAATTCGATGCAAAAAACACTTTCTTTCTTGTCTTTGAAGCAAAATTTCACAAGTGATTTTTTCGGTTTTCCATCTGTCGCTCAGTCAATTCATGAGGGACCCATTTTCCACTCTTTTCCCATAGCTTTTAAATGGTTGGAAATTGATTTTTATGTAACATTTAACATTTCTATCATTTATTGTTGACTCAAAGTGTCATCTTCGTCCAACAATGCTTGCAATTCGGTGTCTTCAAACTTTTACGGTCCTCCACATTCTTCATTTCCCAAATCAAAATCGTTACTTTTGAATCGTTGAAACCAATTTCTGCATGTTGCTTCTAAAAGAACATGACCACCATAAGCTTCGATAAGCATTCGATGAGCTTCAGCTGCATTTTTCTTTAAAAAAAAAATAATGCAATAAAACTTCTCGCAAATTATGATTTTCTGGTAAAAACTTTTCCATTTTTAACTTTAAAAAAAATACAATAATTATTGTATTATTATTCATAATAATCTTTAACTGTAGAGCCAAATCTGCGTTACCGATAATTTCATTTTTCTACACCCGGTACAATCCAGCAGATCTCTGACAGTAAATTTTCCAATAACTTTTGACGATTTTATGTGGAAGTAAATAAACATTGGCACATACGTGTTCAAGTGTGTGTCGATGTCGATGATGATGATAATAATAAATAGCACCTTGCTACAATCAAATTATAGTTATTTAAATAAACAGCACAGGAATATTTTATTTTCAATTCGTGCGATATTACCGACAAGCAATTGTTTGGCATGCATAATACCCACACAGATACATCCAAATATCCATAGAGGTATGTGTCAGTCTGACAAGAAGAATAAGAAGAAAAACACATGAGACCAGAATTGGCTGTAGGTCTGTATAATACATTGCAGAATACTTGTATGCTAGATGGGTCGTAATTCCACTGATTCGAATGTCGACAATGCAACTATGAAATGGTAGTAATAATAAACCGTAAAGGTACGAGTATGTAGGTAATAAACTTTATCAGTTGCTACAAATCCAACAGCTACTCCAATTCGGAGAGTTCTGAATGAGTGAATTAAAATGTGAGGGGTGGTGTACAATCAAGTCATGATTGAGTTACGCCCACACTAATTTTGCATGCTACGTAGCTGGACCAACATAAGAAACTACATACTCATACGTACATATATATGCGCTAATACACTTCTTTAATTGGTTACAACCATATATATACAAACATATGTTATAATAGTATGTCTATTGGATATACAATACATTAAGGTGGGTTAAATTAAATAAAGCAGAATTTTAATTATCTGGCGCAGGGAAAAACATAAAATCTGAATAATTTCAAGCGACCTCTATTCAACTTTCCTTCTCAAGATTTCTTCCAAATATACAAATGCGCTTAAAAACAAATGAAAACGACAAATAACCGAAGGAATCACACCAATAACGGGGAAATGTATCACTAACCTCTATTGTTTTTGCTCCCTAATATTTCCTTCGAACATATTTACTCTCTATCTCCACAACTTGAGGAGTCTCCCATACAAAATGATCACAAAATCATCTGAAAATCGACAAATAATCTCATAACAGAACAGGTATCGTGTTTAAGGAGATGAAATGCTCATTAATTTTTGCCCTCAACATTTTCTTCATACATATGTACCATCTATATACACCCTTTAAGAAGGTTTCCATACAAAATTATCACAAAACCAAATAAAACTGACCCACATTAATTTTTTTATGGCGGCTTATTATTATTATTATTAATGGAGGTCCTCCACGTGGCGACCACCGGGCAACGTCCTCTTGGAATATGCTGGGAGGCGGCTGAAGTGAGTGGCGAAAATGTCCTCGGTTAGAGGTTGTGCGTTGGGTTTGGGACCCGCCACATAAAAAATCCCCCCAGTGAAGAAAAAAACAATGCCTAGGATAAGGACTACCGCTTTTGTTGATGACCGCCGCAAACGAAAAAAGGACCACGATTTTCGGATATGCACCTGGAATGTCCGGTCCCTTTAGATGGAGGGTGCCTCTATCGAGCTCGTTGATGTCCTCGAAAAATACACCGCTCTCCAGGAGATGCGATGGACAGGACAGGGCTGCTCCAAAAGAGCGTCCTGGGACATATACTACAGATGACATGCTGAAAGGCACGAATTAGGGTGTGGATTTTTGGTCAGCAAGAGACTACAACATCTTATCTGACATTTCAAGCCTGTGAACGAACACAATCCGCATCAAGACAAAATTCTTTAACCAAGGAGAACTTCTTTCAGCGCCTCGAAAGAAGAGCTAGTACAATAATTGCAGCTACACTCATCATACTTGCTCCCAACCGGGCGTCCTACGACTTTTCCCTGTTCCCCAATATAAAAATATGGTCGCCATAGAATTATGCATAGTTAAAAAATCGTATTTTCCCAGAGAGGCTAAAGAATGTGAATAAATTATATAGAAAAGTTACATCTTCGTTCCTAACTCGGGTGAACTAAATGGTGGACTTTCGTAATCGTCGACTTTCAACCACTTTTTTTCTTGACTCTGTCTAATGTACATTGGGTGAACTTTCTTAAATAGGCCTGCTTATAACAAAGCATCGTAACTTATGGCGTAGTAGTAAGTACGCAGTAATTGATGTGATGAAGAGACGATACAATTTTTCCTTTAATTACTTTCATCATTTCACCATAGATTTCCATTATTGCGTTGAAGAATATTTTATATTTTTATCATCTTTTATTTTCGTCAAATGCTTTTACACTCAAATGGCGCTATCAACAAGCAGACACCTCAATTTTATGATAATATGTTGCGACCAAACACCGACCGCCGTACACCGAATGAAGTGTTAGTGAGTTTGTTAATGTTTGCAAAGAAGAATCTCACGATCATGAACTTACTCTTACTGTCCACGGGTGCATCACAACTCCATGAGTAATGCACATATGAGCAACGTGTAAAAACAACATTGGGTGAGCTCGCACTTTTCATGTAAACACTGATTCGAACTAATCATCATCAAAAGTCAAAGCAAGAAGCTCACAAATATACACATACACACCTACATATGTAGTACCTATGCTATATATCATCGCTTAGATTGCCCCAAATGACTGCTGGTGCTGCTGCTGCTTCAGTTGTTGTTGATCATCATGATGATGAAGATCAGTGTTGATTGAACTGAATGAAAAGAAGTCAGTCAGTTAGTCAGACAACTTGCTAGCAAATCACGTTTTTACCATATGAGAAGTGGAGGCTGCATACAAGCATCCATATGTACATACAGGGTACTGTTCAAATTTGCAAACACCTCTCCCTCTGCGCGTCTTTTCCTATCCTATTGTGATTGGGATCTGTGTGTGAGGACGAAGAGATGTATAGTTGAAGGCTTCAAGAGTATGAAGAACGAGAAGCGGCGAGAAGCGGCGTTTTGTTTATTTTTAAGCTATAATTTAAGCCATAATTGCACGCCAACGGTCAGAATTTGTAACTAAACTGCAAATTAGCAGCCAATTCCACAGCCGATTAATAACCATAATTATTGACTCAAACGCCAAGACGAAGACGAACGTACGAAAGATGATCGCAACAGTGATCGTAATGATCGTAATGATGATGAGGAGATAGTGTAAGAGAATTCCATACAGTTGGCAGCTGTACTATGTAGAATACGTGTACATATGTAATGAAAAAGTTACGCGGGGAAGTTAATGCCATGTTGATGTGGCTATTGTTACAAGCCTAAAGAAAATTGCACTCAATTGTTAAGTCGTGAGACACCGCAAGCTTCATATATTCGTTGTGTGTACGTATGTGTGTGTTAGTTACTTCAATTTAAATAGAGAGCGCCTCGTGTAATTACTTGTACATTGAGCTTCGGATGATGCCAAAAGGGTACAAGGGATTAAATGACAATCACAATGTTTAGTCTTTCTAAAGAAGCTACAACTAAAGAATTCCTACAATAATTGAACATGTTGTCAGTCAATCTGTCAGACGATCATCGAAAAAGAATCCTTTTGAATTGCACCCAGCCTATGCATATGCATATGCGCTAAAATACGCTTAATAACCATATTATCATTAATTAAGTTTACCAAAGTAGTTTCATTAGCTTGAGTATTGTCTGTATGAATGAAATCTGTAAACTAACACTCTCTTTGGTGCAATTACGGAATTCTGATCGATAATACATACATAATGACGACGTTGCACGACTTCGAGGAGAATTTTGAAATTATACTGAGCAGACTTTAGACCACAATTCCATTACCTATAGAAAATTTAGATAAAATATACCTAAATTACTTATTTATCGTATGGTGAGCCGAAATCATGAATTATGTGAATACTAAATTAATAATTGCTTGCCGTAGCTCAGTGGTTAGTGTGTTCGCCTTCTGATCTGTAGGTCGTGGTTCAAGCCCCGGCTGATGCATAACAAATGCATAACAAATTTAATATCGATAAGATTTTTCTTTCGAACGGTACCCACCTGTCGGCAAGCAATTGGCAATTCTTCCGACAGTAACAACTTGCCATGAAAAAGCTTCTTAAAGAACTCTGTGACAAAGCTCAGAAAAAGTGATGTCACAAGTGTTCTGCCGTTCGGAACCGGCTAAAATAAGTAGGTCCCTTCTAATATTGTCCAAAATTTAAGACGCACAACAGTAATGGAAGAGAAGCTCGGCCAATGAGCCCTTTGGGTCTTTAAGTGCCACATATTTATTTTTATTTTTTTAAATTAATAACAGGCTCATTTCCTTACGTTTTTACACAATTAGCTATGCATCACAAGCAAAACATCGGAAATTTGTCATCACTATCGAAAAAATAACATCACATTTATTTATATATAATTGAAATTTCGATTAATTTCAAATTATCGTGTATTTTGTCTTTCCCGGCCTTTTTATTTTGCTATTTACCTGTTTGACATTTAGAGATGGAACTTTTCTTTTGGTAAATTGCTATAAAAAAAACAGCATTTTTTTCTTTTCAAATCGTGTCTGCTGATATTATTGCTGCGTATTTATTTTGTAAGTGCCGTAGCTCAGTGGTTACTGTGTTGGATTGAACCACGACTTTCTGATTTGTAGGTCATGCTTCAATCCCCGGCTGAAGCATAACAAATTTAATATCGGAAAGATTTTTCTTTCGAACGGTACGCACCTGTCGGCAAGCAATTTGCAATTCTTCCGGCAGTAACAATTTGCCATAGAAAAGCTTCTAAAAGAACTCTGTGATAAAGCTCAGAAAAAGTGATGTTGCAAGAGTTATGCCGTTCGGAACCGGCTAAAATAAGTAGGTCCCTTCTAATGCTGTCCAAAATTTAACACGCACAACAGTAATGGAAGAGAAGCTCGGCCAAAGAGCCCTTTGGGGCTTTAAGTGCCACATATTTATTTTTTTATTTATATTAATATTTGCAACACCTGTTTTGTGTGCAACAACAATTTATTTAAATAATATTTGCATATCACTTTTCACTGTACTTCAAAATTTAACTTGAGACTTCAAACTTATCGTGTTATCGATGATTGTTGTTCGAAACTAGAAATTGTATTGTCCATCCATCGACAAATTCCTTGTATTTATACTCTCTGGCAACACTATTAAATAATTTTTTATCAATCGCATTTCTCATCATCTTTCTTTCTCATTGTTTCGTTTCAATTATTGCATATTTCCGCTTAGTTGACATTCGCTTCGCTACTTCTTTTTCACTCTAGCGTGTTCACAATTATTTGTATATATTCGCAATTAGTGATGAGTCACAATCGATTCTGAGGGTCAATTCTCCTTCTGTGATAAGGTGAAGTGAAAAAAAAAAGTTTTCATTTTCGTTTTCACAACTACTTTTCACTCTGTCTTTTCACAAACGCTTATTTTTCGATTCTGCTTTGTGATGTGAAAAATGTGTTCCATTACCAATGTAGTTGTGAAACTATTGCAACTGTGCTATTGAATTTTAGAGAGAAATAAGTTGAAATAAACATGTAGGGAATAATTATTTTATGACAATTATCGCAAACGATTCGAAATGATCAAATGTAATAAGATGTTGTGTAAATTTTTAATTACAGTAAACACCATTTTATGTATTATACAGATTATTTGAGAGTGCTCAGGCGCAATCTTCACGACAGTCAAAATCCCTTTGATTTGACAACCAACGAGCATTTCATAGATTTATATCGGTTCCCTCAAGTGCTGTGTCTGGAGTTAATGTGTGAATTAATGCCATTTATGTCGAATTCACAACGGAAACATGCTATTCCGAGTCATGTAATTGTTTTAAGCGCCCTGCATTTTTTCGCAACTAGCTTGCAAAGGAGTGTGGGGCAAGACAGTTTATCTGCTTTATCCCAAACATTAGTTAGCAGATGTATACAGGACAAACGCGAAGAGTTCCTGGCGCTTAAAATAAAATTCAATAAAAATAGCAATTTCCTGGAATAATCGAAATCAGACGGAACGCACATCAAAATAGCAGCCCCGAAGAAAGAAATTGAGTGCGTTTACTATTTCCGAAAGGGTGGGTGGGTAGTTTTTGTCTGCTAATGCTCAGTTCGAAGGTACTGCTCATAACTCATATGTATGGTAGAGAGCGACTCTAGCTTGCAAAGCTCTGGAAGAGCTTTATGGTTCTTGTGAGCGTAATTTTTGGCTACTGGGCGATAGTGCCTGCAGCTACAATTTATACTATTTTTCGTAATTAATGAGCTAATGAACATACATATTCATAACAACAAATTTTTAAATTAATCTCTTGCAGCTTGGATGCAATATTTTTTTTGGCCCAGTATCTATTTTCATAGCTAATGTCTGTTCTTTAAGAATAGCGATTTGCTCCCATTTTAAATTATTAGCTAATTCCATTTCTTTTCTTATAATATAAATAATGTATCCATTTGTGGTTTCTCTGGCTGCGCCCTTCTTTCTCGTGCCCTTAATCGGCTTGTTGCCGCGATGCCTCCAATTGTCACAGTAGTTCTATTAGCACTCGAGATAGTGGTCGCAGCATACGGACGAAATGTTGTTTCTTCATTACCATTTAGTTCGCAGTCATTCGAAGATCCATTGCAAAATGGTTTGCAATGGATCTTCGACAGCCTCAATATTTAACGCCAAAAGACTTTCACTAGGCTCCAAGATAATGTTTGATTCAAACCCAACTTCTGGCGTTAGTCGCCGTCAACTGCTTGATCTGACGTTATTTTTATTATTCGTTCTTCTAGTGGCGATAGTGCTTTGGGTCAGCTCAAACCATTTATGCCACTTCTCTGTTCGGCTTGCCTTATTGCACTATATTTAGTGCACTTGATTTGCACTATATTTAGTGCAAATCAAGAAGCTAGTACAATTACGGATGTATTCGTCAACCAATGGATTACTCGATTTGGTATACCGATGGAGTTACACTCAGACCAAGGTAGAAATTTCGAATCATTTGTATTCCAAGTGGTCTGGTGGTGTTTTCGCAAGGTAACGTGTCTAACTGCCTCAACCGGGTGGGGCTAGCGCAATCCTTGTTGAACTCATCGCAAGTCAACTCACTGGCTGTCATGTAGTTTGATCTGAGCGCTATGTAATGATACCTTTATTTGTTAATGAGGGGTAGTCATATAGCTTGCTCTGCTTACTATGTGATGGCGCTTTCATTATTATTAATGGGGGCCCTACATGTGGCGACCACCGGGCAACGTCTTCCTGGCACCCGCTGGGAGGCGGCTGAAGTGAGTGGCGAAAATCTCCTCGGTTAGAGGTTGTGCGTTGGGTTTGGGACCCGCCACAAATCGATCCGTGGTGCCAACATCGACTCGGATCACTACTTTGTTGCAGCTAAGGTGCGCACACGCTTATGTGTCGCAAATAACAAGAGAAGTCCCACACAGAGAAAGCTCGACGTCACTAAGCTGCGATCACCAGAGACAGCAGATGCATTTTCCACTCGACTATCGGATCTGCTTATGCAGAACACTCCCCCACTTGATGATACATGCGCACGGTGGACACATATATCCCACTCCATGACTACTGCTGCCGAGGAGGTAATCGGTTACTACCGGCCTCTGAGGAATGAGTGGTATGATCAGTAGTGTCGCGACGCTACCGCAGAGAAAGACGCCGCCTACAGAAGAACCCTGCGTGCAGGCGCAACGCGAGCTGTTAAGGAGCGGTACAGAGAGAAAAGGAGTGCAGAGAGACGTCTTTTCAGGCGCAAGAAGAGGGAGTTGGAAAGACGCGAGTGTGAGGAGATAGAGATGTGTACCGACAAGAATGAGACTCGAAAATTCTTTGAAAAGATCAAGCGCCTGAGTGGAGGTTTAAATCCCGGAGCCTCTTCTTGTCGTGATGGAAATGGGAATCTGGTTACAGATGTCCAGAGTGTACTGAGCCTATGGAGGGAACACTTCTCCACGTTACTGAATGGCGATGCTACGAACAATTCCGCCAGTGGAGGAGATTGCCCGATAACCCCAATTACAGATGATGTTGATGTTCCACCACCCGACTATGACGAGGTTGAAACGGCCATTTTATGGCTGAAGAACAACAAAGCTGCAGGTGCTGATGGCCTGCCTGCCGAGTTGTTTAAGACCGGAGGCGATGAGCTGCTCACCCGCATGCACCAGCTCATAAGCAGAATATGGTCGAATGAAAGCATGCCTGATGATTGGAGGCTCAGTGTTCTCCTGTACATAAAAAAAGGAGACCCCACAATTTGCGCCAACTACCGTGGAATAAGTCTCCTGAGCATCGCATACAAGGTTCTATCGAGCGTACTGTGTGAAAGGTTGAAGCATAGGCTCAGCAACCTGATTGTTCCGTATCAGTGTGGCTTCAGACCTGGTAAATCCACCATCGACCAGATTTTCACACTGCGCCAAATCCTGGAGAAGACCCAAGCAAAACAGATCGACACACACCACCTATTTGTTGATTATAAAGCCGCTTTCGACAGTCCGGTAAGAGATTACCTCTACGCAACAATGTCTGAGTTCGGTATTCCTGCAAAGCTCATTCGACTTTGTAGAATGACACTGCATAACTCTTGTTGTGCAGTGAAAATTGGGAAGGACCTCTCCGCACCGTTTAATACCGAACGGGGTTTCAGACAAGGTGATTCGTTATCGTGCGACTTCTTCAATCTTATTATGGAGAAAATAATACGAGCTGCTGATCTACGACATAATGACACTATCTTCAACAAAAGTGTCATGCCGTTAGCGTATGCCGACGATTTTGACATAATCGGCATGAACACGCGAGCAGTCAGTGCAGCATTCTCAGAGTTGGAAAGAGAGTCGCGTCGGATGGGTCTCACGGTGAATGAGGGCAAGACGAAGTATCTAGTGTCAACAAACAAAGAGTCCCGGCATCTTGGACAGCACGTCACTGTTGACAACTACGCTTTTGAAGTAGTAAGGGACTTGGAACCAGCATTAACAGCAGTAATGACGTCAGCTTGGAGATCATGCGTAGGATAACTCTTGCTAACAGGTGTTACGTTCGGCTGAATAAGCAATTGAGAAGTCGAGCCCTCTCTCGAAGAACGAAAACTACACTCTACAAGTCTCTCATCATACCTGTCCTAACAAATGGCGCTGAAGCCTGGACAATTTCCACCTCGGATGAGCGAATGCTTGGAGTTTTCGGATGAAAAGTCCTACGCAAGATCTTTGGACCTATTTGCGTTGGTGGCGAGTACCGAATAAGGTACAACCATGAGCTGTACGAGCTGTATGCCGATATTGACATAGTAAAGCGCATCAAAATCCGGCGGCTGCGCTGGCTAGGTCATGTCGAGCGAATGGAAGAACACGCTCCAGCTAAGAAGGTGTTATATTCGGTACCCGCTGGAGGACGGCGCAGAAGAGGAAGACCAAACCTCCGATTGAAAGACCAAGTACTGGAGAACCTGACGGCGCTTGGAATTTCTAACTGGCGCCAGCTGGCGAAGAACAGAGATTGCTGGCGAAGCATGTTATTTTCGGCCTAAATCGATATTCGGTTGTTATGGCCACATAAGTAAGTAAGTAAGTAAGTATTCCAAGAGATGTGCCGTATGTTGAGTATACACAAAACTCGTACAATATAATATACACGGCAAAACAACAACAATGGTGCTAACTAATACGAACGAGTATAAATATTTTTACCTTAGACTTATTGGAGTGCCCCTCTCCACGGCAATCTTTAGTGAAAGGCGAAAGATTTGTTCGACAACTAAAGAGAAGCCAGGCCAGAGTGTAAGCGTAGACCATAGATGCCCTTTAAATTTCTTCTCTAGATTTGGAAAATTTATTGGAAGGATCATGGAAAATTTACAGTTTATTCCTTTTGTTGTTTTTTCATTAGTTTTTGTTTAGTGTATATTCACGTATTTTTTTTTTATAACAATAAAGTTTATAAGAGAAGTTCGGACAATGAGCCCTTTGGGGCTTTAAGTGCCACATATTTATTTTTTTATCCTTTTTTAAAGTGTGGTGTTTGCACTTCCATAAGGAACTTTTGCGCACTCCTGCTATATATATATATATATATATATATATATATATATATATATATATATATATATATATATATATATATTGTAACGAGTATCGATAGTTGATTACTCATCACTATTGTGACTGACTCTATTGGCAGCATCGAAACGAATGTCAACAAAAAGAAATAAGCGATAACCAGAACAAGCCAACGAGAAAGGAAGAGAAGAATCTCGATAAAGGAAGATTCTGGGGTGTTGCCAACAGAGTATAAATAGAGCCAGTGTTGAGAATTGAAATCAATCTAATTCCGAACGTGATTGCGAAAACATTGATACAGAGGCAAAATTTGCAAGTACATTTAAGTGCTATAGTAAATAGTTGATTGTAAACAGAGTTGATTGTAAATAGAGATTATTAAATAAATTGTTGCTGTATATAGTTGTATAAAATAAGTGTTGCAGTTATCATTAACAGAATCCAGTGATCGAACAAGGTAATTCAAATAGAATTAAACGTTCACAGAATAAAAACGTAACAATTGGTGTCAGAAGTGGGATTCTGTAAAGATGGTGAAAATTGACCAACTAAAAGTGGACCAGCTTAAAAAGCTGTTAGTAGAGATGAATCTATCGTCATCAGGTGCAAAGGCGGAACTGCTGGTGAGGCTGAGGCAAGCTATGGAGGCTAAGGGAATTAATGTAGAAGAACATGAGTTCTTCGAGGAAGCCGATATACAAGCAGTTGTGCACGCTGAGGAAGAGAGCAAAATAGATTCGAGTGGTCAACTCATGGATTTCATGAAAACCATGATGCAACAGCAGAAACAACAGCTACAAGAAAATGCGTCTCGCCAAGAAAACGCTATGGGAGAGTTCCAGAAAACAATTGACTCCAAGCTTCAAGAACATTCGGCTGAATTGCGTATGGAAATTCAAGAAGGTTCGTCTCGCCAAGAGGGCGTTATTAGTGATTTGCGTATGGAAATTCAAGAACATTCGGCTCGCCAAGAACACGTCATCGAAAATCTACAAAAAGGAATTGAACTTAGATTGCAGGAAATTTCCGGAACCATTAATGAAAAGGTCACGGATTTAAAGGAACATGTAGATGATTTGGAAGATAAGTTCGAGAAATTACAGCACGACCTCAACCAACTAAAAATAAATGGACCAGCCACATCAGTGATTCGAGATTCAAGCACAATCAAACTAAAGCCACCAACATTTGACGGAAGCACGCCATTCAATATCTTCAAGCTTCAATTCGAGACAACAGCTTCGAAGAATCAATGGGATGATAGCGACAAGACTGCTGCTTTAATAGTCGCATTAAAAGGTAATGCTTCCGAGGTGTTACAGATGATTCCAGAGAAAGATCGTGGTAGCTACAAATCACTGATGGACACACTCCAGGGAAAATATGGAAATGAATACAAGAATCAATTACATCGAGTGGAATTGAGATCGCGAGTGCAACGGAGTAATGAGAGCCTTCAGGAATTCGCTTCCGATATTGAGCGCTTATGTCATCTAGCGTTCTCCGGTAATTCGGAAGAGTTCGTCGAAAAAATAAAAATAGAGGCATTCATAGATGGTATACGTGATGGAGAGACAAAGCGTGCCCTAGTCATGTCACCCAGGAATAATTATGCCGAAACAGTCAGTAGTGCCTTGACGTTTGAAGCCGCCAGTTTCATATGTCGACCAATGCCACGGGTACGCCAACTAGAAACAGAAACAGCAGATCTGGTTGAAGCAGTGCGTCAGGCAGTAAAATCAGTAGTTCAGCCTGAAGTAAGAGCAGGTCGACGCGAAACCAAATTTAATGGTAAGTGCTTCATTTGCGGCAAACGAGGGCATATAGCTCGTGATTGCAATCAATCGAGTATGAAGCCTAAAGGAAGAACAAGGAATCAACACAAAAATAAATTTACCGGTAAGTGCTTCATATGCCATCGAAGAGGACACATGGCGCGTAATTGTCGGCTACGACGCAAGCAACAAAGATCGAATTCACCAGGACAACGAAAGAAAGATCGTGATGTCATTCATCGTGGTAAAGCTGTTACTCCATATCATCGTATTTGCACCGTAGATAGTAAACATTGTTCTCGGGTAGGAAGCCAGAAGCACATTGTCGACATACGACTTACGAATATATTGCCGGAGGAGTCATGGACCACCGAACGAGTGCAAGAAGATCAGCGGAACGACCCAGATCTCGTAAAGATTATGGAATACAAGGAGCAGGGCATACGACCAGATTGGCAAGAAATGGCTAATGAGAGTCCAATAGCAAAGGCATACTGGGCGCAGTGGCAAAGCCTGCACTTACGAGACGGATGTTTATTCCGAGCATGGGAAAGTGAGGATGGAAAAATCACTAATGATCTTCTAGTGGTACCCAAGGCGAGAATAAATGAAGTGATAGCTGAGTATCACAATGCCTCCAGTGGAGGGCATTTGGGAATCACCAAAACCGTCGAGAAAATAAAGAACCGATTTTATTGGGTTGGATGTCATGACCATGTCGCTGATTGGATTCGGAAATGTAAGCAATGTGCAATGGCCAAAGGTCCCACTAAGAAAAGTCGAGGTAAGATGCACCAATACACCGTGGGTGCTCCATTTGAGCGAATTGCTATGGACATAGCTGGGCCATTTCCAATAAGCAACGCAGGAAACAAGTATGTTCTGGTGGTTATAGATTACTTCAGTAAATGGCCTGAAGTATACCCCATTCCAAATCAGGAAGCTAGTACAGTTGCGGATGTATTCGTCAACCAATGGGTTACTCGTTTTGGTGTACCGATGGAGTTACACTCAGACCAAGGTCGAAATTTCGAATCAGTTGTATTCCAAGAGATATGCCGTATGCTGGGTATATACAAAACTCGTACAACACCTTTGCATCCACAATCTGATGGCATGGTAGAACGATTTAACCGTACCTTGGAGGAATATTTGAGAAAAGTCGTAGATAAATACCAAAGAGGCTGGGATGCACATATACCAATGTTCCTCATGGCATATCGATGCGCACAACATGATACGACGGCTACTACACCGGCAATGGCAATTTTTGGAAACGAGTTAAGACTGCCAGCTGATTTAAAATTTGGAGTCGTAACACCAACGAGATCAACCGAAGGTAATTATACTAGCGAAAAGCGGGAACAGTTGGATGAAGTACATCGGTTCATCAGAGAGCGGTCGCAGATGATAAGCGATAAGATGAAGGCCAGGTATGACTTGAAAGCAAATTCAAAAGGGTTCTATGAAGGAGAGCTTGTAATGCTTCATAATCCACAACGAAAGAAAGGCCTGTATCCTAAACTACAGACTCATTGGGAAGGACCATATGAGATTATAGCAAAGATAAATGACGTAGTGTATCGCATTCAACGTGCCTGGAATAAAAGAGCAAAGTTTAAAGTAGTGCACTTGGAGCGACTTGCGCCATATCGAGGGGAAGTATAAAAACTTGTTCGGGACGAACAAGGTTAAGAGGAGGGCAGTGTAACGAGTATCGATAGTTGATTACTCATCACTATTGTGACTGACTCTATTGGCAGCATCGAAACGAATGTCAACAAAAAGAAATAAGCGATAACCAGAACAAGCCAACGAGAAAGGAAGAGAAGAATCTCGATAAAGGAAGATTCTGGGGTGTTGCCAACAGAGTATAAATAGAGCCAGTGTTGAGAATTGAAATCAATCTAATTCCGAACGTGATTGCGAAAACATTGATACAGAGGCAAAATTTGCAAGTACATTTAAGTGCTATAGTAAATAGTTGATTGTAAACAGAGTTGATTGTAAATAGAGATTATTAAATAAATTGTTGCTGTATATAGTTGTATAAAATAAGTGTTGCAGTTATCATTAACAGAATCCAGTGATCGAACAAGGTAATTCAAATAGAATTAAACGTTCACAGAATAAAAACGTAACAATATATATATATATATATATATATATATATATATATATATATATATATATATATATATATATAATATATATATATATATATATATATATATATATATATATATATATATATATATATATATAGCAGTTATTTATATATTTTCATTTTTGCCTAGAATATTTTGCTTACTTACTTATGTAGTCATTACAACTGAAAATCGATTTAGGCCGAATCTAGGATGCTTCGCCAGCCAACTCTTTCCTAGCTAACTGGCGCCAGTTGGAGATTCCAAACGATGTCAGGTTCTCCAGTACTTGGTCCTTCCACCGGAGGTTGGGTCTGCCTCTGCAGCGTCGTCCAGAAGCACAATATAACATATTCTTAGTCAGAACGTGTTCTTCCATTCGCCTGTGGTTTTCGTTCGCGATAGAGGGCTCGACTTCTCAATTGCTTACTTAGCCCAAAGTAGCACCTGTTTGCATATTTTACATTTTGCATTAAAGTGTCAGTACTTGCATGTCAAAACAAAAACACATTGACAGAAAAAATTTAAAAGTTAATTTTTATATTTGAAAAATATTTGATTTAGTTACGTTCAACTATTTTTGCATAGAAAATCTTGCAATACAACTCTACCTTATACCAAAGAAAGTTAAAAACCATAATACAACTCTACACAACGAATGGCATCTATTTCGTTAAAAATCTATTCTTCGTTGAATTTATATGTGTTTTATGGAAAAGAATTGCTGCAGCGCAAGTGAAAAGTGTAAAAATCAGTGTATTTGCGAAGAAATAATTTATATTTGCAATATTGTGTTTTATATAGAATTTAAATTGTTGTTTGCCTAAACTATACAATCTGCGTTCAAAAATGTTAGTATTTCATATTAATTAGAATATTTATAAGAAATCAGTGAAATGAAAGTTTCTTTGTTCGTATAGTGGAATTTAACTGTGAGCAAATGTGTGTTTGTGTGTGCTTGAAACCATATTTGTCATACATCGTAATATATTGTATTTTTATTAAATTAGTAGTGCATAATTTCTAAGAAATTACTTTTTTCTATACCTAATTTTCAGTTGATAAAACATTGCAGTAAATTCTCATTTTTGCATAAAATTAGTTATCGGTATAATAATTTATTAAAAATTTTTAGTCAGTGGACTTGAACAATATTTTAATTGCGTTGCTACAATTTTCTACGTACATATTTTTTTTCTTGTTCTCATTGTTTATCTCGTTATTATCAAGTTGATAAACGACTCGTCTCGTTCGTTCATTTGCTTGCTTGTTTGCTCGTTTTATTCACCTCAATCATGAACTGATTGAAAAAAAGTCATTGAGTTGCCAACTACATTGCATAAATAGTTTGCAGATATTAGTAATTCATTAAATTAGTTCGAGTAAATGGTAAATATAACATCGAAACTGTTTAATTTATTATTTACAATTGTGTAAATATGCCTATGGTAGCAATAAGTCATCTTCAAATCATTGCAATTGTTTTGAATTGTATTCGTTCCCAATAATTCACCACACTTGTGTGTCAACTTACGTCAGTTGGTCGACGGATTTTATGAATCTGTATTGTGTTGGTCGTAAACTTGCTCTGCGCACTCCACTCCATTTCTGTTGTTTATAGCTGAATGTTTAGCTGTTTTAATTGTATTCTGTGTGTAAATTTTTTCCTCAACGTCACACACTCTCATACCTAAACGAAAAATGATTGTATGTAATACAAATTGTTGAATTTGCACAGTCAATCGTCAAATTTGTAGAAGAAAAAGTTTGATCTGGTAAAAGGTAACATAGACGCAATTAATTAAATTATGGAGGAAATTGGAAATGGAAAAATCAAGTAAAATAATAGTGACGATGATAACGGAAGAACAATTATAAAGTGGTTGTTTGTATATGCGACGATAATATGTGATGGTAGACTGTGTCTGATTATTTAACAGGAATATGGAAGGGGAGTGCCAATGGATTTGTATCTACATACTATAGTTACTACTGGTTACGTGCGAGCGATTATGTGTCATTAATTTCAGCAAATTCAGCTGATCTCGTGATCAAAGAAAGAAACAAAAAAAAGCGATTAATTTTCGAATGCTAAATAAGAGTCCAGTATTTAAATTTAAGATTCATATTGCAATTATGAGATAGGGGCGTTACGTACGAGTTCTCGTATACTAAAATGCGAATGTTTCACGTAATACCTACGTTTTAAGTGTTAGCGGATTTTTTTTATTTTTTTTTTCTACTCAAGTTTCATCATATAGAAAATGCAAATACTTATTGTTCAAGGTTCTTTGTTGTTTATTTTTGTCATTGAACATTTACTTTATTGCAAATCATAAAATTGTATTTAAATAATTATATATCGATATATATATATATATACATATTTTCACTTCACTTCACCCGCATAATAGTTTCACTTTCGTTGAAACAATTATGCGGGTCCTTATCAGATTACACAAAGAACATCATTAAAGACTCAGAAAAATATGCTACGATTATTGGATGAATCACTTAATATGCATTTTAGATAATATGATACTCTTATAAACTCAATACACCACTTTGTAGTGTTAGGTCAAGATAGATTTAGCTAGACTTAGAAACATGATAGGCAACTGCTCTTATCTCAATATAAGCAAGTCAAAATACGCAATTTATATTAACCCAATTTCTTTTATTTGCAGTTGTTTGTTTTTGTGATCTTGTAATTTCTTACTTCGAACTTTGATTATAAAGAGCCACTGAGGCGTCAGCTAAGTGCAATCCATCCTATATAACTCGTAACGCGTAATTATTAACCTAATTGAATAACAAAGATGGCAACACGCAAGAAGTCATTGCTTAAAGTGATCATATTGGGCGATAGTAGTGTGGGCAAGACATCGCTAATGAATCAATATGTGAACAAACGCTTCTCAAATCAATACAAAGCAACAATTGGTGCTGATTTCTGTACAAAGGAAGTGGTTGTCGATGATCGTGTCGTCACAATGCAAGTAAGTCGTTGAATACAATGAATTTGATTATATTGTATGCGATGATGATGATGATTGTATGTCCGTACTTAAATGTTTCTTGCATTGTTTGTCTTCTTTAGATTTGGGATACAGCCGGCCAGGAACGTTTTCAATCATTGGGTGTGGCCTTTTATCGTGGCGCCGATTGTTGTGTCCTCGTTTATGATGTAACCGCACCGAATTCATTTAAAAATCTCGACTCATGGCGTGATGAGTTTCTAATACAAGCCTCACCACGTGATCCGGAACATTTTCCATTTGTTGTGCTCGGCAATAAGGTCGATTTGGATAATCGTCAAGTGTCAACGCGACGAGCACAACAATGGTGTCAATCGAAAAATGATATACCTTATTATGAGACGTCAGCGAAGGATGGCACCAACGTAGAGTTGGCATTTCAAACGATCGCCAAAAATGCATTGGCACAAGAAGCCGAGGTAAATTGAAGGGGGTAGTAGTGATTTTTCCTTCATTTGTACTTATATTTCTTTCTCTCTCTCTTTCAGGTTGAACTTTACAATGAATTCCCAGATCAAATCCGCCTTAATGCCGATCGCAATAGTCGTCCTGGTAATGCTGATAATTGTCAATGCTAATGTAATTCTACACAATTATCCAATTACTCTATACATATATATACATATACATCTCTATATAAATATAAATAAATCAATACAAAACAACAACAACAACATCTACGGCAACATCATTAAACTAATATAATACGAATCATAGAAGGAAAACAGAAGAAAAACTTGTGTGTGTGTGTTGCTGCTGCGAATAAAAATATATATACAATAAACAATTGGAAAATCATATTGCTACACGATATAATTAAAGAATCGAAATTAAAGACAGAAAAAAACACAATAATAATAATAATAATAATTTTTAATAAATTAATCCATTGACATGATATGTATAATATGGATCGATTCAAAATTCTTAGTTATTCTCTTCTATCTCAAATGTTCTACTCATCTGCTACGAAAGCAAAAAAAAAATCGTAGTGGATTATTGTTTATATAGCCCAAACTAATTATAATGATATAATAAAAGTGAAATCATAAAAACAAAAATAAAATAATTTTCTAAACAATTATTTTTCACTACTTTCTAAATACGTTTGTATTTAATTATGGTTATAATCATTTCTATCAAGGTTATCGACTGACTACTCACATTTTTCGAATAAATTCATTTAAGAAAATATTTAAAAATTTCGAATATTTAATTTTTCCTCAAATTAATGACAAATAATGCCAGTAATTTTATTTACAAGTATTTTCGTCGACTCATTGTTCGATTACCATGATAGGGATGAATATTTGTTCACTTGTTTTTATTGCCACAATCAAAAGATGATGTCATCGTAGTGCAACTAAAAATTGCCCCATTCTACCAGCGACGATGACAAACTGCAGACATGTTTCCTATTATTACACTACTCTATTATATACCATACCATCCACATTAGCTTTCCCTCCAGCATAGTGCAATTTCTTTCTAAGAATTTATTACTTTAACAAAATACCGTTTACCATAATTGCAAACTATACAAAAGCACGTATACGATATATATATTTTTTATGTTGAATTGATTTATTTCTCCTATGAAATTTTCAAATGCTAAAAATGACGATGGTGATGATTATAAAATTTTCAGATATTAAAATCAAACGAACAAAACAGGTTTATTTTTTTTATTAGTTTGCATAAAATAAATAAATATACAAGAAAATTTATTAAAAACGAATGAATTAAATGATTTGTAGTAATTATTATGTTTAAGGATGAAATATGATAATAATAATGATGAATAAATTTACTTTTTAAAATCAAATCAATTTTCTCTATTAAATTTAAACAAAGAAAATCACTCGAATTATGTTCGATTTATTCAACTACGATTAAAATACTACTAGTCGATGATGAGTGTTTAATATAGCCAATTTACAAAATAATACATATACACGCAAGACGGCCGCATCTAAAAGCCATTCCTACAACGTCCCAGTATCGCATCGATGATCATTTGAAACCATTCTGTCGAATATGTGGAATAATCCGCTTTATGGAATAATTCCACTTTAGCGGCTGTTGGCAATGACGAGCAAAGGTAGTAGTTAATGGCCATTTCTATCAATTCGGCATGGTAATTTTTCATCGACCACTCGAATACACTTAGGCAGTTGGATGCATTCAGCAAATAAATTAGCAATTGCTGAAGCACATCTTCCATTGCGGGTATAATATAAATACGTGACATTTCGAATGCCTCCAAGAGCGCATGATATTTCTCCAGCGGTGGAATGTTGAATTTGCAATGTTTCGATTGACGTACAATTAAATTCAGGAAATATTTCAGACCATATACAGTGTATGTATTATGCAGTTGTATTTCGCCTTCGTTACCCTCACGAAAATCACTATTCAGCATGGTGTTGAAGACTTCGCTGGCGGTGCACAACATCTGTTTATTGAATTGCACAACAACTGGAGCTGCTGTTGCTGCTGCTGTGCCACTTGATGTGTCGTCACAACGTTCGTGCACCACAAAACGCATATCGTATACGATACCATCATCATCTGGGGCATTCTCATTGTACTCTTCATATTCACCAGCACATTTTGCAACACTATTCAGTTGTGGTACCGATATGTTGAGTGTATGATGTGACATATGGGTAAGTGCATCCACAGCCTCTGTTGTGTATTCATCCGTTTTGCAGCTGAGTATAATGTTGAGTAGTACGGTCAATGCATTGCCATCATTTAGAAATTGATAGAGTAACCGATGACTCTTTATAATGAAGGCCACAGCGATGGCAGCAGATTTCTGCGAAACCAAATCATCGGAGCGTAAGAGACGTGCCAACTCTGCTTTGCCATAATTCGATTCTCCGACACAGGTGAGTGTCTCCAAAAAGCCAAAACCATCTTTTTTCATCTGGAATTATTCAATTGAATATTTATGAGTATGACCTAAGCGTGTACTTAATATAAATATACCTCTTCGACTTTGGTTATTTGATAGAGCTTATGTACAATACCCTGTTTGACGATCTGGGCAAAAAATTGACTCTCTCTGAAAAGAAGAAAAAAAGGTTAATATGTATATTTGCCCACACACATGTCCTCTACCTACAGCAATATATTAGTAAGCGAACCGGCAAAATTATTATTTGCACCAAATACATTTATGGCTTTGATGAGTGTATTTAGAGTTTCCGGTTTACCCAATTCACCACGTTTATTCACCAGCAGCGTTACACGAAACAATAAATTCTCAATTATATCAATTGTACTACGTGGCAAGTTACCCAACAACAATTTCTGACCAGGCATATCTAAGGTATACAATATATATGCAACAAATAAATTAATGAAAATATCAAATATGCTACAAACCCTGACTAATCTCTTCATCGTCTTCTTTATCGGACATACTGTCCTCGTCCGCTTCTGTACGACACGCAATATCCAATAATTTCATTATATCTGAATTATCTGATGGACGATTTGTATGATTTGTGGTATTGGCGGCAGCAGCAGCAGCAGCATCAGATTCCACAGATTGTGGTGCGTCGTCATCATTTCCATCATCATCGTCATCGCTGCAGACGGGCGAATAGGTTTCATCATCAGCAGATGGCGCAGCATCTGAATATGGTAAAGGAATAAGAGAGTAATACTACAGGCAATGCCTTATTACTCACCATCAATTTTAAATGAATTACTTCCAGCTGGTGACATACAACGTGAACTGCAAGGACTCGAGTTTGGAACATATGAACGTGGCGAACTGCTTGGTGAATCACAATCTAAGATGGCGGATAATGATGCTGACTCGTCATGTAATTTTACAAACTAAAAATTGGAAAATTTGCAATTTTAGAACAATTAACCGAAACAATAATTTCTAAATATTACTTTGCATTTGTGATCACTATTCGATTGCTGTGTGAGTTTACGCTTCTTGGCTGTCTGCTGAAGTTTCTCCTCACGTTTCTTTCGATGATATTCATCATCATTGGTCAAATAAGCATTCAATTCATTTACCAATACCGGTATCAGACCCTCCTTTAGCATAAGATCCATGCTCATATTGTCATATTCGAAATTATTTAGAAGATATAGAATCTAAAAGAGGATGTGGTGTTTAAATGAAATTTATCAGTTGTTCAGTTTGTTAGTTTCTCTGCACTCAATACGTACAGATGATATTTCTGTGGTTGACTCGGAGTCACGAGCCATTGCAATCAGCTTACGAATGGCTCCAGAACGACGTATTTTTGAACGATTACACGCATCCGGCGACAGCATGCATATCACATTAATACAATGACGTGTTTCACTCTCGCTCAATGGCATGCTCATATTCACAGACACAAGAAGCTCACATGCAGCCACTATCGCATCTGCGGAGCTGAGTATGTAGAAAGCGCCCACATTTTTAGAGAAGTTGGATAAAATCTTCAAAGCAACACTACGATGTTTATTATCCTCCGATACGAAGAATACAATTGGTTTAAACGAGCTACTATTCGGATTTAGAGTCTATGGGAAAAAAAGAAGAATATATAAGACTGACGGAGAATATCTGATATGTAATGTAGTGCAAAAACAAACTCACCTCCCACACGTTAAAACTAATTTGCAATTCCGACATTACTAAGAGACATTTCAGAATTTCGCAGGCCAACTCTAATGCGCCCTTCTCCTTAGGCATTGCATATACATTAGGAACTCGAGATGCATTCTTTAGCATCTCATGGTCGAATATATCACTACGGACACCTTCCAGATTGCGTGCTACTTCTTCGAAGTATTTCTCACGATGTTGATTTCTCTTAAGACCCATCAACGGTATCGTCGACTGATCGGCCAGCAGTTCCTCCTGTGGTGTATCATTTTTCATAACGGCTGCCAATAGACGTAGAATCGTGATAAAACCATTTGCCTGCAGGAAATGTTTCAAGAATTGTGGATTGCCCAACAGGAAACGACAAGCACGAAATGCCATCATGCGCACATCTAAATCACTGGTCTCGGCAATAATGTGGCACAACGAATGTGCAATCACTGGACAATGATTGGCAATTAGCTGAGTACAATCACCAAATTTGGTCAAATTTCCAAGCAGACGGCAAGCACGACATTGAATGATCGGATTTGGTATGGATTTGAGGATGGTTGCCAGCGGTATTACTACTTTACACTCCAGAGCCTACAGTTGAATAGTATGTGTAAATGCCAATTGAGTGATGAACAAAGAAGAATCCATCGTTCTAAACTTACCTCTTTGCAGCATAGTTCATCTGTACAACAGTTGCCAAGTATGCTCAAGGCTATTTCGAGTATTTTCTCATGTGGCTTATTCAGAAAGCGTACCATTGGACGTATACCACCAGCATCGCGAAAGAGTATAATGCCATCACGATTCTTCACTAAATCTGTGCGCAGTTTAAGTAAACCTTTCACAACGACATTCTTATCATTTGATGTTATTACTACGCCCAATATTGACTCGACCAATTCACGATTCATTCTTCAAATCCTTGTTTAATATTTCCGTTCTTTTCATATAAGTATTTCCATCTGGTAGTAAAATACATATAAACAACAATAGTGCCGAAGTTGCCAATGTGCTTCCATACCTTTTTCCCCCATAAATGATATTGGTTGTTTACCTACTTTTCATTAGCTACATTCTTTTGTAACCGAGTTGCAAAAGAACATCAACTCGCATTTAATTTCCCTTTTACTTGAATATAATTTCCCTTTAGTTACTTAGCAACACTGGTGGTATATATAGTTTTTCGTAAAATTTGTAAACGAATTAAAAACAAAAAGAAGCAATTCTGCGGAATCTGTGGTAAATATATTCGTTTATTTAAAATAAATTTTTATTTACACTTGCTTTATTTTGCATATTTTTGTTTATATTTACAATAATTTGACGTGTTGTTGAAATTTCCCAAGCACATTCCAGTAGTCTATTCACAATAGTGCTGTTTTTTTACTTTCCAACACTATAACTCAGGTCGATTAAAATATAAGCAACTTCAATTTAACTCGGTTAAAATAGACGATGTCGCTTATTTTTGTTGTTGCTTTGCATGCAGTTTGACAAATAAGCCAGTGTTCTTTTGCAACTCGTGTGCAAAAGAATGTGGCTATTATAATCGATTTTGAACGACTATAAATGATTTGACAGTCTGGTTTTCTGGTACATAATGCCTTCACTAAAGACTGGGTTTTCCTAATCATTGCCATTCTCTAGTGGTTTGAAAATATAATACCTAACGCATAATGGCTGGAATGAAATATAATGGCTGGACTTCCATTGATATTACCGAGGCAACTGAACTCAAATTCGAACTCCGTAAATTAAAGTGTCCTAAATTAGCGTGCACAAGTCATATGAATGGAATCAAACAGTGGGGCGAAGTACGAGCCATATACCACTCTACCATCACTGCATACGGGAGGTAAACTTAAATATTATGTAGTAGAGGTAAACCCTTACCGGAATTTTGAAAGTGGTAAGGGTTTACCTCTGTTTTATGCACAACAAATCTGTGCTGTGTATCGATTTGATTTTCTTGAGTCTTCTCCAGAATTTGTCGCAATATGAAAATCTGGTCTTATGTGAATTCACCAAACCTGAATCCACGCTAATAAGGTACAATCAAATATTGTATGCAATGCTGTACAGATTCATTCCACGGTAGGTTTAGGTTATTGTGGCTGCTGTCCCTCTGAGAGGACACACTTAGGCCAGAAAAGCCCATTGTGATACCACCGAGCTTCTCTTCCAATACTGTTGTAAGTGTTAAATTTGGACAGCAATAGAAGGGACCTACTTGTATTAGTCGGTCCAGAACGACAGAACCCTTGTGACATCACTTTAATTTAGGTTTCTAACATAATTCTTTTAAGAAGAATTTTTTGGAAATTTTTACAGCCGGAAGAATTGTCAATTGCTTGCCGAGAGGTGGGTACCGTTCGAAAGAAAAATCTTTTCGATATTAAATTTGTTATGCTTCAGCCGCGGATTGAACCCACGACCTACAGATCAGAAGGTCAACGCACTAACGACTGAGGTACGGCATCCACCATTCCACGATAGTTTGCGAGAATTTTGGGGTCTCCCTTTTTAGGCAGGGGGTATATAACAGAGATTCCATCCACAGCGAATGTTTTCATCCTAAAATATCCTGCCTATGAGATGGTGGATGCAGACAAGTTGATCATCGTCTGTGATCATAAACAACTCGACAAACTGGTCAGCAGTGCCTGCAGTTTTGTAGTCCATCATTCTCATGACCCCGAGATTCTGACATTCAAGTACTAGAATATTAACACCCCCATTCGTGATTGGGTGCTTGGGCAATCTCGGCAGCTGGCGGAATTGTTCGTAGAGACGAAATCTAGGAAGCTGGAGCTATTCCTTTGATATGCTTAACAAACTTTAAACATATGTAACCAACTCAATTTTCATCACGACAGGAAGCTATTTTGGGATTTAAATTTTTTGTTTGGAAACGATCTTTTAAAAATTTAACCGGAACAAATTGTTTGGTAATTTGCTATTTTAAATTTTGATAGTCTGGTAAAGTTTAAAATTGATTGGTGAAACTGGGCCTATTAAATTTAAAGTAATCAGAAATTTATTGTTGTAAAACGCATTAAGATTTCGGTGAGTATTTAACAAAAATAGTATAGATAATACTGATTGAGGTTGAAATTTTGCTTGGATGAGAAACAACATCCGGTGACAAACTATATCTTTACCCGCGTTTATAAAAATTGGTTTTGGAAATCTCCAAAATGGGCCAGAATTGCCGTCATGTGGCAAGCTTAAATTGTAAACACAAATTAACCGAAGTGACAACGTGACGTGATCTAGAATTGAAACCTCTGGGATGAAATGAGATAGATAGAGTGAACGCAATGATCAGCTGATATTGGATATTTATTTTTTTGTTTATCCCCTTCCCCGCTGATTAAGTTAAAATTAAAAATGCTCTTAATCAGCTGCTAAGAGGTAACCAAGTAAAATAACCTACACACATCAGGCCGGAGGATTGTATGGTTTAGTATAGGATTAATGTATGTATTACAATGAGGCGCCACTTGCAATTGAATATTAAGCAGGTTTGATAGAATAACAATTAATGAAATACAATGTGCAATTTATTACATCAATTTAATTCATAGTTGGCAGCCAATTATGCTGATGGCAGTATATCTCCACGCTCAGTTGTTGACTGTGCATTGGACGATGCAGTGAAATTGAAATCACTCAACGCATTTATAAGACTTACACCTGAACTGGCGATGCATCAAGCAAAAGAGGCTGCCCACCGTTTTGCTGAGCAAAATAATCGCAGCATTTTTGATGGCATTACAATTGCTATTAAAGATAACTTTTGTACAAAAGATGTTTCAACTACTTGTGCTTCAAAGTAAGGGTAAACAGATATGATAATATAAAATAATTTCAAAAGGTAAATCATTTTGCAGAATGCTTCAAGATTTTGTTCCACCTTACGATGCTACAGTGTGTAAGCGTTTAAAAGAAGCAGGTGCGGTACTAATTGGCAAAACGAATCTAGATCAATTTGCAATGGGTTCCGGTACTGTTGATTCAATCTATGGACCAACTAAAAATATTTGGAGTGAAGATTTAAGTGATAACAATTGGCGTATAGCTGGTGGAAGTTCTGGTGGTTCAGCTTCAGTCGTGTCAGCG
Organism: Megamerina dolium; assembly: GCA_963854835.1. Taxonomy (NCBI): domain Eukaryota; kingdom Metazoa; phylum Arthropoda; class Insecta; order Diptera; family Megamerinidae; genus Megamerina; species Megamerina dolium. The sequence continues at coordinate 29,058,968 of OY978526.1, read as the reverse complement.
GGTATATGCTATGCGTAAGTAAATATTGTGCATATGTAATACAGTGTAATCTGGTTACCGAAAACTACATGTGTGTGCTGTTATATCAGGTAAATGCCACTATATTAATTTTAAGGTGCATTTTGCAAATATTTTCGTTTTTAATATAAAAAAATTTATTTCTTCAAAATAGAAAAATGGATTTTTACAAAATTTGCCATACTAAACGGGGTTCTGTTTCGCTATCCAGATTACACTGTTTATTCGAAAATTTAACTCTGCCTCATTTGAAATGCCAATATTGCTTTCATATTTTTTTATTTTACACCGCCACTGTGCAAATAGTACACAACCTCAAAATTACGTCCACCCAAAACTTTGTTTACAATGTGGACATACATAAGAGCGAATTTTAATATGCAATAATTTTCAAGTCACCACAATTAGAAATCACTATTTGGAAATATCGGCATTAATTTATTAGTACAATGGCGCATATCTCATCTAATAGTCTATTCTCAATTACATAACAATAGCACACATTAATTAGCGTTCTGCTTAAACAAATGTATTGGTTAAAATTGAACTTAAATGATAATTTCGGTGTCGCCGAGTTCATCGTCCGATGGCAGAATCATGGCAGAGGGTTCGATATAATTGGGATTAACTAAATCCACACCAGCCTGCTCACGGCGTCTCAACTCCAAATACCCTTCACGCTGCGCCCAATCTCGCAACTGAGGGTCGGGCAGATACGCCCAAATGAATGTGCCCCAAACTAAGCATAGAGTCACCGAAAAGAAGAATGATAGTTGTGTTGCCTTGCGATCTTCTGATTCAGTTTTATAGTCAAAGCCATAACTGACCCAATTTTTTGGGTTGGGGTTGGCAAAATCTTCTTTTGTAACTGGTGGCGGCGCAGCGACGGCGGCCGTCTCATCCTTTTTCTGTGAGGTTTTAATGGTGCGTGTTAGACGTAGTGCCTGATTAAGTGCTGCATTGCGTTGCAATAGCGAACGACTGGTCAATCTGAATATTGCAGACATTTTTCTTTGGCGAAAATTATAAAATTTACGCGAATAATTCGACTTTTCGCAGTATTTTTATTACCGATTTCGACTGACAGCAATCCGTTGAAGTTGCGTCGAGAAATTTTGACAACAACATAGCTGTCATACATTTGTGCACGCGTTGCCAATTGTCAGAGAGCTACTTTTACGCAAGGTTGCATTTCAATGTATTTAATGAATTAATTTAAATTTGTTTTCAGCGCAATTGGTTCTGACACAGGTGGTTCCACACGTAATCCTGCATCCTATTGCGGTGTTGTTGGCCTCAAGCCTACATATGGTCTGGTATCGCGTCATGGTCTGATACCATTAGTTAACTCTATGGATGTGCCTGGTATTCTAACACGTAGTGTTGAAGATTGTGTTGCGGTCCTCAATGCCATAGCTGGCCCTGATAATAGGGACTCGACCACTATTAGGAAAACATACCAGAAAATAAATATACCCAATGTGGACGAAATTGATTTGAGCAAAATACGTATTGGTATACCGAAAGAATACCATTGCCCCGGCTTGTCATCCGAAGTACTAGAGACATGGATGAAAATTGCCGATATGTTGGAAGATGAAGGCGCCCGTGTTTGCCAAATTTCGATGCCTTATACAGCGGCAAGTATCTTCGTGTATTCGATTTTAAATCAATGTGAGGTAGCGAGCAATATGGCCCGCTTTGACGGCATTGAATATGGTCATCGCGCCGACGACGATCACAGCACTGAGCAATTGTATGCAAAGACACGAGCAGAGGGATTCAATAATGTTGTGAAAACACGAATTTTGACAGGAAATTTTTTTCTATTGCGTAAGCATTACAATCATTACTTTGAGAAAGCGTTACAAGTACGCCGAATGATTGCACAGGACTTCGAAAAAGCCTTCCGTCCATCATCTGAAGCTGTCGATGTGCTCCTCACACCAACTACATTAACAACAGCACCTTTATATAAGGATTTCGTAGCGCTATCAAATCGAGATCAATGTGCTGTGCAAGATTTCTGCACACAGCCTGCAAATATGGCAGGCATACCAGCAGTGTCCATACCGATTCGATTGTCCCAACAAGGTTTACCCATAAGTTTACAGTTAATGAGTCGTTCATTAAATGAACAAACTTTACTGACTGTGGCACGTTGGATAGAGGCTCGTGTGGCGTTTGATTGTTTACAAAATTCTCAAATCTATGCGGCGCGCAATTGAAAGTGTAACGATGTCATTTTTAAAATAAATTATGTTTTCTTTATTAATAAATGTACATGAATATATCTATAGAATAAAAAAATTAACATTTACAATTGTATTAAAAATAATAATAAAAATTTGGTTCTAATGCACAGCATTTTAGACACCAGATTTAAACCTTTTTCGTAAAATGACCATGGAGCTAACTAAATTGAAGGCTTATGATTAATTGTTATTTAATATTTAACTCTATACAAACCGTTTCGTAATTTATTAATGGTACATTTCCTACGTGCTTCTGAATATCGTTTGTGAAACTTGGTATTCAAACGAAATGTGCCTCTAGCACCTACTCCAGACATTTGTTTCATCTTACCTGAGGCAATACTTTCCAAAATATATTCACGAACTTTGTTATGAGCTACAAAGAAAAAATTATGTGATTTTTCTCATGGCTGCATTATGTGCATTTAATGCAACGTACATCGATTTATATCGTAATGATAGTCCTCGCTCAAAGATTTCTTTACGCGGTGTAAGGAAACACCACATTTTTTTCTGAAAGTTTCTTTGAATACACAATCATCAATTGCTGAACGTAAATTATCCAAATATCTTGACTTATTGCTTTTAACAAAGGTATCTTTTTCATAGGCTATGGTGGAAATATTCTGAAACGGGACATTATCGATGTTGCTGCTGCCGCTGCAATTGTTGTTTTCGATTACATTGGTATTTGTTTCCTCTATGAGCTTGCTAAGCTCATGATGATGGTGCACTTCCACTTGGTCTTTTTGTTTGTGTAATCTATGCCTCTTCGATTGATAATTTTGCTAATAGTATCAAATTACATGTTGATTATTTGAAGATATTGATCTACGCATCGTGCACTTACATTTGATGTTACTATAAAGGTCGAGTGTACAATGCTTGAAATTATGCTGGCTCGTGATATTGTATTTAATGGGGTTGTAGTTAGCTGTGTACCAGCTAATGTTCGGCCAATACTTGGCATACCCCATGCATGTAATGCTCCGTCTAAAGGAGATGTTTTGCAAATATTACGCGAGCGCAAATTATGAACCATTTTGGATAACACTAAATTCTGACTAAGGAATATTATGTTTTTAATTAGTAAAATCCGTTACATTCTAACAGTAGGTAGCTATCGAAATACAACAGAACAGCCGAATAATAAAGTATAGCAGGTATTTGTGCTAATTGAAAAATAAACTTTAATATAATATCATTTAAATAAGATATAAATATGTATAATTTAAAAACACTAAATTTTCAACATTCAGTCATTTTTTTCCTTTGATTATACTACTGACAAGTCGAAATGTTACATTACACGAGAGTACCCAAACGGGTACTGAAATGGCATTGGGTACACCAGTAGGAAAGCTTAGCAGTCCCTCAAGTGGTTGAAAATTGAAGCGTTCATCAAATATAATTACTGGTGTGTAACGATTCTGTACAGATATTATAAGTAGCGTTAAAGAAAGTAACGCTTTCAGCCCATAGACAGCGATTAGGTCAATAGAAGCTCCCTTGATTGCACCCATATTACGTTCACTGCGTAGTCTTTCTTCAATTTCGGTGATTTTCTTCTCTGCACGCATCTTTTTTATAAATTGTGCATATTCTCCAGAGGCAGGCGAATTCTTAACATTTTCCAATTCTATACGTGCATGCCTCAACTGCTCATGTAACTCGGTAGTTGAAGAATTATTTTGTCCAGCAAATAGAGGCACAAAGAATTTGGAAATATGTAGCTGAAAAATGTATGAAGAGGATAAAGTTAATGAAATAAGCAAGTGTGGCAGCAAGCGAATTTATATACCACTTTAATAATATCCGAAGCAAAGGTGAGTAATAAACAGACAATGGCAATGGACGCGATTAATAACATTTTTAGTTTTTATAAATTATTTATTTTCACTTTAATTGTTGGATATTTAACAAAAGGGTATTTATTATTTATTCTCGTTCGTTGTACTATTCACGGTAGTTATAAGTTGTCAAATTTCTCGCCGGATCAATAAAGTATTTTTCTCTTTCTATTACACGATACTCATCTCTTCATCTATAGATATGTAAAATGCAGTATGTAAGAAAGAGAAAGCCAATACTAACCGATTGACAGCACCGCGTTAAATTACAGCTGATTTGGTGTGATGGGCATATTTTAATATATATTCTTGCAAATATAAAATTTTATGATAAATAAAATCGGTCTTTATGAATATTGAAAAGTGCATTGAAAGTGAAAAATAATACAAAAGTTCACGATTATTGCTAGTGTGAGAATATATAGATTATTTTGAAGGTGTCGTGACGAGCTGCAGCTGCATCCTGTGTGTTGTTTTTTTTCACCTTCCATGAGTAAAGTTTTCGACACCAAAAGTGAACAATTTAGACAAGTCTTAAATTAAAATTAAACAAATTTGTTTTGAAAATGATTTAATTATTGAGATACAGCTTCTGAAAGTTATATTAATTATCACTTTTTCTCTATCATGTGACTTGAACACAATATACCATTGAACACGTTATAGATGCTGGTCTATGCATATCTTAAAGGAAATAATTTTTCCGTTACAATACTTTGAGCTTAAATTTACATATGAATATTAAAATGGAGGAACAGCATAAGCCCACTTCGATGGAGAAGTCGTCTTACAGCAAACTAGTCAAATATCGTCATAGTTTACGAGGTTTAAAGCGTTGCAAAAGTTGTAACGCCATCAATGGACAGCGCGCACAAATATGTTCCAACGTCAATTGCGAATTGAGGAAAAAAGTTCTCGCTGCACGTCGTCCCTTCGATCCGGTTCAATTGGAAAATTACACGGGTGCACATTCGTTCTCAATACGAAGCAAGGAGCGTGATGTACAACCACGCAGCTTTGTGCAAATCACCGAAGTCGCATTAGCATTGGAAGACAATACGGAAATAGTCTCAACCAAAGCAATCTGTTTTGTGGACACATGCAAGTACGATGCTACTGATGCTGCCGGTATAGCGTGTAAACATATAAAGGCGTGCGTTGGCGGCCTCAACAATTCGATATGTAAGGCCGAAGTGTATAAGATAGCGCGTGAAGTGTTGTGGAATTTGAATATTGAAGATGAACAGAAACAACGTCTTTGGAACATCTACAAGGAGAATGAGCAACAGGTACCTGCAGTTCAGCGACTAAATGCAAGCACATTCGCCGTAAAATGTGTTCAATCGAAATTGTTTCCTGCAGGAAGACTACATGTGACAGCGCTTAGTAATGGCATGTCATCGAAGAAGGGCACACATTCCTGTGCTTGCAAAAAGCTGAAGATTATCGTTGAACCAGACAATTCCGTCGTTATGCAGGAGGAGATATGTGATCATTTACTGCTTGTGTTGGCGGCAATTTTGAGCAAACAGAATGGGAAGTCTGCTTATGGAAATTTTACGAATGCCTTAAAAACGTTTTGGATGCCCGCAGCATTAGAGACACCAATTTCCTCGGACGCTTTTTTCGATATGAGCATCAATATTGGGGGAAACTTCTCTGACAGCAGTACTAAAGTTGCCGATGATGATATCTTCATTTTTGGCAATGAGTTTTTAGCGAATGACGTAAGTCGCTACTGTAACACTATGTGACTCACAAATGTGATCTTGAGCAGTGAATAGCGAAAGTGCTCCAGAGTACGGTGGTTTGTCGCACAGTGTAATCACATTTGTCCAATTTGTAGAAATTATTTCACAAATATAAAACTTTTTTTTGTATTTTCTAGAATATCTTTGATTTATCATACATTCACTTGACACCAAATGACATGACAGCTGCTGAGGCAACTTCACTTGCCAATAATACTGTTGCAGCAGCATCTGGTGATCTTTTGCATCCGGGCGATCCAAATTTAGTATCCAGTTGCGGCATTATAGAGGAGGAAGACCATGACATGCACTTCCATGATGTGATGTCTGCTGCGACAAACATAAACGATGCTTGCGCATCGTCAAATGATATTTGCACCGTCAATACAACACACCTAGAGTTGAGCGATTGTAATATTGAGCTAATGGATCAATTTCAACTAACCGATCAGATTGACCTATGCAGTGAACCGACAGAACTTTTTGATGGCAACAGTATTAGCATTTTATCGCCACCATTAACCATTGAACAACATAATCAGTTAACAATAAAATCCGAATGTTGCTACAACAACAACAGCAACAACGACAACATAAAAACCGAGCAATGTATACCGATCTTGGATACAACGGTAACAGCATTGGCAACGAGAACAGCCCATGTGACAGCAGCCGCTACAATTGTTAGGCCAATTTTGACAAACACAACCAATAACAGCATATCAGCTGGTAACTCACTTTTGAAGACTAATCAACAATTGGTCTCCCACTTGCAGACGCAACAGCAATCACCAACAATTGCACCGGAACCTCCTCCTATTGAAATGCCTACAATAGCGGTGGTTAAAAAATGTCCCGTGAAAGCTTCGGAAATTGTGACTGAGGTTAGAACACGTAAATCGCCGTATATACCTGCCAAACGAGCTCTGATCGTAAATAATGCGATGCCAAATAATCGGGAATGCCTTGGTCGCAACATTAAGCCGGAGGAGCAGGGGGCAGAGGATGACTTCAATGGGACTGTGTTGATAGATGCAACTGCCGAACCATCTTTAGCTTATTCCGCATGGTTGGAATATGTTATTGAATTGATTAATTCCAGTATTGATATTGTGGACAAAACCGATGTAGCACATTCTTTTCATGTGCACGAGGTAAGCAGCAAAATGTTTTGCATATGATGTATGATGATGTTATTTAACGTATGGATTTGCAGGAAATTTTCGCACATTTTAGCAAAAGTTTCAGCTTAGGTGTCAAGCGACGTCTACCGAATACTACGACAGTTGTGAAAACCGGCAAGTATAAGGGTCTTATCAAATATGTTTGGTATTTTACAACAGCCTCTACAGTTCGACGAATATTCTCCACAAAAAATGTACATATTATGACTTACGATTCTCTCCTCTATGTTGTGTAATGTATTTTGTATTTTTCATCATAGATTTCCATTGAATTGGAGCGTTCCTTTGAGTGCGCTAATGATGGCGCATTTGTGCCATATGTCAGAAAGTCCCATGAAGCTAATGGTGTCAATAATGACACGAAACATAGACGCATTTATCCGAAATTATCATTATATATTGCACATATATGGTTCGATTGTGGCAATGGTGTAAGTTTAAGCTCTGTTCGTACATCAAATTTAGTAATTTCTTATATTAATTTTCTTATAGAATCATAAGAATGGAATGAAATTGGAATGGCTACCAAATGTATTTCCTCAGAGTCATTTTGGCATTTTAAATATTGAATTCTCATTGGGCATCAGAGAGCCACGGAACTTATAGAAATAAAAAACGGCGTCGCTATTGTAATCCGGCTTCAATTGTTCATATTTTTTGTTGACCTATTTGCATTTACTGCTTTGTACAGAAAACGTTCCAATACTTGGGCATAAATAATACAATAATTTGCTATTGTTGGTTGAGTATTAGAGAGAGAGTACATTTTTTATAAAGATCTCTACACATATGTATGTATAAGATAGCAGTAGGAAATGTGTCTACATTTTTCTGATTATGTATTTTGAATCCTATTTTTTTTTCTAGTAATAATTCAAAAGGCATAATATTTAAATTTAATTTAGCTAATTACTATTAATTATATTATAAGTATGTAATGAGAATAATGTGTTATGTTTAATACTATTATGTATAATGATATCAGTTTAACAATTGCCTATATTATTATATTTATATATTAGTTGTAACAATATAGATACATATACTATAGATAATGATATAAAATAAAATTTATAAAAAATATCTCATATAATAAAAATGTGTTTATTATTGAGATCGAAACTAATATAAAATACTTACTTACTTACTTACTTACTTATGTGGGCATAACAACCGAATATCGATTTAGGGCGAATATAATATGCTTCGCCAGCCATCTCTGTTCTTCGTTAGCTGGTGCCAGTTAGAAATTCCAAGCGCCGTCAGGTTCTCCAGTACTTGGTCTTTCCACCGGAGGTTAGGTCTTCCTCTTCTGCGCCGTCCTCCAGCGGGCTCCGAATATAATACCTTCTTAGCTGGAGCGTGTTCTTCCATTCGCTCGACATGACCTAGCCAGCGCAGCTGCTTGATTTTGATGCGCTTTACTATGTCAATATCGGCATACAGCTCGTACAGCTCATGGTTGTACCTTATTCGGTACTCGCCACCAACGCAAATAGGTCCAAAGATCTTACGTAGGACTTTTCTCTCGAAAACTCCAAGCATTCGCTCATCCGAGGTGGAAATTGTCCAGGCTTCAGCGCCATATGTTAGGACAGGCATGATGAGAGACTTGTAGAGTGTAGTTTTAGTTCTTCGAGAGAGAGAGAGCTCGACTTCTCAATTGCTTACTTAGCCCAAAGTAGCACCTGTTTGCAAGAGTGATCCTTCGCAATATCTCCAGGCAGACGTCATTACTGCTGTTAATGCTGGTTCCAAGATACACAAAGTACCTTACTACTTCAAAAGCGTAGTCGTCAACAGTGACGTGCTGTCCAAGACGCCGGGACTCTTTGTTTGTTGACATTAGATACTTCTTGTCATCGTTCACCGTAAGACCCATCCGACGCGACTCTCTTTCTAACTCTGAGAATGCTGCACTGACTGCTCGCGTGTTCATGACGTTTATGTCAATATCGTCGGCATAAGCTAACAGCACACTTTTGTTGAAGATAGTGCCATTATGTCGTAGATCAGCAGTAAATCATAAAATACAATTACAATAAATTTTGCAATTTAATATGTTAATAAATTTATTAAATAAACTATGCATAAACTTACATAAATTTTTGCCGTTCGAGAGAAGAGCAGATGAACAAACGATAACAGAAATGTAACATATGTACATACAGTTTGTCAAGAATGAGTTTACACATTGAAAAAAAATTCAAATTTTCAACTTTCTTCGTCAAAAACATTAACTTTTATTTCCATATACACATTTTTTTTATTAGTTATAGATATTTACAGTATTTATAAAAGATTCATGAAAAAAAATTGCAAGTTCTACGCAAAAGAAAATAAAAAAATCTCCTTACAGTCGGCTGGGGCCGACCAAATTATACCCTGCATATGTAGAGGTATATATAAAAAGTTTGCTCGTATATCCATCCTTTTCTTCCACTACTTTGTATAGGACCTACATTAAGAAGCAGGCGTACCTCACCAATTTTGGAGGATCAGTTTCTGCCTATAATACTAAACTACATAGGTTGCAATGGGTTGACCTAGGCGTATTAATTAGTAAGTTATGGGTGTTTTAATGTTTAAGATAAATCCGAGACTTTGTACGGAAGCTATATAAAAAGTGGGCGTGACGTATCTCTTTCTGGTAATTAATATCAATAATATCAATATCAATCCACACCTTAAATTTGGTTGTCCTACGCTAAATGGTTTGTAAGTTATGGAGCTTAAAAGTTTTAGTTTAATTCCCTCGACTTTGTATGGGAGACTCATGAAGGAGTGGGCGTGGCACACTGATTTTCTACCAGATTTTTGCCGACTACGATATTAATCTAAGTGTCAATTATGGTTATTTCAGGCAGAAGATTGCCGAAGTTACAGGGGCTACAATAAACAGTGGGCGTGGCGCGCCCATTTCAAATGAGTCTAGTTGCTCGTACAATACTATTCCATACCTTAAATCTTGTTGTCCTACGCTAAATAGTTTGTAAGTTATGGAGCTTAAAGTTTTAGTTTAATTTCCTTGACTTTGTATGGGAGACTCATGAAGGAGTGGGCGTGGCACACTGATTTTCTGCCAGATTTTTGCCGACTACGATATTAATTTAAGTGTCAATTATGGTTATTCTAGACAGAAGATTGTAGAAGTTACAGCTGTTTCAATTTAAGAGAAGTACAGACACTTTGTATGAGAGCTACGCTAAAAAGTAGGCGTGGCTCAACTACTTTTGGCGAGGTTATAGAGTATTATAATATAAGTCTATGTGCCAAATATTGTTGTATTGTATTGTTTATTGTTGCTCGTACAATACTTATCCATACCTTAAATCTCGTTGTCCTACGCTAAATGGTTTGTAAGTTATGGAGCTTAAAAGTTTTAGTTTAATTCCCTTGACTTTGTATGGGAGACTCATGAAGGAGTGGGCGTGGCACACTGATTTTCTGCCAGATTTTTGCCGACTACGATATTAATCTAAGTGTCAATTATGGTTATTCTAGACAGAAGATTGCCGAAGTTACAGCTGTTTCAATTTAAAATTTGTATGGGGGCTACGATAAACAGTGGGCGTGGTGCGCCCATTTTCTGTGAGCCTAGTTGCTCGTACAATACTAATCCACACCTTAAATCTCGTTATTCTACGCTGAATAGTTTGCAAGTTATAACCGGTAACATTTTTTTTAATTTCCTCAACTTTGTATGGGAGACCCAAAAAGGAGTGGGCGTGGCACACTGATTTTCTGCCATATTATTTCCGACTACCATGTTAATCTAAGTGTCAATTATGGTTATTCTGGACAGAAGATTGTAGAAGTTACAGCTGTTTCAATTTAAGAGAAGTACAGACACTTTGTATGAGAGCTACGTGCAAATATTGTTGTCCCAAATAGTATATTGTGTGAGTTATAGCAAGTTAAAAATTTTGAAAATTCCGAGGTTAGTCGCTTTGAATGCTTGGTGTGGGCGTGGCTATTGACCGATCATGCCCAATATCAATCCCCTCCGTACCCTTGGATCATAGGTTACTTGTGCCAAATTTCGTCGAAATAGCTCAATATTTACTCAAGTTATTGTGCGAACCAGCCAGGTGACAGACAGGCGGACGGACGGACGGACGGACGGACATCGTTAAATCGAAAATTTAATCGACGCTGATCACGAATATATATCTATGTCTATATTTTCGGAGATTCCTTCAAGTGGACACAAACATCTGACCGAAATAAATATACCATGCATATTGCATTATGCAGGGTATAAAAACAACAAAAAGAAATTTTACTCAATTTTACAATTGTCAAGAAACTCTTTTCACAACTATTTTTTTAATTCCTTTATGCAACACTTCAACGATTAACGGTACATTTACGGTTATCTATTTGCGTAAACGCGTTGCAGTGACCCGTTCCTATGATTTTGTTTGTTAGTTTGTGATTAATTGTTTTGTCCACATCATCTGTTTAAATATTGTGTTTTTAAAATGCCAGGCAAAAGGTTATCGGCTGAAGTGGATCAGCTTATACACTACAATCGCCAATTGGGAGAAAATGTGGAGAAGTTATCAGAAATGCTCTCTGTAACACGTAAAACAATTTATGTTTTAAATCGAGCTGAAAATGAGGGTAGATTGGAGTCAAAGTGTGGAGGTGGCCCTAAGCTAAATTACTAAGCTAAATTACTGATCGGTTAGAGCACTTAATGATGAGGGAACTGCACAAATTTCGACCAGAACCCTTGCGGAGAAACTCAAGGAAGAGTGTGGTATAGTGGTTTCCAATGAAACTGTACGACAGGCGATACTGAGAAACATATACTCATCAAGAGTTGCTCGTAAGAAGCCGCTGCTATCAGCACAAAATATTGAAAGACGTTTCTCCGTCGCCTTAAGGCTCATTTCTCAACCTGATGAATATTGGGAAGACGTAATATTCTGTGACGAGACAAAAATGATGTTGTATTGCAACGATGGGCCGACCAGAGTGTGGCGCAAGGCATTAACAGCTTTAGAAAATCGACACATATTTCTACTGTTAAATTTGGAAAAATGTCCATTATGATTTGGGGATGTATCTCAAGCAGAGGAGTAGGAGAATTGGCTTTTATAGCGTCAACCATGGACGCACAACATTATTTAGTCATTTTGAAGTCATTTAATCAGTAGTGCGAAAAAATGTGGGTTCATCAGAGAGGGCAAACCGCATTTCAAATAATCAATCAAGATAATCACCCAAAGCATAAGTCGAGTAGGGTGCGACTGTGGCTTCTTTATAACTGCGGTAAACTTATGGATACACCAGCCCAAAGTACAGACCTTAACCCTATTGAAAATCTGTGGGTCTACTTAAAGAAGAAAGTGCCTAAAAGGCAACCTAAAAACCGTACAGCACTTAAAACTGCTATATTGGAAGAGTGGCAAAATATACCGAGCAATTATGACCTAAAAAAGTTGGTTTATAAAGGGTTATCCATTTTGCGGTTCCAAAAGTAAATGTAAATAAAACACATATAAAATATTTTTTATCATGATATTTCTTTTTTATTATAAAGTTTGAACGTTGACATTATGTGTGAAATACTACATCATTTAAATGACCACCACGCGAATTGTTGCAAGCATCGATTCTTTTGAGGTAATTTTCGACCACTTTTTGACACATATTGGGCGGTATCTCAGCCATAACGTGACGAATGTTGGTTTTTAGGTGCTCAAGAGTTAAAGGTTTATCTGCATAAACACGGTCTTTCGCGTAGTCCCACAAAAAAAAGTCAAGCGGTGTCAAATCGCATGATCTTGGTGGCCACTTGATATCGCCACGACGAGAAATTACGCGGCCAGAAAATTTCTCTTGCAATAAAGCCATATTCGCTCGAGTTGTGTGGCATGTGGCACCGTCTTGTTGAAACCACATATTCTCTAAGTAGTATTCTTCAATAGCAGGCAAAAAAAAGTCGGTTATCATATGACCATAACGCTCCGAATTGACGGTGACAGTCGTTCCATCGTCGTTTTCGAAGAAGTAAGGTCCAATCACACCTCCGGACCAAAGAGCGCACCAAGCAGTGACTTTTTGTGGATGTAGTGGCCTCTCTTCAATTACTTGAGGATTCTCAGAACTCCAAATACGACAATTTTGTTTGTAAACATACCCACCGAGTGAGAAATGTGCTTCGTCGCTGAAGAAAATTTTGTTCGAAAAATCGCCGTCCACCGCCTGTTGTTCAAGCACCCATTCGACGTATCTACGACGTTGTGAATGGTCAGCTGGCTTCAGTTGTTGTGTGAGCTGGATTTTATATGGATGTAGGTGTAGATCCAAATGCAAAATACGCCATAATGTGCCGTAAGACAGTCCTAATTCCTGAGAACGACGAGGAATCGACACATTCGGGTCTTCGGCAACACTTTCACTTACAGCAGCGATATTTTCGGTGGTACGAGCGAAATGATGATGCACAGGCCTTACAATATCTGTAACCGATCCAGTCTCTTCATATTTCTTCACAATTTTGCCAATTGCTTGCGTAGTTGGACGATTATGTAAACCATAATCTTCTCTTAAAGCACGATATGTGGCTGTGGCAGAATCACCATTTTTGTAGTAGGTTTTTACAATTTTAATGCGTTGTGCGATAGTTAACCGATCCATTTTCGCAAATGTCAGACTTTGAACTGAAAAAGAAAGAAATTGTTTTAACAACTCAGTTTGACAGATGTCGAATTCTAGCCCTATATTTTTGAAACCGCGAAATGGATAACCCTTTACTATGAATAAACGGCTACAATCCGTGATAGATGCTAAAGGTGGCCATACGAAATACTAAATATTTTACTTTATCAAATTTTAACTAATAAATATTATAAAAAAAAACTTTGTATCGTTTGTGAAAAGAGTTTCTTGACACTTGTAAAATTGAGTAAAATTTCTTTTTGTTGCATTTTTCTTTTCTTTTCGATAAGTCGCACGTAGAAGTTTCGATAATAGATTTTCGTTTTATTCAGTTAGTGGAGAGTAGGTAATCGTGTCCAGTAGATGAGGTGTGAATTTCGAATGTCAAAGTTATTCACTTATAGGGAAATTTATAACCAAATACACTGCCCTGCGAATATTATTCAATTAATTTGGTCGGTGGTCGTATACATACAAATAGCGTTGAGTGGCCCATTTTTATAAATTGTAGTAGTTAGTATTATACTTTATGATTTTTGAAAAATTTCTGGTATATTTATGTACAGTGGCTCACAGCTTATTTCGTACAGTGTATATATTTTTATGTAAATGGCTGTAACATCGAAACTAAAAAACTTATCGATAAGTTTTGAATGTAGATGTCTGTGTATGTGTTTAGTAAACCTAATAAGAAAACGGGGAACCCCAAAAATTGTTCTTTTTGTCATGCAAGAGAGAAAAACTATTGATCAGCTGATTTTCAGCTCACATCTTATTTCGTACACAAACTTCAATGTAAGTAAGTTTCATTCTGCCGCACAGTTACAAAGTTTTTTTGAATTGTATGAGTTTTTGGACCTTTTTAACTATTATAACAATTTTTATTATTATTATTTTAAATAGTTAAAGTGCTGTAAATTAAACATTTAGCGTTATGGGTCGTCGTACAACGATGGAACAGCGTAAACTGGTAATTAACCATTTTAGGAAAGGTCAGAGTGTGCGAAAAATTGCTGAAATGACAAATTTAAGTGCCTCAACTGTCCAATACATCATTCAACGCTTCGTTCGCGAAAATCGGTTGGAGAACAAGGGCAGAGAAGCACCTAATAAGATTTTCAACGCTTCAGACGAGCGTTATATTGTACGAAAAATTAAGAAAAATCCAAAGTTATCCGCTCCGAAGTTGGCTGCAGAGGTTCAGCGTGAAATAGGAAAATCATCCAGTGCTGAAACTGTCCGACGTGTGCTGCGCAATCATGAGTTGAACGGTCGAGTAGCCCGAAAGAAACCATTCATTTCAAAAATGAATATACAACGCCGACTTGACTTCGCCACAGAGCATATTATTAATACTCCTGCGTTCTGGAATACCGTTATTTTCGCGGATGAGTCTAAGTTTAATATTTTTGGCTCGGACGGAATGTCATATGTTTGGCGTAAAGCTAATACCGAGCTAAACAAGGAGAACCTTAAGCCCACAGTGAAGCATGGTGGCGGTAGCGTGATGGTTTGGGCCTGTATGTCAGCAGCCGGAGTAGGTGAATTGGTTTTTATTGAGGGAACAATGGACAAAATGAAGTACCTCGAGATTCTGAAAAACAATTTACTTCAAAGTGCAGACAAACTGGGTTTGCGGGAAGAATTTCGGTATTACCAAGATAATGACCCAAAACATAAATCTGGGATTGTGCAATCTTGGCTTATTTGAACTGCTCACACTTGATGTCTCCACCACCACAGTCACCTGACATGAATGTGATTGAAAATCTTTAGTCTATTTTGGACAATAAAATAAGAACACACAAGATTTCTAATAAGCAAGACCTAAAGAAGGTACTGATGGAGGAATGGAAAAAAATCACACCAGACATCACTCAAAAATTGGTGGATTCAATGCCAAGTAGACTCCAGGCTGTCATTAACGCTAAGGGATGTCATACTAAATATTAAAATCAACTTACTTTGTTTTTAGTTTGAACTTAAAGAGACTGTACGAAATAAGCTGTGACATGAATTTTCCTATTTTTTTCTTATTTTATTTTTTTATAGTGTCAAACACTAAAATTTTGAAAAAGTAAATTTTGGAAAATAAAAAACAAACCTTCCTTTCAAAAATGGCATTTATATTTCGTTCAAATTTTTGCTATATTAGGAATTACGACTGCAGCAATTTTTAAACTGTCACTGTACGAAATAAGCTGGGAGCCACTGTATATATTTCTTAATAAGCACTTGAAGGTCTTATAAATTATAATTAAAAAAAAAAAAAATTTTCGAAAAAGAACAGTTAAAATTATAAAGAGGCTGAGTTTAACAAAATTGAACATTTTATTGTACTTTTTTAACATTCATAGTTGATTAATCGGCATCTTATGGAATGGATTTGGCGATCTAAGTAATTTTTATTTCGTTTATTTGAGGGAGACCACACTTTCCAATTCGGATGATAAAAGAGACGACTGTAAAACATTTTGTATTCGGCCATTTGGTAGAATGTTTACTAATTAAAGTTGAAATTATATTTATTTATTATTATTGTAACTATGGTGTGGCTCTTATTAATATGTGTCTATGTGTAGGGAAATAAAAATGCATTTTGTTTTTATTGATTTTATTTTTATTTTTATTCTTTTTTTGTTTGTTATCAATTTTCATATATTTTTATTTCTTTCTTTTCTGTTTGTTGATAGTTTGTTATTATTATTATAATTTTTTTATTTTGTTTCGTGCATATTTATAATATACTTTCACTTAAATTCTATCTCGCTCGCAGCAGTGTCGCTCTCATTCATTATCTTATAGTATATACTACTATATATTGTATGTATGTATGTTATGTATGTATGCATTTAGGTATAAGTAAATAGTAATCTATATTTATAATTTTTATTAAATGTAATTATACATTTATTTATTTTTTTTTTCATTTTAATTTATTTGTTTGTTCTTTGAAATGCATATTTATTTCAAATTCATCATGTTCTCATTCGTATTTAATCATTTTAATCATTTATTTAGTCTAATCATTTAAGCTGAAATATACACATATGTATATGTGTTTGTATTTAATGCTTTTATTACATTTAAAACATTACATTTTAATTTAAACCATTTTTTTCCTATTGGAAATTCTTTCCCTTAACAATCACTCAATTCGAATATTATGGGGTTTTACACTTTAAAATTTATCCTTCTCCATGTATCCAATGTATAAATACTCTCGAGGTCAAAGGATCAATTTGAAGTGCAAAGCCTGTGGCATAGTACTAATTCATAATAATTCCATGTATATGTGTTACTATACTACTTTTGATGACTTGAAATTAAATTCATATATTTTCATTTATTTTTTTGTTTTTGTATCGTTCATATCTCCTAGTATGTGTGCACAATAGTAGGTGTAGTATTGTATATACTATACCAAACCATCAAGTGGCCCGCTTTATTACCGGCTACTTTGATTGTGTATTTTGACACAGTGACATGATGATTTTCCTAATAATAATAATCTATATTATTTTATTGTTTTATTCATATTTATTTATTTTTTTAATTAACTACATATTTGCTTGGTATTTACGTGTGTGTGTGTGTTGCATTTTTATTATTTCTTGTTGTGAAATTTATATAACAATTAAAATAATTTTCTTCGTTTTCCTTTTAGTTCGATCTTGGCTTCTTCAAATTGAATTAAATTTAAAAGGGAATACAAGAGTAGAAACATGAAAAATTAAGGAAATCTGATAAGAGCTAAAGAAAAAAAAAAAAAGAAAAAAATCTGACTCATTCTAATATTTAAAAGTTTACAATAATTATATATATTTTATTCGTTTTATTTTATTATATTTATACATATTTTCTTTTTTGTTTTTATAAGTATAAGTAGTACATATACAAATGTAACTATTTTGAATTTTAGCTTGCATCATTTGCATCGTTAGATATTATTTTAATATTAATTTGAAGTGTACAAAAAACCAGTCTTTAAATTTATATAAATATATGTACATACTCGTATAGGTACATACTTTTATATTACTTAATCTTTTTTTGTTTTTTTTTGTATTTGCAATTTTCTCTCTTAAATATGTATGTACTTAAAAAATATATATATTTTTATTGTTATAAATAGATATATGTTTTATTTATATAGATTTACAAATTATATGTAATATGTACAGGGTGGCATTGAAATAAGAAGAACAGATATACACACATACATATACAGTCAGACACACACACACATACACATAGAGAAATTAATGAAAGCCAAGAGAATTATACCAGTGGGAAATTCTATAATGAAACACTTTTCAAAGATGACATAATTCAACGTAAAGAGGCGAACAAAGAGTATAAAGCAATTTAGGAATTTCATTTTGCTATTATTTGTTACCACTCTCAAATTTTCTATAACAATGTGCAATGTTAACTATCATCAAAGCAGAACATAATTTTTTTAGGAAATTGTGCTTACCATCACTGCCTTGCTGAACGATTACGAATTTTGTTCGTTGTTTCATCAAATTTTTATTTTTAGAATTTTTTTTCAAAACTTACATTGCTTATCTGTAATTAAGATGTTATGCAGTTTTCATAGGTTTAATGAACCATATTTGTCATGTGCTTCCAGAAACTCAAATCGAGTACAAATTTTACAGTTTTCAAAATTCTGTTGATCCATACTTTACCATGTCAATTGTCACCACCAGTAATCTTACGAGAAAATATTTTTTAAAGGATTTAAGCCAAGTAAATTTTTTTTAAAAATCAATTCTTAATGTATAGCATGCCGCGGCTTCATTTGAATGTTTTAGAATCATTTTGTAAAAGGTAAAATTAATACAGTGGTATCGAATATCATCTCTATAAATTTACCAATGTATGCTCATATTGTTATAAAATAATTTACATACAAACTAATATATAAAGATTTAATGTATACAATGTGTTACTTTTATTTTTCTATTTTTAGCCCCTTCTTGGTCAGGTCAAATGTCTGACATTCTTAATAAACACTGATGGCTGATAGTTCATTTCATAATCGCCATAAAATCGGCAATATATTGGAAAGTAAAATAATTCAAATTGTAATTTTGCACCAGGTTCAGAAATTTGTCAAGACTGCAAACGCAAGTTAATCAAAATTTTATGTAGATTATGTCTATAAAATATAATAGCTTAATAAAACATATCTGTGCGATGTTCTGAATTTTAATTAGAAAGAATTGGAATTTTTGTTTCGGTTACGAACGACAATACCCTTGTTGCTTATACCTCTAAATTCGATTGATTTCTGAGTAAAAAGAAATAAATTGAAAGTTAACTTTCCACGCCTTTTTAATGCCACTAATCAACAGCCTGATCGCAATGCCTATCAAGTTTTCTGTCACCTAGTAATGCGCGAACCGTGCCAATTGAATGACGAACATGTCATGTCGTTCATAACTAAAGGCACTAAATGCACTAGTTACTTTACTGTCTCCTTGTAATGCACGAAGGTGCCAATTCAATGATATACATGCTCATCTGTTATTCGAAGATGCACCATTTGTTGCATCATTCTATTGCTGTTCTTCTCTTCAAATAAAAATCGCTTAAATCATTTTGATTAATTTGCAGAATTTTTGCGTGGCATACAATTTACATGGCGAAGATTAAATTGTAGCCCTTTATTATAGTATATAGTATATAACAATTTGTGAAAATATTTGAATTCGTTTTTCGCTGTCGGAAAAAAAACGAATATATTTTTCATTTTCTTTTTCTCACTTTTTCGCACTTTTTGTACAAGCAATTCATTGGTGTCTTACCGCTATCGAAATGGCTAGTGAAAGTTATCCCGAAGGATGACAATTTAAATTCAGTAGTTGAAAGCGAAGCAGTCAGTGCAGCATTCTCAGAGTTGGAAAGAGAGTCGCGTCAGATGAGTCTTACGGCGGTGAACTATGGCAAGACGAAGTATCTAGCGTCAACAAACAAAGAGTCCCGCCGTCTTGGACAGCACGTCACTGTTGACGACTACGCTTTTGAAGTAGTAAGGGATTTGGTCTATCTTGGAACCAGCATCAACAGCTGTAATGCCTTCAGCCTGGAGATCATGCGTAGGATAACTCTTGCTTACAGGTGTTACTTTGGACTGAGTAAGCAATTGAGAAGTTGAGCCCTCTCTCTAAGAACGAAAACTACACTCTACAAGTCTCTCATCATGCCTGTCCTAACATATGGCGCTGAAGCCTGGACAATTTCCACCTCGGATGAGCGAATGTTTGGGGTTTTCGAGAGAAAAGTCCTACGCAAGAGTACCGAATAAGGTACAACCATGAGCTGTACGAGCTGTATGCCGATATTGACATAGTAAAGCGCTTTAAAATACAGCGGCTGCGCTGGCTAGGTCATGTAGAGCGATTGGAAAAACACGCTCCAGCTAAGAAGGTGTTATATTCGGAACCCGCTAGAGGATGACGCAGAAGAGGGAGATCTAACCTCCGGTGGAAAAACCAAGTACTGGAGAACCTGGAATTTCTAACTGGCGCCAGCTAGCGAAAACCAGAGATGGTTGGCGAAGCATGTTATTTTCAGCCTAAATCGATATTCGGTTGTTATGGCCACATAAGTAAGTAAGTTGAAAGCGAAGAAAATGGATTGAAGCGATACTAACGAAGTTCACTAAGAGCTAATGAATTCGGTAGTTCGTCTCTAGCTACTCTCACTGCAAAAAAGTGAACAATTTTTGTCTATAGCAATCAGATTTGGGTGATTAATCGTTTAATCAAAAATTTTAAATAATCCAAATTCTGACTAATCTATTATTTGAGTAATCAAAGATTAATCAAATAAATTATTCGAGTTATCCATGATTTGGATTGAATAAAAAAGTACACTAATCCAATTAACCAAATTTAAATTAATTAAAATTTTAATAAACCTTCAAGCGTTCTTCTTCTTATTCTTCGTTCTATTTTATATATATTTCTGATATTTTCGTTATTTTGTTCAATTTTACACCTGAGATTTATGCTCAATGTGTAAATCATATATGAATTTTATGTGGATTTTGCGCTTGAGATGCTCTTGAGGGTTAATTACAACATTTAGTTAAATAATTATAGCACACATCTTATAAAAACATAATGGAATAGTGTTCAAGCCACATGCAAGTATACACACACACACACACGCATTAACCACCATACACGAGTAACGTGGTGTATTTAATTTGCGTATGAAAAATTCTATGGTGAAATGTGTATTTGAATATTTTACACCCTGTAATTGTATTCTAAATATCTACATATGTTTGTTGGTATTTACAGTGAAGGCTAAAAAAAAATTATTTCTTTTTATGTAGCTACTAGATAAGTATGCATCTTATGCATATTTTTGAGTAATTACCAATAATGAGTACTAAGTGTATGTATGAAGATTTTCATATTACTGCAAGTAGTGTATCATACATACACTAATTTGTATATATATTTTTTATTTAATATTATCATTTTTTATTTATTTTATTTTATAGAGTTTTTTTGTTTGTTTTCCTATTTTATTTTTTACATTATTCACTTACATACATATAACAATCGTTCGTTACAACACTGCTTTGTTTTTGTTTTTTTTTTTTTGCTTGATAATTTTTTTTTTTTTATTATTATTCTTATTACATTCGTACTTAGAATTACACTTACATTAGACATTTTACATTATACATTAATAATACTTTTCTGCTTGCTCTGCTTATATTCTTATTCTATTTTTATTATTTTACTGTTCTGACTTATATTAAAAAATAAAATTATACCTTTAGAAATCTATTTCTTTTGTTTTTACATACAAATTTTAAAGTGCATTAATAGTCAAGTTTGAACTTTATAAGAATTGCTTGCGTCCTCTCACTTGTATTTTTGCAGTTGAACGCAAACGAAATTTATAGAGCTAAACCATAATAATAATTAGAATAAATAGATAATTATATTTAAAAAAATATTTTTTTGAATATAAGAAAAAAATAGGTATTTACACTTTTAGTAATTCGTTTTACAATTGTGCTGGAGAGAGGAATGGGGAGGTCGGATTGATATAAATATATTTATATGACTGGTGGTATTTGCAGAGGTGCTTCACAGTATGGTGCATAGAAATGGGGACACTACTTATTATGTGAGGGGTGGAAAATAGCATATTATATATTTTGTTTGTTGTTGTTATGCATCATTCTTGTTGACTATGACATATCTGAATATGTATGTTAAATTTCTCGTTATATAAATTTTGTCTATTTTATACAATTTTATTTAATTTTTCAAAAAAAAAAAAAAAATTTCTTTTTTACTATTTTTGCTTTTTGTAAAATATATTTTGTATCTATATTTATATTTATATTTTCGTATTTCGTTTCTTTTTTTTTCTAAAATAATTTTAAGGAATTTTTTGTGCATCTACATTTTAATAAAAATATGGATTTGTGGGCTGCTTTTTTTTTGTTTTTAAAAATATTTTTTCTTATACTCTTTGTATGTTTTCATCGTTTTAAGGAAATTATAAGGACGGATGTATACAAAAATTATAGTTCGATATATGTTTGTATGTACGTAGGAAGGATGATAATTTCATTCATATCATTCATGTTATTATGATTACTGTGCATTTTTATATGAGTATTGCTGTGTAATGTACTATATGCTTTATTTGTGATTTCAGTTTTTTTCTTAATTCTCTATTTGTGTTTTTATTTTTTTCAAAAACGTGTAGATATTTTACGCAATTTAATGAAAAGACAGAACAAAATGGAGAGTGATAGATTTAACCCTTAAATGCTCAATGTAACTAAAACTAGACGCTATCGTAATCAATTCAAAAGCTTATGAGAGTATGAGTATTCACTGAAACAATTCAATAATCTTACATCACAAATTTAAGGATAAAATCAAATCAAATTGGTGACAGGTTAAAATATTTATAGGCGTTACTTTTCCAACAGGTTAAGCCATAATTTGGATTGCATATTGAAAATTTAGGTTCTTTATTTCTCACTACTATATATAGTTGAATATATCAAAATGAAATTCATGTAAAGGAAAGCTAATCTGTGGTTTTTCAGTTTAAACAATTTCAGTATATTGGACGAGCCGAAAATATAACTTAACTGATCTGGTACTGGAAACAAAATGCCTTTACGCATCACAATGTACTCAATAATTGCCATTGTATTTCATTCGACACTGTTTGGCGTACTGTGGGTGTAAATTCCGTCGATGTGATATTGTAACCGACGAAAACAACAACAATTTCAGTTCATCAAAATGAATCACACATTAATTTGTTCACCATTTTTTTTCTTCTAGATTTCAAAGAATTTCTGAAATTATTTTCATTTATTTTGCATTTAAAAAAAAGGGTCTATACCCAACCTTTTCTCGTAATTTTCACTAGAACTATGCAATTAATCATTTAATCAAGCAATCCATATACTACTCGATACTCTGATTAATCATTTATTTAATTAATCAAAATGTTGATCAATCAAATGACAAAATATTTAAAAATTGTAATTATATTAATCAAAATTGATAATATTTGATTAATCAGAATTTTGATTAATCGCAACAAATTTATTCGTACAATATACTGAGAATATTTTGAATATTTATAATATTTTTAATTGGTGAACAGATTAAAAGTGCAAATTGTATGTGAATTAGACGTGCATTTTTTTTATCATTAAAGGTGAACAATCTATTGATTAATCAACATTCTGATTAATTGAATATTTTGTATTTAGCTTAAGGGTGCAATTACACAATTTAGTGGTTTGACATTTAAAAATGAAAGTAATTTGCAAATATGATTTTGAATTTTCACTAAAAGTGGGCAATTGAAATATCTTAATAATTGAATTGATTAATCAGGTTGTTTCATTAAGCGTTAATCGCACAGCACTAATTTTAACAAATGTCGTTCTTATGTAAGTTTTTGAAATAGCGAGATATTTCAATCACTAACCAATCAATTTCTATTATTCAATTTGAATTGTAAATCAAATATATTTATCAGGAAGTCATTAAATTTAATTGGTGAACAAATTAAAAATGATAGTCATGACAAAAGAGTGAACTTTCAAGTTGCCCTAAAAATCGAAGCAATCCGTAATAATTTTTAAAACATTTTTTTTTTTTTTTACAATGAACCCCGTCTAAATCGTGAGCATTTAAGGATTAAATAAAAGAAAGAGAAAATGAAATATAATTCATGTGCATTTTGTGAATTCTATTTTTGTTTAAAATTATTTTTGCATATGTATTGTATGTGTTTGTTTTCGTTTTTTTTTTTAAAGATACTGTATTTATTTTTTGTATTTTGTTGTTTACTTAAAATAATAATCTTATGTTGAACTATTTATATGTAAGTATAAATATTTCTTATCCATTTTGTGTGTGGGTACATTTAAGGTTGCTTTGGATTTAAAATATTGAATTTTATTCAATATTATTTGTATATTAAACTTGGTTAGAAATTAGCTTATAAAATTATTCTGTATATAATACAGAAGAGTACATACATAAATCACCTAATAATTTGTATAAATTATGAAGAACTTAATTTCAATTTATTAATAATAAGGTAGTGGTAGTTAAAAATAAACAGACAAACAAATAAAAATTCAAACTGTAGGTAAAATATATAATACATATTAAATATAATCGAATTAACTTAACTTATAAATAGCATAATAGTTTGGTTAGTGTACTATGAGTGGGACAGCAGGAACGTGAGTAGGAGTGTGGGAGTGTGCGAGTAGATGGTCCTAACCTACAATATCTAAACTTTGAGCATCCGTAACAGCTGTTAATTGGTATTGTTGTTGTTGTTGTTGTTGTTGGTTATTTAATAACATATTCCCATTACCATTGCCCATAGTAGTTGTAGCAGTAGTTGTAGTAGCAATAGTAGCATTAGGAGAGTGAATAGAAGGTATAGTGTTATTATAATTGTGTGCCATGGAGGAGTTGTTGTGGTATGATGCATTCAATGATGGCATCATCATATGATGTGTATGTGGTGTTGTTGTAGTTGTTTGTAATGTTTGTAATGATGGTGGTGGTGGTGGTGGTACATAATCACGTTTTACAACAATATCATCATTATTCATATAATTAGCAGCAACATCATCATCATCATCATCATCATGATCGATATTATTATGATCAGCATTATTATAATGAGGAATATATTGTTGTTGTTGTAGTTGTGGTTGTTGATGGTGGTGGTGGTGGTGTTGATGCAATAATTGTGGATTCATTTGTGCAGCAGCCACCATATGTTGTTGTTGTTGTTGTTGATGTTGTTGCAATTCATTGTTACAATTCATATTCAATGAGAACCGTTCACCATTAGTAGCCGTAGTTGGAGTGCCAGCATTATTAAAATTATTATTAGTATTACAAGTGGAAGAACAAGAAGTTGGATGAGAAGAACAACAAGAAGAAGAAGTAGTAGAAGAAGAAGAAGAAGAAGAGCAAGAAATATTTGTTGTATTCGTTGTTGTTGTTAATGGTTGTGGTAGTGGTGGTGGTGATGTGCTTGTTGTTGTTGTTGTTGTTGGTGATGATATCGTATTAGTAAGATTAGCAGTAGCAATAATATCACTAGTACCAGTACCAATTCCATTACCAGTAGTACCAGTAGTAGCAGTGGTAGTAGCAGTAGTAGTAGCAGTAGAAGCAGTAGAAGCAATATTGGCGATATTTGTTGTATGATTATTATTGTCAGTGGCATTGGTAGTGATAGTGTTGGTGCTAGTAGTATTGATCATGGATTGATTTAATGGTGTGAAATTTTGTGCAAACTTTTGCTGTTGTTGCTGTTGTTCTTGTTCTGGTGCTGGTGTTGTTGGTGATGGTAATTTTGGTGGTGATATTGGTGATGATGCGGTTATTGGTGTTGCTGTTGTTGTTGTTGTGGTGTTGGTAGTGATTGTGTTATTGGTGGTGTTGGTGGTGGTGGTGTTTGTAATATTAATGGTGGCATTATTCATCATATGATTAATATTATTATAATTAGTATTCGAATGTTTAGCATTGTTGAAGTTTTTTAAAATATTACCACTACTACTATTACTATTGCTACTACTACTACTACTATTACTACTATTATTACTATTATTACTATTATTACAATGCTTTTGTATAGGTATTATCATATTACCATTGCTACAGATTTTACTGTAGAGATCCGGTGTTGCCGTTGTAACATCCTCAAATTCTGTACGTAATGCTGTCCGTTTTAGCAATTGTAAATTACGTGGCAAATACGATAGAATATTATAGATGAGACGTATATCTTCACTAGATGTCCATACGCCTGGTCGTTTATTATGATACAATTTTGCATATTGATATATATTCGCTGTACTACAATACTCCATTTCGATCGCCAATGATGATATCGCACAGAAGGTACACGCTTGAGCACCACCATATCTAAAAAGATTAATTAATTAATACCTCAGGTCAAATACAAAGATATTCATGTGTTATAAGAAAGTGTGCAGCAGTTTAAGTTTCTTTTTCCTTTAATAAGAAAAAAATCTTTTGATAGAATTTCGCTAAAATCGAATTTTAAAACTGTTTCAAGTAATTCAAAGCCATTTAAAATTATTTCGTATACATTTCATTGCACTGATTATAGTTAGAACAATCATTAATATACTCAGCGTCGCCTCTGTATAAGTAGAATGTATGAGCGACTGTCATTAATTGTTTATCCTCAACACTTCTTCTGAATATATTCATCCCCTATTCTTAATCCTTATAGGGGCCCAACTACAAAATTGCCATTTTAAAAAATTTTCCTCCAGTGCTCCCAGAGCTCCTCTAGAGGGTTAAATTCCATGTCCGCCCCATTAATTTGTAATACTTAATTTTTTTGGGAACACACTTTTTACCAATCTTCCTTTTTTTTGGGGTGTTTCCCTACAAAATTAATTTAAATACTCGTGAAAATCGACCATAAGCGCAAAATTGTCCAGAAAATTGTGAAACGATTAGGTGCTTCCATGTTTTTCCATTTTAGTGGTGATTAATTGGCAGTGTTTGCGGTACGGTATCTGTATGTGCATTTTGTAAGGGAGCCTCCATAATGAAGAGAGAAACGAGTACAATGATGGTTAAATATTTTACCCTTATAGGGGCAGAGTGGAAGTGAAATTGATCAAAACGTCGATTTTGAAGGGAAGCTCCTCTAAATGGCACATGTAGGCGGTAAGTATGTTTAGAAAAAATGTTGAAAATAAAAATGAATGAGAGATAGACATATACCTTAGCCCTCTAGGGGCGATTGTGGGCGCATTTTTTATTAAATGTTCCAACTTTCATAGTTTTTGTGAGGTTAGAGATGAATTGCAATTTGATGGAGTCAAACTAAGCCCTAATTCGAGTTTAGTGATTAGTAATACACTGACCCTGAAGCTTATTTCACCTCCAAAGAGAGTCCTGTGAAAGTGCGAACTCTATTTTTACCTAGGCCGAACTAGGTCTTTAAATTCAGAGTATCAACAAAGCATATTAAATTATTGATAGGGTCAAAGTCAAATGTATTCGAAATATAAGTACAATTTTAATGATTTCAATTGACTTTAGAAATTGTTTAGAGTTGTGGAACGCGCACCTTCTTATGAAGGGGTGACGATCGAAACACGATAGTTGCCATTTTATTGGAAATGACCTTTCCATCGACATTCTAGTACACGTAGATTTTAAAAATTGACAAATTTCAAATTGGCACTTATTATGTTTTGACTACAGTCCCGTCATATCTTTAAATACACCCCTGCACACCATTTTCGTCTCATTGCAACTTACCTATCAACAACGACAATTGGTCCATTGCGATAATCATTGCAACGTTCGTGTACATCGACAATGAAATCGTAAATACTATTTGGATTTGACATCTCCGGCCAGCTGGGACAATGTAACATTTTTACATTCAGCTCATAATCATCCTGTATGGATTGTATAACAAAATCACGACTAACATAATCGCTTTTGTTTGTTTTACACAAGAATTTCACACGATAATAATCACTTTCGATTGGTGTTGTATCATCGGGCCAAAATTGTGCAAAATTCTGTAAAATTAAAATGCGAGGTGTTATATAATTAAATATATAATTTAAGAAGATATTATAGCGGTATATTTACAATTTCATCCAGCGATGAGAGCAACACAATTGTCTGTGCATTGTGATCCCAAACCATTTGCCAGAAATCTTTAATTGTATGCGCCATCGGATGTTGCGTCACAATGAAATCACGCAGCCGCCGGAAACCATGCAACCACGATGCATTTATATAGTCGCTACCCTCCTCACCGGGTTTCGGTGTCAAATGTACACGACTACTTTCGATGGGGAATATGGCACCACGATTCTTAATCGAATTCACTTGCTTCATTGCTGAGGCAATGTGAATATCTTTCGTTTGAAATTGTATAATATTTTTATATTGTTGCTCCAGATAGGGTGTACAATTTTTGAGCTCCTCAATTTGATCGGCTGGTAAATTCGTTTCACCCGAAGCAATCGCTTCGACCAGAGCATCATGTATGAAAATATATTGTTCCTCTGTTTGAACGAGGAAATTACGTTGGATGCGTATGTGTCGCAAAAAGCCAAACACATTGACGACACCCTTTTGTTGGATTTGCTTAAGCATTGCATCCAGCACAATGTACGTTCCAGTACGACCAACACCGGCACTATTTAGAAATTGAGCAGAAGAAGAATGAGATTGGAATAGTAAACTCAATGGTGTAGAACTTACCTGCAATGCACTACGATTGGACCAGCATCGGCTGGATTTGCAACTGATGATTTCTTAACAAAATTTAATACTGGCAACGGATGATCCGGTGTCCCATGATCGGGCCAATTTGTATAATGATATTGATAGACAATTTTTTCTGTATTCTGCTGCTTCTTCTTTTTCAACTATTTTTGTGAAAGCGAAATAAATGAAAATTTAGCAAGAAAGGAAAGACAAATCAAATTCACCACATTATTTTACCTTCAGATGTTTGATTTGCAGCGTACGCACTGTATACGTGGACATGACTTCCTCTTCGACCAGTTTGACTTGTATAACACCATACGTCTCAATGCCATCTTTTGGCCAATACATATCACATTTTCGTCGTCCACGTTCCACTAGATTTGTGATCATTACAATGATGGCAACACGTTGCTCCCAAATCATGCGCCAGAAGCAATCGAATGTATCGGGTAGGGGACCTTGTGTGCCGATAAAGGCACGCGACTTCTGATAGCCATCAATGAAATTGGCATTGATGTAGTCCAGATTTTTCTTTTGACCAGGTGTGGGATGTAAATGCACTCGACTATGATCATCTGCCAATAAAGGGTAGAGAATGGAATTTCAATATAAATTTGTAATTTTTCTCTCATCTACAACTCATTACTACTTACATGCTGTTATATTGAGATAACGATTCTTTCGTTTATTCTCTGGATGTTGTGAGTGTTCACAAGGTAGATCATCGGAGACACATTCATTTTGTATGGCTTCATATTCGCGACTAAAACCAATATCACCATCGGCATGCAATGAGGCGACATGTTTGGCAAATTCATTTACCGGCACGGCAGCACGTATTTCACCACCAACCTCAACGGGTACTTCCCAATCAACAGGAGGTACATTGGGATGATGTGGTGGATCGTCGAGATAATAGTAAGCAGCATGGAAACATTTTCTGCTGAAAATAAGAAATTGAAGTGTTATACATTAACATTAAATTTGTCTACAGATGAAATCAAAAATCAGAATTATTTTTACAAAAAGTACAAAATGGAATGATAATGGATGGATTATAGGGATAAAATTTCCATTTTTATTATTAATATTATGCTAAAAATTTTATCAATGTTTTTCTCTTTAATTTACATGAAATATTTAAATATGTACCTCTTACTACATATGTACATATAATCCCTCAATTTACTACTTTCAAATGTAACTAATTACTCAAATATTTACTCACAAATAAATGATAGCTTTCATAGTAGAATTAAAAAAAAAAAAAAACATTACCTATAGTTTAAACTTGTAAATTATAAAATGAGTTAATAAGCTAAGAGCTAAAAGTTAGTATGAATGAATGAATGTTTATTAAGGTGAGGCAAATTGTATTGAGCAAAATTTTGCCCACCAGTTTTTCATAAGGAAGTAACAAGAAATTCTAGATTTAAATCATGCGAATTTTTAGTTATCAAAGCTATTGAAATAACATAACTTCCAAAGAATTGAAAATAGGAGGTAAGATTGGTCGAATGAAAATGTTGGTAAGGAAAAATGAATGGGAGTCAGTCATTAGGTTAGGTTATGCGGCTGTTCCCCAAAGGAGGGCGCATTCAGGCCAAAAATTGGCCCGTTGTGTTACCATGCATCACTGATGCTTACTATCCTGTTCTCTCTGTTAAGCGGAACCATTGGGATTTCGTAATGAATAGAGCAATGTCCATGACATCCATGGGTGTAAGCTCAGTGGTATCTGCAAAAAAAGGCACTCCCCAGTAGAGTGTGCCTTCAGCGTGCCAAGGCGGGACATCTACAGAGGAAGTGGTGAACACTTTCCTCCTCTTCCTCGTCCTGGCAGCTGCGACAAAACTCGGTGGCCGGTAAACCAAGCCTTGCAGCATGCTTACCCACAAGCTAGTGGCCCGTGAGTACGGTAACTACATTACTGTTAGTTTTCCTACTCATTGACAATAGTGAACGAGTTCTTCTATTGTCAAGAGTCGGCTAGACTTTCCTAGTAGTAACACAAGAGCTCTCATTCCGTCCTCTTCTGTTGGTTATGGTGAGGTAATGTTGTGTGACAAGAAGCTTGCATGTTGCAAGCGGAATTCCTGCTTGATGAGATGGATAGATCTCTGGCAACCTAGTGTCCGATCTCGCCAATTCATCTGCCTCATAGTTCCCTGGAATGTACCTATGCCCCGGTACCCATACAATGTGTACATTGTAGTGCTAGCTCGTTAAGGGCTGAGCGGCATTTAAGGGCAAGTGCCGATTTGGCAAACGATCCTGCGAGAGAGAGTCAGTCATACATTTTACTATTCTAGAGGCTATTCCTAAGCAGTTATAGTGCAATTTCGCGATTTGCAGATGTTTTTCCATTCATTTTGTATGGGAGCCCTCTTAATGCCTCAACTTAGGTAGTAAGTATGTTCGGAGAGGAATGAATGAGAGTTGGTTATATATTTTACCTCTCTATGGAGTGTGTGGTAAGAGATGGGAACGAAATTGATAAAAACGTCAATTTTGTAGGGGAGCCTCTCAAAGGAGGAGTGTTAAGAAATAAGTGTGATCAAAAATAGTGTTGGCGAGACAAAATGTATGTGGGTTGGTTGTATATTTTACCATTTTAGGGGGATTCTTTAATCATCTCTTTCAGGTTAAGAATGATATACGACCTAACCGAGTTAAATAAACAAATGACGGATTTGAATTCAGCAATCGTAAATACTTATAGCAAAGTGTTTCTCTGCTGCAGTTTTTTGGTAGATGAGCTCAGAACATTTTAAAATACGTATGTAACAATTAATAAGAGCGCCTAAATTATTATTCATCCGGCCCTGGTAATGAAAATTTATTGTTTTTTATCATTAAATAGAACACATTATCTATTAAATGTTCTTTTCAATAATAATAATAATATTTTTAATCATCATTAGGATAATCATTATGATTTAGCATGATTTCGAAAAAGTTTGTTCGTTTAAATTTTTCTGTTTGGCTGTTTAATTCTCATTTGAACATATTTTTTAAATTTGTTTTTCTGTTTTATATTATTTTTTTTTTTTAATTTAATTTACTATTCAGTGCAAACAAAGCAGTGCTTCTGATGATGTAACATTGCTTTAAAAATTTAAAATAAAACCAAATTGAATTAAAATAAATGGAATTAAAGCTAATGGAAATAAATGTTGCGTATACGCTCGTATAATGATGATGATGATGATGATGATGATGGTGGTAGTGATGGTAGTATTGATTTTGAAGCAAACAAAGTTTTTCCTTTTTTCTTTAAAAAAAAAAAATTTTTTTTTATTAGAATTATTTAGTTTCTCCCTAGTGCTTTAATTAGATTAATAGAATTTAATAAAAACGAATACCTTTGTATGCCTTCTATTCCATTTTTATTGAACATATTCAATTATAATACGATAAATCACATTGCATTACAATTGCATAACAAAACTATATATGAATAATGGAAAAAATTTCTCAATTTGATTTGTTGAATTTTTCACACTTTTTATTTCATATTGTATGGCATACTTTCTCGTATATGCATGCGGTAATTATGTATATACATAGATTGGCATTCTAATAAAAAAAATCTGTATTGCATATGCATATTTGTCATGCGTCATAAAAATAAGTTGAACAGAAAAATAGTAATAATAATAATAATAATAATGATCATTGTCATCATCATCATCACCATTATAAATAGAAAAAGTGTAAAAGGAAGACAATGAAGCTAAAGTATGAAAATTTTTTATTATTATTTATTCGCTTTTCGCTTTTCAAATGATCTAACAATTTTTTATTTTTTTGGGTTTTTTGCGCGAAAGTTTTTGGTGTTAATTTTTTGTTTTTCTGTTTGTTTTCCCCATCTGCATTTATTTGTTATTCTTTGCATTTTATAAGTGCATATTATTAAACGTTTGCATTTGGTTGAATATACATACATATCATATGTATGCGAGAATGCATTCATGGCGGCATCATTGTGCATTATAATAATGACACCGACGACGATGATGATGTGCTCAACTTAAAAAAAATTGCGTGATTTTGGTAATGGTAGCACACAATATCTCACTAGATTATATATTTTTATTTCTCACTCTTTCTCTCTCTCTTTGTCTCACACACACACACTTTCTAACGCTTTCTCTTCACTTTCCTATTTCTTTTATAATATTTTAAGTGGAATATGTGCTGAATATATATATTTATGTTAACCAGTCAAAAAAAAAAAACTATTTTTTTTTATACTACACCTAACGGAGCGAAATGTTGTGACAAAAAATTATTCCCTGTTTACATAAATACAATCATAATAATGAAAAAATTTTCAAATTTATACATACGAGTATATGTACCTACGGGGGCGGTCCCAGAACTACCCGACCTGACATATAGATGGCGGTAGCAGTTTGAAAAAAATTAATTTGGTGAAAAGTGGCAACCTTATAAAACATATTTTTTCAGTTTCAAGGCGCCGCGTTGTTTAGTAATTTTTTTTTTTTTTGGAGCCATCGAAAGATAATGACTACGACTGAATTTGTAAACATGGAAAAAATTGGTCACCGTTATGTAATTTAATACTTTCATTTGAAAGGTCGCGAAGGTCCAACGAATATTAAAGCCGAATTAGATTCTACTCTGGGGAGTCTGCTCCTTCGTTTACGACCATAAACTATTGGGTGGCAGACTTTAAACGAGGTCGTACGAGCTGCCAATACGAACACCGTAGTGGTCGACCAATTGAGGTGGCTGCGCGAGAAACGTTTAAGAAAATCCACAAAATGGTATTGGATGATCGCCGTCTTAAGGTGCGTGAGCTAGGTGAAATTACAGGCATTGCAAAAAGTGCTATACATCGTATATTGACCGAAAATTTGGAGATGATTTGATGCCGCGTTTGCTCGCAATAGAACAAAAACAGTTAATGCTTGAATTGCTTCAGCACGCAATTTATTCACAAGATTTAGCTCCTTCGGATTATTTTCTATTACCAAATTTGAAAAAAAACAATGGCCTGGTGGTAGAAGATTTGCAAACAATAAAGATGTGGAGTCTGTGGTAGATGGCTATTTTAATGAGCTAGCTATAGAATATCGCTGGGAAAAGTGTATATAGCTAAAAGGAGATTATGTTGAGAAATAAAGAAAAATTGTCCCAAATTTGTTGGGTTTTCTTTGTTAGGTCGTGTAGTTCTGGGACCGCCCTCTTATATGCTGTCATCTATTATTAGATGCTTGTTTATAATATTGTAAAAACCGGCTAAATGAATAAATGTCAAACATTTTCGACATTAATTATAGCAAAAATTTGTGCAATAATATCGAAATGAAATTTTGCAAAAACTTATAACTTTGACAAATATTTTTGAAATGTCGGAAAATATTTTTTTCATATTATAAAGAAAATTCTGACATTGCAAAACATTTTTATATTCAGAAGATCATAATTTTATGATATTGATATCATTGAGTAGACTTGTAGAAATTTTATTTTTCGTTAGGCTGTGATGATGCTATAAAAATATTTCATCATTTTGTATTCGCAAAGGAACTGATCCGATAATATTAAGTACAGGATGGTTACATATGTAGTAGTATTACACATCCATCTTACAAGTACCTACATGTTCCATTAATGTATGTATGTAGTCTACAATTTAGCATAGAAATTGCATTTTAGTTATTTTTTATGTAGTTTGATTTTAATTCATGATTTATTTGGTATAGTGTGGTTTGCTTTTTCCTTTTTTTTTTTGTAAATCTATTTTCTATCTCTTAACAATCACTGGCAAACAGCATTATCACCACTATCACACAATCATCACTTTGGTATATTTTGCATTTTAAGTAATTTCTTTTTTTTTGTGGTCGTATAAATGGATGAGTGTACGAGTAGAGTGTGTTTGCATTCATGAAGCATATACAAATACATATCTATTCATTTATATAGGTACTCATACATACATGTATGAGTATGTATGGAAGTAATATTTTTATTTCCTTATTTCTTCAACAAGGAAGTGTATTGTGATAAATTATAAATAAAATAACAACAACAACAACAACAACAGAAAAATGAGGACATAAAGTGAGCGGGGGAAAATATTTAATACAGATTGCATAATATTTGTCATAATTTTACATATATGTATTCTTGCTACTGCTGCTATCATACATTCAGACAATAAAATATGCAAGTATTGGAAAATATTGAAAATATTTACATATATTTTTGAAAAATTCCACATACCACACATACATATATATTCGTACTTATTTATTTACACTCATCATTAGACATCACTTACATATCAATATGATTATGTTAAATTTTGTTAGTACTTACATATATGATTTTATGCTAATGTATTAGACTGATTGTTGTTGTTGTTGTTATTACTATTGATCATA
Source organism: Megamerina dolium (assembly GCA_963854835.1). Lineage (NCBI taxonomy): Eukaryota > Metazoa > Arthropoda > Insecta > Diptera > Megamerinidae > Megamerina > Megamerina dolium. The sequence continues at coordinate 29,023,985 of OY978526.1, read as the reverse complement.
TACATACATAAATACATATATATACATATATGTTTATTATTGTGTAATTTTAGAAATTTATTGTTTACACATAAAATCAATATTAAATTGCAAAATTGTGAATGTAAGCAATGGAATCTGTTGTAAATGTTTTGTGAATAATAAATATGTAACATAAGCAAATAACTGGAGAGGGAGAGCAAGAGAACTCTTCTTCTATTGATCAACCATCAACTCGCATACTTATAGCTTTACTATTTACTATATGTAAGTACAATATATTTGATATTTTATCAATAATATGATAATTATTTTTGAAATATGAACATAGGCAAATATTTATTTTTATGTAAATATTTATAAAATTTGTGGGGAAAAAAAAAATTGTTAACTAAACATTTTACTTCAATTATTATGCACTTCAAAATAGCTTCTTAACCCATTTTGTAATTTTGTTCGATTTATGAGCATATTATTAAAATTCAATTATTTTAATGTTTTTTGGTAATATTGAGATTAAATCTTCTCAGATTATTTTTGGCCTAAAAGCTATTTTCGTGTCTCGTATTTACGAACAATTTTTTCATAAATTTTAAAAACTTTTGGGTGTGCTATAAAAACCGAAAATTTTGTAATGGGTTAAATGGGTTAAATACGCATATTTTTAAATATCATTATATACGTTTTTTTTTGCATTAGAGCACTTATATATAGACTTATATATAGATATCATATACGAGTGTATATGTACTTTACCAAAACTCTTCATCATTTTCATTCCATGTGTATATGCTGGTGAGACCACTGATATGTGAGTTTATTATGAGTAGGTATTATAATTAAAAATATTTTAAATATTCTAAAATATATTTATATAAACCTGATATATACATGAATACATAAATATGAGTATTTTCTAGAATTTATTTGTGCCCATTAAGCCATCTTATATGCACTTAGCATTCTATTTTGAGTTTTGTGATTCTATGTGAGTGTTTTGCGGTCTAATAAATTATTACTTATACGAATGTCGTAGTTTTATAACAAATAAGTGCTTTGTTTTGTATTAAATAAAAAAAAAAAGAAATACCTCATCCATATATTTTAATATTTGCACAATTTTTACAGCTCCAATAAATTATATAACACACTAACCCACTGAGCTACGACACTCATTCTTTGATTTACATACATTTTCTTTGGTCAAAGTGGATACATATTTTTCTTTTATATACAATTATAAAATAATATTTATATAAATAAAAACTATATACTTTCGATTTTCTTTCTCACTACTTTTCAATGAATTTTTCTTTCTAACAAACCATTTTCCTATATAATGAAAATATAAAAATAAATCCATTGAAATGCATATTGTATATCCTTATACTGTAGTTACTTATAAATAAAGCTTATTCGCGTATTTTAATAATTCAATTCAATATTTCATTCAAATGATATGGATTGTAGTAGATCTTGAAGGAGTACCATGTATAATCAGATATGAAAAAGCAGATAATTTGTAAGTTAAATTCAATTCGCTCCAATTACAATAAAATATTTCATTTTATATATATATCATATGATATAAGTTAAGTTAAAAATAAATGCTTCTTTATTTGTGAGGAATAATGATTGTCTGTGATTGTGACAGTAAAGCTGCTGAAGCAGACTTCTAAAGAACTTTTGAAGAAACCTTAAGAGTTCAGTATTGGTTCAGATATCATTCTTCGAAGCTTTTTGTATCAAATATGTATAAATTTTGTTCTATTCATGTTTTAAAATATACAAATGGGTCTGGCTAATTAAGACGGGTTTCATTATGAATGATGAACTTTTGTATTCGGCTTTTAATTGGTACTCTAAAAAGTACTGTAAGAAGTCAATTGGCGTATTGGAATTTGAACTGGAACCATAATAATAGGAACTTGATAATGGTTAACAGCATCAACACTGATTGGGCCCATAATACTATTTACATATGTATTTGCAGGGAGACTTGAATTTTCTGCACTAGAATCATACAATATATGTAGGTAGAGAGGACATATAATCTTGAGCTATTAAAACAAAAAAAATTGGAGCTTTTTTAGATCTTATACTTTTTCCTATAATCTAAAATTCTGTTCAGAGTGCCAACGGTGCTGCCAGGTCATTTTTAATGGATTAACGATATACATTAAGGTCGGTCAAACTGTATGAAGCACAGTTTTCAATGAATAAAATAAAATTAGAATTATTTCAAACATTTTTTTCTAAGAATATTAAAAGAAATGCCATATTTGGATTAATTTGTTTTTAAATTTTTTTTTACAGCCAATATAAAAGCTTCTATTTCGTAGGGGAGTCACCCAAAGAGGTGGAAATACGAGGGACAAATATGGTCGGAGTAAAGGTTGGTGAGAACAAAATTAATGAGGGTCGGTAATACATTTTACCACTCTAGGGACCATACTTGAGCAGCTCTGGTGATTTCACGTTCATTTTTAGCAGAGCCCTAATATGGGTTCAAGCTTGGGAATAAGTGCTCAACGCGAATATTGGGAAAATTTAAGAGATGTTATACATTTCTTACATGTAACTGTGGTATGGGAGCTTACATAAGGATTAGAGATAGTGGGTAAAGTATGCTGAAAGAAAATACTTGAAAGGCAGAAATAATGGGAGTCGGTAATATCGGCGATGCTTCGCTAGGAGTTATTCGTAGGTTTTCAAGTGTTTTATATTTATTTTGTATGGGATCTAGTTAATTGGCGAAGACAGTGAGTAAGGATATTCGAAAGAAATATATTTGGAAGAAAGAATTAATATGGGTCAGTCATATATTTCGAACGATTTCGACGATTTCGAACGAAAATTTGTATTCAATATTATTATGGTTATAAAAATACGATCTATACAAGGGAATTTTTGTTAAAAAAAAAACTTTTTTCAATCTTTTTACTTTTATGCTCATCTTAATGTGCTATATATAAAGTATATGCATATGTACAACATACTCTAGGGCATATTATAATAAGTTATCTAGATAAGTATTATCTTTATAATCTATTACAAGGTGACATATGATTAAAAATTGAATTAGAAAGTATACAAAAAAGAAAAATTATATAAAAGCTAAGAAGAAATGTACATTTAGGTACGAAAAGAAAAGTCAAATTGCAGAACTATACAAAATCCTAGTTGTATATACATAGAATACTTGTAATTTGTAATCAAACGAAGCAAGAAAACGCCCAAATCTGAACCGAATTTATGGTACCTAGCATATTTCTTTTATATAATTTTCTATTGCTTTGGCAATGGTAGGTCGGTGCTGCTGCACTTATATGTATATATAAGTACCTATATATATGCATGCCGTATTCATATTTTAATATAGACACTTTAGAATAAATATTTATGCGAAATGATGAAAGCAATTGCAAAAAAAAATTATAAAAATGAAATGTAAAGAATGAAAGAGGTTGGTGCCAAGTTAAGTATGTACTCAGGCATTAGTTAGAAATGAAAATTTATGTATGTATATTGTATAGATATATGTACCAGTTATGATGACACCTCTCTAATGTTGATTTATAACTAACTTGCACACATACACTTATACTTGTATACATAGACTATATATCTGATATTATATTGTGATGTTTATATGTGTTTGTGTGTGTGTGTGTATGTTGGAGTTAAGGTGAAAAGAAACTATTTCAATAAACATTATACCATGATGATGATGATGATTATGATGATGACGATGTTGGTGTTGTACCTATGTACTTAAAGACTACATAGAAGAACAACTTATAAATACAAAATGTAGGAATAAACGCATAGATATATAATGTTTGTATATAATGAAAGGAATCGAATAGAACTTGTAGTACTGTATAGTACATAGAAGCATTGCAGCAGTTTTATGAATGAATAGATTTTAGTTCACCTTCTTCTATTCCATTTTCGTATTTTTCATTTGCTTTGTCATTTTCTAAATAACCACTTGGGGTATTTTTGAATGGTCAAAAGAGTGTTATTTATGACAAAACATACAAACACACACACATACAAACATATACACGCATACAATTCTATTAGGCACATATAACTAACTACATATACATACTCGTACATATTGAATAGATTACTTATTCATCAGGCACTCTGAGTATTAAATATTAAATTGAATTAAAAATTAGAAAAATGCAATTGAAAGAGTTGGCGAAGAAGAAGAAGAAAATGTGGTAAAAATATGTTGCAACAACAAACAAACCAAACACTATGCAATCGCATTGAATAGCATATTTAAAATTAAAGGCAGCTACATTTCTCTTTTTTCCCCTGTTGTTGATGCTGATGACAGTGATGATGTTAGAGAACAAAAGAAGCAGCAGCAACAGAAGAAGAATACGCATTAGTTACAGCAGGTACAAGCAATAAGAATAATAACAGCAACAACATTAGCACTTTTATTAGTATGCTTCAATGCTAGTTGGAACTTGTGAAAAAAAAGCATACAACTATTTATGTATGTAATAAGAATTAGAGGTGTGTAAAAATATGTGAGTAAGTGATGTTCTGATATTTTTTCTTTTTTGTATTGCAAAATTCTTTTTAGAAAAATATTCTTTCATTTTTAAGTATCGACGCTTAACCACACACTCACACACACACACACACACACACACACACACACAACTTAAGATTGAAGATGATGTGACGGATAGTTGAAGTACCCATTGGCTGTATGCTAGTTTAGTCGCTGTCTGTTAGTGTTGTGAATTCAATTGGTTACTTATATTTGTTGTTGTCGTTGTTGTAATGTTGAATGTCTAAAGCGATGCGCAAGAGTGTTTGTTCATTATTCAAAGTTTCTTAAGTACGCTTAAGTACCATTTTAGATTTAAAAATGTTGCTTTTTCTTATTTTTCCTTAACACTATCATCTTTCACATAATACGAATCGAGGTTATCTATATGTATGAAGCGGCAAATTTATACCTTCAAGTAAGTAAGTATGTGTATAAGTATTTGTCATTAATGTTGGTGAGTGAGTGGTGAGTGTGCGTATGAATACTATTTTCATATAATTTCTCAAGTATTTATAATTTTGTAAATATGGATATATGCATATTCACATATTTTTAATAGGCTTATGTTTATAGAAGAATTCCCAAAAAAAAAAAACTTTATAAATAAATGAATTACTATCTAAGTTTTCTATGTAATTAGCTAATGAAAGAAATAATGAAATTGGTCTATGGTATCAGTTTTATGAGAAGGAAGGTAAACATAAAAACCGAAATTAAGGTAAATTTTTAGAATATGTTTGTTTTTGTAACATTTATAAACAAATACAAGTATGTGTTGCTTGTATTTATTCATATATTCTTTGATTATACTAAACTATAACCAAAATCAGAATATATTTGTCTTTGAAGCTTTTATTGACAAACGTATAAAAATACGTGTGTGTGCTTCTTGTATTACTTGAGTCTGTTCGTCTCTCTGTTTGCCTGCTCACACCATAACTGCTCTAATTATAGAGCGATCGAGCTGAAAATTGGCACGAAAAAATACTAATGAATTGATATGTTTAAGAAAGGCTTCAATCGGATGAAATCTACGACTAGCTCTCTTAAGAAAATATATTCTCAAATGAATGTTTTTACGTGAGAAAATTTAATTATTTATTAAATAATAGACGAGTTAGAGCATGGATGTAATAGGGTTAAAATCACGCATATCTGCCACAAAAAACTATAGTTCCATCTGTATGTTTTCACACTTTGTGCACGAAAATACAAACCAATAAACAAAAATTTGGTTCATATGATTATATTTGCTTATAATGGGACTAGTTCAAAAATGGCTGCAATCGAAAGAAAAATATGCCTAATTCTCATACAAAAGTATGTTTCTGAATGAATGTTTGAATGTTTTAAACAAGACAATATGAAGATGTTAAGCTGTAACTCAGTAAATAAATTAAAAATTTACTAAATAATAGATAAATTTGAGAATGGACATAATGGGATTAAAAACACGCCTACCTGCCATACAAAAGTATGATACCTTTTGTATGTTTTTACGCTTTGGGCATGCAAATATGTAGAAGTGATGTGGGCCTGTACAAATATATATACAGCTCTTGTCAACTAATTCGAAACGATACTTTTAAAATGTTTTTCTCGCGTTAGATCTACGAAACTTTGATTTCAGTTTGAAATTTTTCTTTCGTTTTAAGTCTCTTCTTCTTTCCTTCATTCAAAAATGTCCCGTTACATCAAGTTCTTTTTAGCTTTCGCGAAAAAAAAAATTCATTTATTTGCTTGTAGTGCGTTTGAGTGTCCATAAGATAGTAAATATGGGTAAAGGGAAGAGTTGTACTACAGACCTTAGAAAAGCAATAATTGAGCTTCAAGCCGCAGGATTTTCATATCAGGAAATTGTAAATCAAATGAAATGTTCGAAAGAGATGTTCGGAAATAGCATTAAATATTAGCCATTTCCGAAAATATAAGACTCATATGAACGTTCCACGCAAGGTAGCGACCTCGCAAAACATCGAATTTCATCGACAAGAAAATAAAACAAATATCACAAATGGACCCAAGAAAAAGTTCTGCAGCCATTCAACGCGAGATCCATTCGGACTACGGAGTCTCCATATCAAAACATACTGTTGCACGTCGTTTGGTTGAATCTGGACTTCATGGAAGAATCTCACGCAAGAAAACTTTGATGATGTCTAACCAATGAAAACGCCGTTTGCAATTCGCTGAAGAACACACATCTTGGACTGAACACCAATGGAAATTTATAGTCTGGAGTGATGAAACTAAAATTAATCGCATAGGTCCAGATGGTAGAATGAATGTAAAACGCCCAAAAAATGCTGAACTTAACCCAAAATATGTGTCGCCGATCGTTAAGCATGGTGGAGACTCCATAAACGAATGGGAATGTTTCTCCTGAAATGGTGTTGGTCCGATTTGTCGAATTGATGGTACTTTAGTGAAAGAAATATATGTTGAGGTTCTTCAAAATGTTATGCTGCCACGGGCCGAAGAAAATATGACCGTTATAATACGGCTAAATTAACCAAAAAGTTCTTTGAGCACAATTCAATCCGTCTTTTAGAATGACCGTCATCGAGTGCAGACTTAAATCCCATAGAACATTTATGGAATGACTTGAAAAAGGAAATTAGGGGTCCAAATTTCACGAAATTGGATAATCTTTTCGAGGAAGCTAAAAAGGCTTAGGAATCAATTTCAGTCTAGCGACAACAGTTGTATATATATTTATATATATGTATATATATATATATATATATATATATATATATATATATATATATATATATATATATATATGTATATATACATATATATATATATATATATATATATATATATATATACATATATACATATATATACATATATATATACATATATATATATATATATATATATATATATATATATATATACAGTGGCTCACAGCTTATTTCGTACAGTGTATATATTTTTATGTACATGGCTGTAACATCGAAACTAAAAAACTTATCAATAAGTTTTGAATGTAGATGTCTATGTATGTGTTTAGTAAACCTAATAAGAAAACGGGGAACCCCAAAAATTGTTCTTTTTGTCATGCAAGAGAGAAAAACTATTGATCAGCTGATTTTCAGCTCACATCTTATTTCGTACACAAACTTCAATGTAAGTAAGTTTCATTCTGCCGCGCAGTTACAAAGTTTTTTTGAATTGTATGAGTTTTTGGACCTTTTTAACTATTATAACAATTTTTATTATTATTATTTTAAATAGTTAAAGTGCTGTAAATTAAACATTTAGCGTTATGGGTCGTCGTACAACGATGGAACAGCGTAAACTGGTAATTAACCATTTTAGGAAAGGTCAGAGTGTGCAAAAAATTGCTGAAATGACAAATTTAAGTGCCTCAACTGTCCAATACATCATTCAACGCTTCGTTCGCGAAAATCGGTTGGAGAACAAGGGCAGAGAAGCACCTAATAAGATTTTCAACGCTTCAGACGAGCGTTATATTGTACGAAAAATTAAGAAAAATCCAAAGTTATCCGCTCCGAAGTTGGCTGCAGAGGTTCAGCGTGAAATAGGAAAATCATCCAGTGCTGAAACTGTCCGACGTGTGCTGCGCAATCATGACTTGAACGGTCGAGTAGCCCGAAAGAAACCATTCATTTCGAAAATGAATATACAACGCCGACTTGACTTCGCCAAAGAGCATATTATTAATACTCCTGCGTTCTGGAATACCGTTATTTTCGCGGATGAGTCTAAGTTTAATATTTTTGGCTCGGACGGAATGTCATATGTTTGGCGTAAAGCGAATACCGAGCTAAACAAGGAGAACCTTAAGCCCACAGTGAAGCATGGTGGCGGTAGCGTGATGGTTTGGGCCTGTATGTCAGCAGCCGGAGTAGGTGAATTGGTTTTTATTGAGGAAACAATGGACAAAATGAAGTACCTCGAGATTCTGAAAAACAATTTACTTCAAAGTGCAGACAAACTGGGTTTGCGGGAAGAATTTCGGTACTACCAAGATAATGACCCAAAACATAAATCTGGGATTGTGCAATCTTGGCTTATTTGGAACTGCCCACACTTGATGTCTCCACCACCACAGTCACCTGACATGAATGTGATTGAAAATCTTTGGTCTATTTTGGACAATAAAATAAGAACACACAAGATTTCTAATAAGCAAGACCTAAAGAAGGTACTGATGGAAGAATGGAAACAAATCACACCAGACATCACTCAAAAATTGGTGGATTCAATGCCAAATAGACTCCAGGCTGTCATTAACGCTAAGGGATGTCAACTAAATATTAAAATCAACTTACTTTGTTTTTAGTTTGAACTTAAAGAGACTGTACGAAATAAGCTGTGACATGAATTTTCCTATTTTTTTCTTATTTTATTTTTTTATAGTGTCAAACACTAAAATTTTGAAAAAGTAAATTTTGGAAAATAAAAAACAAACCTTCCTTTCTAAAATGGCATTTATATTTTGTTCAAATTTTTGCTATATTAGGAATTACGACTGCAGCAATTTTTAAACTGTCACTGTACGAAATAAGCTGGGAGCCACTGTATATATATATGCATACTTTGATATAATGGCAAATATTTATATGATATTTATGTATCATCTTATTCAAATAAATTTTTTGCTATCACGATACGCACAATAGATACATGTACATACGTATATATATATTGCCAACTTACATACATATGTAAAATATATAGAAATGACGCATACAATATGCGTACACGCGTACTTCAGTACTTAACTATTCATAAGTACGAGTATACAAGTATACAATGATAATATCCGCACCGTCTGAAACGCGACGATTAACGTAAATCACATGTAATTTTAAGCTTAAATATTGTATTTAATATTACACAAAAGATTAAAAAAAAAATACAATAATAACAACAGAGAATAGATGGAGAAAAAAAAACGACAACCTTTTGTTATTGCTGCTACAATATTCCGCAAAATGTATCAATGAAAAAGTAATCGCTTTTGATTATTTTATATTCTTGTCGTCTTCTTCGTCGCCGTTGTCATTAAATGTGTCTATGTATTTACTTAAACATAGTGCTACGGCGTAATTTATTTACACGAAAAAAATAAGCAAAAGAAACAGCAACAACAATAGTAGTTTCTTTTTTTTTTTCTACCTTAAAAATGTAGGTACCACGCGTTAAAAAACATTTTGAACAAACTTCTGCGTTGAGCGGTGATAAGAAATGTTAATGTTTCACATAAACGCATTAAACAGCGGCAGACGGAAAGGTACAGGTTCAATGGCGATAATAATAATAATAGCAGAAGCGATGGCGACGACACACCTTCAAGTACATACATACATACGTAAGTAATAAAATATGTGTGTTGTAGATGATAACGCGGCGGCCCATAAATGATAATAAGGAAGCAGTAAAAAGTAAGTTTAGTATATATTTATATTTTTTTTTTCGCTATTGCAAAGTGTGGTGTAGCTTCAACTAAATGGGGCGCCATGGGCCGAGGATTTAGCAAACTGCTCTTTGTTTGAACGATTTATATACATTTGGCAATCGATTTAGGGTAAAATCTATGATCAAACCAATTTTATGAATACATAAATTGTAGGGAAACCCCCTGAGAAAGGTCGATGAGTGAAAAAGAAAAACGTTGAATAGTAAAAATTAAAGTGGGTTACTCATATTTTTAATTTTATAAGAATGCCAATTTTATAGGGGAGCACCCCTAAGGACTGAAGATAGGTAGTAAGTATGTTTTAAAGAAATATTTATGGGATAAAATTAATGGTGGACGGTCATACATTTTACCACTCTAGGAGTGACTTCTGGAAAGCGCAATGGTTATTTACCTAACATATCATAAACCTCATAAAAAAGAGGGCCGAGGAGGGGCTGGTACTTGAGTATCAAAATCATTTATTTCTGAGATTATTTTTTATATTGTAGATCTCCGATGGCAATTTTCATCAAAAAAACCAAAATTTGTTTCAAATTTGTTTGACCCATTCCCCATATGAACCTCTGAACCGACTAAAAATATATTCAGCAAGATTTATTAGTTTGTTCGTTCATCATCATTTTAATATCTTTAATAACTTAACTTAAAAAATTGTATATATAAATACTACAGCTCTAATGTATTCCAACATATATTCAATTTTAGTGTAAGAACATGAAAACAAGGCAGCATGTACTTAAATGTATGTAAATATATATAGTAAACGTTCGCGACACGATGCCAAAAATTATATATATAGCACAGCTAAGTACGTCGCAGCACATGTACTACTACTACAATACATTGCTTGCTATTTAAGCAATCACGCAAAAGAAATACTTACTAAGACTTAATTTTCATTAAGTAAATATACGAAACGCGAATGTAATAAAACGAAATGAACAAGAACTAAAGACAACAACGTAAAAAGCAAAATAAATATAAACAAATATGTGTTGGATGGGCCAAAAAGCAAAACAAACAAAGAAGAAAATCAACATGAAAATACATACAATATGTATATGAATCAGCAAAGCAAAATGTAAAATGTAAAAGAAGAAGAAGAGAATGAAATTCCTCAAATGAAATTGAAAAGGCAAACTTACGTAAACCAATTTCCACGTTTCATTTTGTAGGGGGAAATGCGTTTATCCGATGACATATTCATTGTATAGAAAATAGATGGCAGGAAGGGCGTTACACTACTTATTCGTAAAAAACACTTTAAATGCACTTTTCTGGAGGGGGGAGAGAAAGAAACGAATTATCGTTTTTCCTATAGCACAAATTATCACTTGTTACTCTTGTTATTTTTGTACCACTTTGTTGTTTGTTTAAATTTTTCTTAATATTATTTTCATTTATAAATGGAATTTCCCTATGGCTGTTAGGATCCAATTGGATCAGTTTAAATTTAATTAACACTTCGCGAACACTTGTATTCTTTTATTGTAGCGACAGTTAAGAATAAATCAATCACCATTTTTATTCTTACTTCTTTGAATTGAATAGTCTTTAATACACTTTTCATTTCACTCAAAATGTAACGATAAATATGTAATGAACTACTATTTCACCGACTTCTGACTATACGATGCGATAGAGCATACGAACTAATTGACCGAATTATTATGACTGCCAGACGGGTTTGTGTACTGCCAATCGGCTTGACTGTATTCAGCGAGAAAAAAAAAAACCAAAAACAAAAAGCAAATAAAGAACATTTGACATTTGACGTCAGCTTATTAGCTTTGATGGTATGATACTGGTAGTGAGGTGGTGGTGGTGATGACTTTGAACGTAGAAGAACAAAACAAGAATGAATAAACAATTCTATGGAATAACACACACAAAAATGAATAAAATTATAACTTGGAATTGCGCGCTTTTTTTTTTTTTTGGTTTAGTATTAGGTGCGTGCGTACTTGTTTATATGTAATTTTTGCGTTTTACATTCAAAAAAAAAAAAATTCCCACTAAAATGTGCTTTTACTTCATCACAAATAAATGTTAACTGATCACGCAATGTTTATTCTGCCACTATAACGTATTATGTCAGTGTATAAATTGCATTAGAACAAATCAATTTGAAAGCATTATCTCACTCTATTCTACTCACTCACTACTCTCTGTAATTTGTTCTCTTATCTTTACTGTCTGTTGGATTCTAATGTTTTCTTCCATCTCAGAATTAGTAGTTTGTTATAATGAACAACACCCAGCAAAGCATGTGAAATGTTTTAAATATTTTCCATTAAGCAGAATTTTGTATCACTTTTGATGAACATCCAATGTGAATCATGCAATGTGAAATCATTTCGAATAATCATACTTCTTTCATTTATTTTCTTTCAATTCTGTGGATTCATTTTTACGTAAAAATATTACTATACAGTGAATGGGACTGAAATAAGCAGGCCGTATGTTCAGATTTATTACTGTGTTTCACTTTGGATGAAACATTCGTATGGAGGAACGTCTCTTTCATCAAAAGTTTGGAGCGAGTAAATATCTTCCATCATAAATTTGTTGGATGAAACAAAAGTGAAAGGAATTTGAGACTTATCACTTTGGATGACTCCTTCCTGCATTTGAAGTGAACAATTTCTCGGAGTCATTAATAAGAATTTTGATTGGATCGAGAAAAGTGAAATGTTTTTATTTTAAATATTTTCCAATAAGCACAATTTTGTATCACTTTTGATGAACATCCAATGTGAATCATGCAATGTGAAATCATTTTGAATAATCATACTTCTTTCACTTATTTTCTTTCAATCCTGTGGATTCACTTTTAACAAAAAAATGTTTCTAAATAGTGAAAGGGACTGAAATAAGCAGGCCATACGTTCAGATTTTTTACTGTGTTTCACTTTGGATAAATCATCTGTATGGAGGAACGTTTCTTTCATCAGAAGTTTGTGGCGGATAAATATATTTCATCATAAATTTTTTGGATGAAACACAAATGAAAGTGATTTTGCACTTATCACTTTGAATGACTCCTCTCTGCATTTGAAGTGAACAATTTTCTGGAGTCAATAATAACACTATGCGGAATAAGAATTTTGATTGGGATTGAGAATATTCTTGTTTGTTGGTGGAATTGCTCCTCAGTACTATGGTTTTGACATTGTATTTTTATGGTAAATTATTCGGAGCATTTTGGCATAATAAATCATAAGAATTATTAGTTATTTTTGGATCTGACAATATTTATATAGTAAAATGTTCTTCAGAACATATTTTTAGAATACATTTACCGACTACTTCTTTGAGAATATATTTGACTTTTTTCTAAGAAAAATTGGATTTTTATTTAGGATTAATATATATTAGCACTGTTGAAATTCGTATTGGAAATTGTCATTAAACGTTGTAAGCAGTAACACGTTTTCGTGGTCAAAATTGGAATAGCTCATTCTTCATTGTCCGTGATTCTGAAACAATTTTTGGTTGGTTGGGTGTATGGGTATGGGACGTGATATATTTACAATCATTAGAATAGAGACACATTAGATTGCTATTACACCATCAATGTTTGCTGTCAATGTTTTTTCTAATTTCTATTCCCTCGTCAATGCCTTGATTAATTTTTTGCTTCACGATCAAATAACATCGATTTTGTAGAAGCAACCTCACTTTATCTGTCAAAACGTTTGAGGTTAATATTTTCATTTCTCTCTTTTGTTCAATGTTTATTTCACAGTACAACAACAATTTTATTAGTTTTACAATAAACATTGATGGTGAAATATCACCATTTGACAAATAGCTCTCTCAAGTGATTTTTGGGGGAGAAGTATGAGATGGTAGCAATGACAGCATAACCAAATACATAAATGAAGAGACAATTGAAGCAATGATAACGATATAAGCAATGATGTTCCAATGACGTCTGAATTAAGTGAATACTATAAATATTTATAAAATGGATAAACTCATACAAAAACAATTGTCGTAATCAGCTGTTAAGTGATCGCTGTGCTACCGATGGTGATCACGCATATTGGATATACAGTGGCTCCCAGCTTATTTCGTACAGTGACAGTTTAAAAATTGCTGCAGTCGTAATTCCTAATATTGCAAAAATTTGAACAAAATATAAATGCCATTTTTGAAAGGAAGGTTTGTTTTTTATTTTCCAAAATTTACTTTTTCAAAATTTTAGTGTTTGACACTATAAAAAAATAAAATAAGAATAAAATAGGAAAATTCATGTCACAGCTTATTTCGTACAGTCTCTTTAAGTTCAAACTAAAAACAAAGTAAGTTGATTTTAATATTTAGTATGACATCCCTTAGCGTTAATGATAGCCTGGAGTCTATTTGGCATTGAATCCACCAATTTTTGAGTGATGTCTGGTGTGATTTTTTTCCATTCCTCCATCAGTACCTTCTTTAGGTCTTGCTTATTAGAAATCTTGTGTGTTCTTATTTTATTGTCCAAAATAGACCAAAGATTTTCAATCACATTCATGTCAGGTGACTGTGGTGGTGGAGACATCAAGTGTGGGCAGTTCCAAATAAGCCAAGATTGCACAATTCCAGATTTATGTTTTGGGTCATTATCTTGGTAGTACCGAAATTCTTCCCGCAAATCCAGTTTGTCTGCACTTTGAAGTAAATTGTTTTTCAGAATCTCGAGGTACTTCATTTTGTCCATTGTCCCCTCAATAAAAACCAATTCACCTACTCCGGCTGCTGACATACAGGCCCAAACCATCACGCTACCGCCACCATGCTTCACTGTGGGCTTAAGGTTCTCCTTGTTTAGCTCGGTATTCGCTTTACGCCAAACATATGACATTCCGTCCGAGCCAAAAATATTAAACTTAGACTCATCCGCGAAAATAACGGTATTCCAGAACGCAGGAGTATTAATAATATGCTCTTTGGCGAAGTCAAGTCGGCGTTGTATATTCATTTTCGAAATGAATGGTTTCTTTCGGGCTACTCGACCGTTCAAGTCATGATTGCGCAGCACACGTCGGACAGTTTCAGCACTGGATGATTTTCCTATTTCACGCTGAACCTCTGCAGCCAACTTCGGAGCGGATAACTTTGGATTTTTCTTAATTTTTCGTACAATATAACGCTCGTCTGAAGCGTTGAAAATCTTATTAGGTGCTTCTCTGCCCTTGTTCTCCAACCGATTTTCGCGAACGAAGCGTTGAATGATGTATTGGACAGTTGAGGCACTTAAATTTGTCATTTCAGCAATTTTTCGCACACTCTGACCTTTCCTAAAATGGTTAATTACCAGTTTACGCTGTTCCATCGTTGTACGACGACCCATAACGCTAAATGTTTAATTTACAGCACTTTAACTATTTAAAATAATAATAATAAAAATTGTTATAATAGTTAAAAAGGTCCAAAAACTCATACAATTCAAAAAAACTTTGTAACTGCGCGGCAGAATGAAACTTACTTACATTGAAGTTTGTGTACGAAATAAGATGTGAGCTGAAAATCAGCTGATCAATAGTTTTTCTCTCTTGCATGACAAAAAGAACAATTTTTGGGGTTCCCCGTTTTCTTATTAGGTTTACTAAACACATACACAGACATCTACATTCAAAACTTATCGATAAGTTTTTTAGTTTCGATGTTACAGCCATGTACATAAAAATATATACACTGTACGAAATAAGCTGTGAGCCACTGTAGATATGTATGTGTTCGTATTTGATGGATATTTCTTAGCTTGCGAGTTGGGTGGGGAGTCATTTTTTTATATTCTCTCATTTATTATATACATTTTGAATGTTTCTCATTGTTATAGTTGATTTAAATTACTTTTTTTTGTTTAGATAGATACAATACAATATAATAGAATCGTATGTATGCATTTTAAATAGGTTTTATTTGCATTTGTTATCGATTCCATGTATAATTAATTCCGTAATGTTGTCGAATACTCTATCTTATCAGCTCTTTGAAGTGGTTAATTTCAAACATGCACTATATATTATCAATATCGCTATATGTTTGTATTTTATTTTCACAAAGCAGGTTTATTGTGGTAAATAATAATGTGTGTGCTTGTATTTATTTGTTTTATTGTTTAATTGGTGTTAATTAAAAATAAAGTTGAGTGAGTAGTTATTTGAACAAAACTCTCAAATGAAATTTAACCCATTTAGTTGGTGTATATGGGGTGGGTGTAGAATAAGTAGGTACTATTATTCAATTTCTTGAGTATCCACTTTGGTTTGAAAATATTTCTTTCTCATAAATTTTTAAAAATGTTTTTTTTTAATCATCGTAAAATTGCATTAAATATTACTACATTTTTAGGTGATTTAAGGTATTTTAATGCAAACATTTTTCTGTTTGTTTTTGCTTTTATTTTGAGGTTCTATAAATATACACAAATTGTATATGCATATAAAATAGTAGTATAACTATTTTGTATGCAGACATAAATTTTGTATTTTACAAATGTCAAATGCATACAATCGTAACCACATGCACATATATTGTACAGATATAGATGTGAGTGGTTGTCTTATGCATCACAACAATCATCATCGCCCACAAAACGTCATCAGCATATTCTTGACAATATTATGCAATATTTGGAGATTCTTGTGTATGTTGATGGGTAGAGGAGGAGTGGAGTGTATAAGGTTAAAAAATATATGTATTTTATATTTAAAATATTGTTAGACATCGTATCGTATGTGTAAGTACGAAAATATGTAGGTATGGATGCATATACGTATTTTTATTTGGTTTGTTAGTGTGTGTATTGTGTCATATCAAGTAAATAAACTGTAAAATTTACTTCAACAATGTAAAGTAAGCAAAAGCTGCTAAGAGAAGCAGCGACTTGAAGATAGCGTCAGCATTTGGAAGAACAAAAACCAAAACAAAATCAAAAAGAAAATAAAATAAAATCATGAATAGATAGAAACAAAATAAGACGGTGTAGTGCGAGTTATGTTTTCGTTTTGTTACCAATAGACATCGTGTACTCTATTGGGTATGTTAAGGTGGGTGAAATTTTTAAGTGGTTTTGTTCGTTTTGAGCATATCGCCCCTCTTCTTCTTCTTCTTCTTTATTGTAGGATTAAATCCTATTCTTCCACAATTTTGTACAAAAGATACAATTTGTTTGGATTATATGTAAAAAAAAAAAAAAAAAAATATTAGTTAACGCCCTAAGGAAGCGAAAGAAATATCAGATTTGGATATGTTTACTTTGTTAAAATAATGTTTTGCAACAAGTTCAGTATAGCTACATCCGTAGGAATAAAGTCTCAATAAAACATATAAACATAGTAAACCAGAATGTTTCAGTCTACGTTTCCTATATAGTAAGGCGTGGCTCATAGTCAATTGCTTCCAGAGCGATAAAATATTAGGCCCATCTCCATTCACTTTTGATCCTCAGCATTTTCTCCAAATTTACTTACTCTCTATCTCAAACCTTTAGGGCGGTTCCCATATATTTTAATACAAAAACACCTGAGGTGCCATAGCTGCCCAGGTATCCCCCACTAATTTTTCTTTCCCAATACTTCTTTAGAACAAACTAACTTATTACATCTCTCCTAAAGGGGGGATGCTCATAAATCGTCGCTAGGGTGGTAAAATATATGAGCGACCCCCATAAATTTTCTTTCCTAGCATTACTTTGCAAATTAAACGTGAAAACATTTGAAAATCGACAAATAACCCTATAGCTGCTCAGGAATCCCCTACTAATTTTTCTCTTCCAATACTTCTTTTGTAGAAACTAACTTATTCCATCTCTCCTAAAGGAGGCTCCCATACAAAATGAATTGGAAAACATATGCAAGTCGATAAACAACCTCATAGATGCTCACCAATCGTCGCTCGAGTGGTAAAATATATGACCGACCCCCATAAATTTTCTTTCCTAGCATAACTTTCAAACATACTTGCTTCTATATCCACATCTTAAAGGTGCGCCCATACAAAAATAACGTAAAAGCATTTGAAAATCGACAAATAAGCCTATAGCTGCACAGGAATCACCAGTAGATTGGTTAAATCTATGCACGACCTCTACTATTTTTTCCTTTCTAACATTTTCTCCAAAAGTACTTACCGCCCTAAGAACCCCTTAAGGGTGCTGTCCTACAAAATGAAGATAGAAACACCTGAAAATCGATAAATAAGCCTAAAGCTGGTTAATTTTTCCTCCGAACCTACTTTGCGCTTACTTCCACCTCTTAAAAGTGCCCTCTTAAAAAATGAATGCTTTTATAATGATTGTAAAAACTAAAAATGCGTCGAATTTAAATTTTGAATTTCTTTTTGCTGCCTTATCATTCTATCAGCTGCATTCTAAAAATTGGCCCACCTTAGTATATGTAACCAAATAAAATAGTATTCTCAGTTTCTTGATATTTACATGAGCTGTTTGGTTTTATTTTTACCAAACTATCACCATTCACAATATGATGGTGAATAGTGATATGGCAACAACAAAAGAGGTAATATCAAATATAATATTATTCCAAAAGATATTACAATGTAACTCGTAGTACTTGTATTACGTGCGTACGCAAGTAAAATGGTATTGTAATATATCTTTATAAGTAACTATATGTATTTACATGTATGTATGTACCATCTATGAATCTCTAAGTTTTTTCGCAACTTCATATATGCATAGAGAAAAACTCAACATATAACATATTTGATGCACTTTCGGAGAAAAATGTTTGCTCTTGTCTATTATATTTTATTTTCTCAACTCATCAGCGCTTCTTTGAAGCATGAGAACTATACATTACAATTATCTGATCCTAATTGTCCTAATATATGGTGCAAAAGGTTGACCACTCTCCATTACCGAATGAAATATAATTATGAATCCTAAAAGCTTATTTTAAAAAGCAAAATTGAATTTTAAGTTTGATTGGGATATATTTTAAGGAACCTAGACTGAATATACATATGTGAAAATATCATTTTTATTCATTTTATTTCATTAAAAATAAATGGAACTATCTCAATTGAATGCTTTGTGTCTAAGACTATGATATTATTATAAAATCCATAGAAAATACAATAAATAGCTTTAGAAACCCAAATTTTACAACATAACAATGCATTTTTTATTTTAGTACAATAACAATCATAACAATAGTAGAAGATAGTGAGTATGAAGTGAACTAGATGAAGAACCCTCAATTTTAAGTTTAAAGTCGAAAAGTAGCATTAGCTTTTTTCTATTGTTTACCTCCCCCCCTTCCCAGTATGTATGGTATTATCCGCGAGTAACAAAATTCTATTTCAAAATGTAAAAAAAAATATTAAATTTTCTGAATAACAACAATAACAACAACCAAGGTAATCTAAAAGTATATGTGCAATATATTGTATTACAAAACATTTACTCTATACTCATCGTATGTGTACTCGTAGATTGCTAACTACAATATATACTGGCAGTTAGTGTTAGAGACAACAATGTATTGAACAAGTAAAGTAAACAACTAAACTAACTAGCTAACTGACCAAAATAATAAAAACAAAAGAAAAACTCAAAACTGATGAAGTGAAATCTTAGATTTCTTTCTCTACTCGTATTTGAGTTCGAAAATAAAAAGAAACCAACAAAAAAAAAAATCAAATATAAAAATTTTATGTTACTTGTACTTTTTTATTATTATTCTGTTGTTCATTTTTATTGTTATCATGCATTGTATTGTATGTTTTCGGAAATAAATACATACATTCATACATATGCAGAGTATGTATGTGTGTATTTTTTATAATCATATGAATAAAGCTGATCTTTATTTAGGACATACACATATATGTATATTTTATAGATATTCACATTTGTATGGCATTGTTTGTTTTGTTAGATATGCAATTTTGCAGAGAAACAATTGAGAAGCTTAAAATATGAATGAAAAAAGTTTCTATGCTCAAAACAATGAAACATTTCATAAAAATCTTCGTTATCTCTTGATAGAGGTTTCATGAAACCAAATAACAAAAGTTGAAAAGTGACACAGAGAGAGAGAGAGACACAGAGAGAGAGAGAGAGTGATGCAGAGCAATTCTGAATAACACTTATATTACATTGAAACAAAACAGCAATAGGTTTACATATAAAAACATCATGGACTAATACCCAAAATTATTAGATTCCGACAGTTGATTATGATAGAGGAAAAATATACTGTAAAATTCTTGTACAAAAATTTCATAAATTTTTTAAAGTTAGGTATAAGTACAAAAGTCAACATACAGTGGCTCCCAGCTTATTTCGTACAGTGACAGTTTAAAAATTGCTGCAGTCGTAATTCCTAATATAGCAAAAATTTGAACAAAATATAAATGCCATTTTAGAAAGGAAGGTTTGTTTTTTATTTTCCAAAATTTACTTTTTCAAAATTTTAGTGTTTGACACTATAAAAAAATAAAATAACAAAAAAATAGGAAAATTCATGTCACAGCTTATTTCGTACAGTCTCTTTAAGTTCAAACTAAAAACAAAGTAAGTTGATTTTAATATTTAGTTGACATCCCTTAGCGTTAATGACAGCCTGGAGTCTATTTGGCATTGAATCCACCAATTTTTGAGTGATGTCTGGTGTGATTTTTTTCCATTCTTCCATCAGTACCTTCTTTAGGTCTTGCTTATTAGAAATCTTGTGTGTTCTTATTTTATTGTCCAAAATACACTGCACGAAATAAGTATAGCATACAACTTTTAAACTTTTCTAATAGAAACATAAAGCTTTATTTATTTTTTTGTTTTGATATAATAATAGAAGAAACAAAAACCTTTTAACTCAGCTAAAAGACTTAGACAAATAAGAACTATAAAAAACAAAAACATAAAAATTCAATTTTTTTAGAACGAAAAAAATATAGCATACAAAACATAAAAAGGAAGAAAAATTACATTTGCTTTAAGAAAAAGGTGATCTTAATAATTTGTATGACCGCCTTTAGCTAAAGTTACGCTAATTATACGTCTGGGCATTGAATCAATCAATGACCGAAAGGTGAAAAGTGGAATTTTTTTCCATTCAGCCTGAATACATAGCTTAAGGTCCTTTAAGGTCTCAAATTGCCGGCCACTGGCGTAAACTCGTTGGGACAAAATTGACCAAATGTTCTCAATTGGATTTAAGTCTGGACTGATAGCCGGCCATTCCATTAGCGTTATGTTCCTTTCATTAAAAAACGTTTTTGTCGTCTTCGCATTATGAATGGCAGCGTTGTCTTGCTGGAAAATCCAGGAGTCATCACAAAACTTTTCCGAATAGTCGAATAAAACGTTGTCCAGGAGTTCAACATAAGCAGCCGCATTCATTTTATGGCTAATAAAACATATAGGAGTAGCTCCATTGTACCCGAAAGCAGCCCATACCATTAGTGATCCACCTTGAAAATTTCTCGTATGACGAGTTTCTCGTTCTCGTCGAATATCACGCCAATATTTTTGAAGGCCATCAGGACCATCTAAGTTAAACTTTTTTTCATCACTGAAGGTCACCGATTTCCATTCATCATCCCAGAATTTGTGTTTTTCAGCGTAATTCAACCGAGCGGTTTTATGCCTTGGAAGCAACCTGGGTAGGGGAATGCGTTTTTCGTATTTAAGGTAATCGTTGTCCTCCAAAATTTGTTGAACTCTTCTGGTGGATACTGGAAGGTTTAATTGCCGTTTAATATTTGACGGAGATATGCTTTTATTGACAGCTAAGCGCTTGATTTGCCGCTTCGTGCGCTCATCTATCTTTGGTGTACGACCGGCTCTCTTTCTCTGTCCATAATAGTCAGGATTCTTCAGGAAGCAAAATATAGTTTTCTTATCTCTGGCAACTATTTTTGCTATTTCCCTTATTGTTGTGCCACAATCGCGCAAAGTTTGGATCCTTACGCGCTCTTCAGCTGAAAGGTGGGTCCCGCGAGGCATATCTATAGGAATAACCAATTTTATGCACGAAATTAAACGAAAATTCGATTTAATTAATTAACACTTCGGCGTACCTGCACAGAAAAAATTACGTAATAAAATAACGGAATATAACAGCTCTATGCAATTTTTTTTCTTTTGTATGCTTTACTTATTTCGCACTGAACATATATTTTAAAACACTTAAACAAGGAACCACGCACAACACAGTTTTTTTTTTATATGGATCAATTAAAGCAAGACTTGTTAAATGTCTAGAATTATTAACCAAGTGGGAATTATAATCCCCCTAGAAAAAACGCAATATAATGTCTTGTATGCTATACTTATTTCGTGCAGTGTAGACCAAAGATTTTCAATCACATTCATGTCAGGTGACTGTGGTGGTGGAGACATCAAGTGTGGGCAGTTCCAAATAAGCCAAGATTGCACAATCCCAGATTTATGTTTTGGGTCATTATCTTGGTAGTACCGAAATTCTTCCCGCAAACCCAGTTTGTCTGCACTTTGAAGTAAATTGTTTTTCAGAATCTCGAGGTACTTCATTTTGTCCATTGTTTCCTCAATAAAAACCAATTCACCTACTCCGGCTGCTGACATACAGGCCCAAACCATCACGCTACCGCCACCATGCTTCACTGTGGGCTTAAGGTTCTCCTTGTTTAGCTCGGTATTCGCTTTAAGCCAAACATATGACATTCCGTCCGAGCCAAAAATATTAAACTTAGACTCATCCGCGAAAATAACGGTATTCCAGAACGCAGGAGTATTAATAATATGCTCTTTGGCGAAGTCAAGTCGGCGTTGTATATTCATTTTCGAAATGAATGGTTTCTTTCGGGCTACTCGACCGTTCAAGTCATGATTGCGCAGCACACGTCGGACAGTTTCAGCACTGGATGATTTTCCTATTTCACGCTGAACCTCTGCAGCCAACTTCGGAGCGGATAACTTTGGATTTTTCTTAATTTTTCGTACAATATAACGCTCGTCTGAAGCGTTGAAAATCTTATTAGGTGCTTCTCTGCCCTTGTTCTCCAACCGATTTTCGCGAACGAAGCGTTGAATGATGTATTGGACAGTTGAGGCACTTAAATTTGTCATTTCAGCAATTTTTCGCACACTCTGACCTTTCCTAAAATGGTTAATTACCAGTTTACGCTGTTCCATCGTTGTACGACGACCCATAACGCTAAATGTTTAATTTACAGCACTTTAACTATTTAAAATAATAATAATAAAAATTGTTATAATAGTTAAAAAGGTCCAAAAACTCATACAATTCAAAAAAACTTTGTAACTGCGCGGCAGAATGAAACTTACTTACATTGAAGTTTGTGTACGAAATAAGATGTGAGCTGAAAATCAGCTGATCAATAGTTTTTCTCTCTTGCATGACAAAAAGAACAATTTTTGGGGTTCCCCGTTTTCTTATTAGGTTTACTAAACACATACATAGACATCTACATTCAAAACTTATTGAT
This sequence comes from Megamerina dolium, assembly GCA_963854835.1. NCBI lineage: Eukaryota > Metazoa > Arthropoda > Insecta > Diptera > Megamerinidae > Megamerina > Megamerina dolium. The sequence goes on along the minus strand of OY978526.1, from coordinate 29,000,517 downwards.
AAGTTTTTTAGTTTCGATGTTACAGCCATGTACATAAAAATATATACACTGTACGAAATAAGCTGTGAGCCACTGTAAGTGTCATGCTGTTAGCGTATGCCGACGATATTGACATAATCGGCATGAACACGCGAGCAAACAGTGCAGCATTCTCAGAGTTGGAAAGAGAGTCGCGTCGGATGGGTCTCACGGTGAACGAGGGCAAGACGAAGTATCTAGTGTCAACAAACAAAGAGTCCTGGCGTCTTGGACAGCACGTCACTGTTGACAACTACGCTTTTGAAGTAGTAAGGGACTTTGTCTATCTTGGAACCAGCATTAACAGCAGTAATGACGTCAGCTTGGAGATCATGCGTAGGATAACTCTTGCTAACAGGTGTTACTTTGGGCTGAGTAAGCAATTGAGAAGTCGAGCCCTCTCTCGAAGAACGAAAACTACACTCTACAAGTCTCTCATCATGCCTGTCCTAACATATGGCGCTGAAGCCTGGACAATTTCCACCTCGGATGAGCGAATGCTTGGAGTTTTCGAGAGAAAAGTCCTACGCAAGATCTTTGGACCTATTTGCGTTGGTGGCGAGTACCGAATAAGGTACAACCATGAGCTGTACGAGCTGTATGCCGATATTGACATAGTAAAGCGCATCAAAATCCAGCGGCTGCGCTGGCTAGGTCATGTCGAGCGAATGTAAGAACACGCTCCAGCTAAAAAGGTGTTATATTCGGAACCCGCTGGAGGACGACGCATAAGAGGAAGACCAAACCTCAGGTGGAAAGACCAAGTACTGGAGAACCTGACGGCGCTTGGAATTTCTAACTGGCGCCAGCTAGCGAAGAACAGAGATGGCTGGCGAAGCATGTTATTTTCGGCCTAAATCGATATTCGGTTGTTATGGCCACATAAGTAAGTAAGTATAATAAGTACGATTTCTTGTAATTGTGTTCAGAGGACTCCAAATCGAATTTTACTACAAACATTTTTAGGATTTATTTTGGATAATGTATCAAAAAATGTGATAAATCAAATTTAGGCTTAAAATGTTTTGTGTAAATATTTCTCAGAAAATTTTAGTGAAGGTGTGCAAAAGAAAAAGTATCAAATAAAATCGTTAAGAAACTATTAGGTTGTTCGGAAAGTTTTTCTAAATAGAGGAAATAATTGAATATTATCCCAGCCAATTTCATAAGTAAGCCAAATTTTCGTTTTATATTCTGAAAGCTGATATAACAAGGCTTATTTGTTAAGGTAGTAGTCCGGTGTGACGGGTTCAAAATATCAATTTTTTTTTTTACATTTTTCGGAAGAAAAACATCTTAAAAATATACTCTAAAAATTTCAGACCGAATTTTGATTATTTTTAAAGTTATAGCTAAAATAAGAGAGCGCGCCGTAGTGTGTATGAATCTGTTGTCAAAACTTTAAATGCGTTTTTCTCAAAACCATGTTTTCGAAATTTCGGGGAAGCACTAACTCAAAACTATTCAACCGATTTGGCTAAAAATTTTACCCGTTATTCGAGACACACATATCTAAATACGTAACCTTTAAAACATTTAATTTTTTAATAATAAACTTAATAAACTACTTTATTTGAACAATTTATCAAAAAAAAAAAAAAAAAAAAATTAGATTTTGAGAACTTTTTTCACAAGTCCGCCATTTTGTTTTTGTTTTCTTTTTATGTATATTATAACTTAGTTCATTAAAAATCTTTTTGAATTTTTTATTTCAGATGACTTCGGAAGGCTGTGTGCTTTCCCGAACCAACCCGGTTTTTTTTCGATTACTCCACTCTGACGTCAAAAATTAAAAACAAATTAATGTAAAATTTACTTAAAATTTTTTTTTTCTTTTCTTGAAAACACCAATAAAAACATGTAAAAATTTTAAAACAATCGCATTTTATTTTCTTGTTAAAAAAAATTCTCGAAAAAACAGTCGATATTTCGGTCGTCACACCGGACTACTACCTTAAAAATATGGTTTGATTCTTCATAGTACTTTTTGTTTGATGCTCTTTCAAATTTGGAAAGTTATAATTTTCGGTGTATTTTCCATTTTTTTTTCTATCGACAAAGTTAAAAAATGGTGTTCAAGTAAGGAGAGTAATCAACGTGTATGAAAAAGATGTATTGACTGAACGCCAGTGCTAAAACATGTTTAAAAACTTTCTTTCCAGAAATTTTGATGTTGAAAATGAACCATGTTCTAGAAAGTCATTTGAAGTTTATGAAGGGAAAATAGAGATACTAATTGATACAAACTGTTGAACAGCAACTCGTGATATTGCTGAGAGACTACATTTATCGAATCTTATTGTTCATGATTATGTGAAATGTATTTCTGAACTCGGCATATCGGCTCCACTAGTAGCTTATTGGAAGATATTTGCTTCTTCGCATGGTAGTGGTACATTTTTCAACTGTCCACGAAGTGCACTATACTGGCAAGGTGATCGAAATTTTGATGGCAAGAAATATATGAATTGGTTTTGAAAGAGCTCTGGCGCCAGCTGGTTGAAGCCACTTCCAAACAAGTTGGAACGGTAACTGGATACTGTTGTTTTTTATTAGTTTGTGGGGTGTTGTTAAAAATCGATGTTATAATTACAATGCAGCCAAGATCTAGACACTGAAGCAATATTTGGTTAATAGAATGACCCACTGCGAAATTAGCCATTTTTACAATTGAAAAGATATAATAAATATTTATGTTAGAAAGACATCCCTTTCTAAATTATCTTCTTTCATTCTTATATCCATGTTAGATGTCTCGCCATTTTTGTCTAATAAATAAACACATTTGCTTTTTCTATATTCCATGGAATCATTATCTTAAAATAAAAATTATCCTTTATATTTTTATGTACGTTATAATCTGTTTTAGTCTCGTATTAATTCACAAACTGTTTGTGTTTCATTCTCAGTCGTTATTCTATCTTTAAAGGCATTCATAATTTTTCTTAGTAAATGTATTTCTTTAGATCTTCAATTTATCTTTCTCGTTCATCATTTTGGCTATGCTTTTATGTATGTACTCTTACTATAATACTTCGTTTGCCATTATTTACATTCTACTTTTAATCCTTTTAACTGTTGAATTGTTATTTGTGTACGCAAGAGCAACAACAACAACAACAATGAAACCAACAAAAGATGATGAAAATGAATAAGTAAGAAAAAAATGTAAAAATAAATATGAAAGAAAGAGTTAATTTTTATTTTAATGCAATTAAGTGATGATTCCGACTTTATCATAGCATTTTCGTTATTATACCCTGCATAATGCAATATGCATGGTATATTCATTTCGGTCAGATGTTTGTGTCCACTTGAAGGAATCTCCGGAGATATAGACATGGATATATATTCGTGATCAGCGTCGATTAAATTTTCGATTTAACGATGTCCGTCCGTCCGTCCGTCCGTCTGTCTGTCACCTGGCTGGTTCGCACGATAACTTGAGTAAATATTCAGCTATTTCGATGAAATTTGGCATAAGTAATCTATGATCCAAGGGTACGGAGGGGATTGATATTGGGCATGATCGGTCAATAACCACGCCCACACCAAGCATTCAAAGCGACTAACCTCGAAATTTTCAAAATCTTTAACTTGCTATAACTCACACAATATACCACTTGGGACAACAATATTTTGCACATAGAGTTATATTATACTACTATATAACCTCACCAAAAGTGAATGAGCCACGCCTACTTTCTAGTGTAGCTCCCATACAAAGTGTCTGTACTTCTTTTAAATTGAAACTGCTGTAACTTCTACAATATTCTGTCTAGAATAACCATAATTGACACTTAGATTAACACGGTAGTCAGAAATAATATGGCCGAAAATCAATGTGCCACGCCCACTCCTTTTTGGGTCTCCCATACAAAGTTGCGGAAATTAAAAAAAATATTACCGGTTATAACTTGCAAACTATTCAGAGTAAAGTAACGAGATTTAAGGTGTGGATTAGTATTGTACGAGCAACTAGGCTCACAGAAAATGGGCGCACCACGCCCAGTGTTTATCGTAGCCCCCATACAAATTTTAAATTGAAACAGCTGTAACTTCGGCAATCTTCTGTCTAGAATAACCATAATTGACACTTAAATTAATATCGTAGTCGGAAATAATCTGGCGAAAAATCAGCGTACCACGCCCACTTCTTATTGGGGCTCCCATACAAAGTTGAGGAAATTAAACAAAAATGTTAACCACCATAACTTAGAAACTATTCAACGTAGGACACCAAATTTAAGGTGTGGATTAACATTGAAAAATTAATTGGATTTACTAGAAAGTGGTAAGCCACGCCCACTTTTTATATAGCTCCCATACTAAGCCTCGGAATTATCTTAAAATCCTTTTACTTCGTCAAAGTCAACCATATTTCGGGTGTAAATTAGTAGTATATGCAAAAATTGTTTCTCGAAAAGTGGAAATAAAAGAAAAGTTGGATATTCGAGTAAACTTTTTATATATAAATCTACATATGCAGGGTATAGTTTGGTCGGCCCCAGCCGACTGTAAGGAGATTTTTTTTATTTTTTATTTTCGTCTTCTGTTAGCTCTTTAGCTCTTTCATTTCTCTCATACATATACGTACGTTTGCCATGTCAATTTTTATCAACATATATCTCTTTCTATCATACTACTCAGATTATATGCTAGTTGATTCTTTTATTTTTATTCTTTTTATGAGATAGAGATGAGTTGGGTCGGTTATATGTAGATTGGCAAAAAATTGAGTTGAGTTGTTTACTTAATGAAAAACTCATTTTAAGTGAGTGCAGCAAAATAAAAAGAAGTTAAAATTCAATATGGAAAGAATGAAAATACAAAAATTGAGAATTAAACTGAATTAATTCATTGAAAAAAAACTATGGCAAAAGGCGGTGGTAAAAGTGCTGCTAGTTAAGAGAGCTATGGTAAGCGATGAAAACATCCAACTCAAAAACTAAATAAACAAGCAACTTTTTTGTTTTTACTTATTGTTTTGGTGGAAGTACATAAGTAATAAGTATCCTGAAAATGAATGAACACAAATGCAAAGAAGTGAGTAGAGTTGTAGTAGTGTACAGTAAAAAACAAAAAATATCCGATTTATAAGAGCACTCAAGTAGCAATGATGAAACGTGAAAGGGAGTTATGGGAGATTATTACGTTTAATGAATATATGTATTACGTTTTGTAACATTTCTCTTTGAGTTTATACAGTAAATGGATGTACATTAGAGCTGTCGAAAAAATTCATAATCAGACTATAATTGCTCTATGTGCTGAAGAAAATATTGAAATACATATTTTCACCTAACTAATTCTACTAATTGTCGTAAGAAAAAAAAAAAGAGTTTATTTTTTCTACATTGCGCCAGCAAGTGAAACCAAACCCACAAAAAATCCATCAGATAAGTAAGTAAGTAGAAAAAAAATCAAGATTTTATGTAAGAAACCCCTTCCATTTGACACTAAGAGTAAGAAAATAGTTCGAATTTTAATGAAAATAAAAATTAGTGCATTGAGCGATGTCCATCATTTTGAAATTTTGAAAGTCTACAGTAGCATCTTTGGTGAAAATTTCTTCAAAATATTCTATATAAAATTTCCTTGATTTGGTTTATAAACAAAACCCTATGCAAAGTTTGATCAAGCTTTGAAAAAATGCGATCATTTTAGATTGGAATGATCTTGCTATGTATTAAAAACATTTTTTTTCCCAAAAAAGCTACATTTGTTCATCTTGGTCAGACTGAAATAACTCCACTTCATATTTTTATGATTTTTTTCTAAATAGAAAGCTATTCCACTACTTCATGGAAAAAATCTGGTTCCTCTCTTTTAAGCAGATTATTGAAAAATGTTGCAGCAACTTGCTTCATGCAAAGAGCTTTCAAAAAAGCTTTTAATACATACAATATGTCAAATTTTGAAAATTCGGACAGTTCTAATATGCATATTTACTTTTTTAATTTATTTAATTTCACTTTTAGTGAATAAATATTATTTAATGAGTAGATAAAGATTTAATTTTATTAATTGTTGTTATTGTTGTGTTTATTTACTTTGTTGCTCATAATTAAATGAAAATTGCATAGTAGTAATAATCCATTTTGTACGTATGAATAGTAACTACTACACAGATAGTAGTTTATAAAAAGTCAAAGCATAGATAAACACAAAGCTAAGGGATAAAGTGAGATTTTTTTTTTCAAAATAATTTATTTGATTTTATATGAATATTTAATTTCAACTTCAAGAGAGAAAAAAAAAAATAAATAACACTCCTCACCAAATATATGGTAATTTTTTAAGTGGAAAGTATTTAAGGAATTAAGTGTTTCACAAACAAATCAACAACAATGCACTTTTTTGTTGGTTAAACATTTTCGAAATTTCATAATTTAATTTTTGGGTTATTATGTTGTTGTGTATGAAACAATTGAAACTGTATTCAAGTGCAAGTATATACGATATTTTCGGATAATTTTTGTTGAAAGAACATCTCATAAATTATTTCATAATACGTATATTGTTATAAGTGTTGAAGTTTTTAATAGCCACTTTAAGAAATAATTAATTTAAAAATATAAATTCTATATATTTCTCAACTTGAAGTGTTTCTCCGTTATTTATCATATCAGCAGTCTTTAAACAAGTGGCAATTAGAAAAATACTAGCATACTTATTTTATTTTATTTTTATTGGTTTTTTTGTTCAATTTCTATCATTGCTGGGGATTGTGTGAGCGAAGTAATGCAATTTCTTAATGCAACATTAAATGACTACATAAGAAATAATAAAAATAAAATAATATCAAAAGTGAAATTCATTACACTGACAGAAATTCCCATTGCAATCACATCAGTGTCATAGTAAATAATATATTACAAGAGGGACGGTCTACTATGCGCTGATACTTGGTGCATAATATTAATGTCTTATAGACGTACACAAAAAAAAGCTAGTAGTGTGGTTTTGCAATAGAGACAATTTGAAGACAATTTGAAGACAATTTCTTTATTAATCCATTCCATTCCATCATATAAGTTTGCAAAAATATTGCAGTTTACGATTCGATGCAAATGGTCTAAGCACTAGAAAGTATGCAACATTAAAATCACGTAGCATACATTTGCTATGCATATGCAATACTAAATTTGACAACACTGTTGCAATACAATTTCTAACAAAGTTCTTTGCAATTGATTGGAAATTTTTGTGCAATTTTACAAAACCATATGCAAAATATCGTGAATATCACTTGAACAATATTATTAAGGAGCACCACTTACCTCCACAAAAAGAATGCCATCACAATGAGTACAATACCGAAACAACTGAAAATGATACCAACCAATACAGCTAAATTGTAATCGTTATGTGATTGACGTAGTAACGGTTGAATCTTTTCACAATTTGGTTGCAATGATATCTGAAAGAGAATAAGAATAAAAGAAATTACATTATAAGCATTCAATGCAACAAATTCTTGTTGCATCTCATTATTGTTATGATTATTGTTATTAGTTTTTGTTGATGGTGTATTGTGAGTGTGTGTGTGTGTGTTTTTTTTCTTGTAAGAAAATTGCTACAATTCCATAGAGACAAGTGCTATTTTATTTTATATTCACTATTCTATTCCAATTTTATAGTTTTCTTCTCTTCTTGTATATATAATTTTTTTTTCTTCGATTTTTATTGGAATCAATACATATACAATATAAGAACGCATGGAGGGATTGTATGATAAATGTATATACTTGTAATATGCTTATTTAGCGAAAAATTTCAACAAATTGAATACTCATATAACATTTTATTGCATATTTTATAGTTCATATACCATCCCTTGATGTCAAAGCGAGATTCATTAGATAAATAGTGTGCTACAATGTTGCAATAAGAGCTTGACCTAGAAAAATATGATCTTTAAGATTAGTAAATAGTGAAATGATGGAACATCAGTCACTGACTGCAGAGGAACTAGTGAAATATATATATATATATATATATATATATATATATATATATATATGTATATATATATATATATATATATATATATTTATATATATATATATATATATATATATATATATATATATATATATATATATTTATATATATATATATAGCAAATATATGCATCATAATAAAATAAATGACAAAATATAAAATAGCAGTTTTATTTCAGCATAACAATTTCGAAGAAAATTAAGGGCAAATGTGTAGCTAATATGTACTTAGTATGTTAACCTTCGTAAGACAAATGTAAGTCATTTTGATGCATATTACATGAGCATTTTTGTATAAAAATATGTTAGAATATCATTTGCATATGCATACATCTGTATGAAATGCATCAATCAATGAAAAGTAAAAAAAAAAAAAGAAATATAATAAGTACAAGAACTACACTATGTATGCACACATAAATAAATAAATATATATTGTACATAGTATACTTATACATACATACGAGTATAAACATATCTACAAAATGGCTATAAATGTGACTCCTTAAAAAAAAAATGATTTATGGGCTCATATCATCTTCCATAATGGTTGCAAAGGTGTTGGCTATGGTTTATGTTTAAATTGTACATGAGATTATATATATATTCTTGTATGTATTACTTTTTGCCTTCTCTATATTCACATATACATATATATTGTAGTACATAATAAATCATTAAGGCTTACTCAGAATGTTTTATTTCTAAACATTATTTTGTTGTTCTGAAGAGTAAGGAAAAACTAAAATGTTGCTACACATGTAGATAGTATTACAATATACATACAATATAATATGCTTCAGTAAAAATGTTGTAAGTTTGAAAGGATTTAAATGAGTGTCATTTTGTATGTCATAACATAACAATAACAACAAAATGGAATACGAGTAAGTAAAATAAAAGAGAAAACATGAAAAAGGTGAACCATATGCAGTGACATGTGTAAAAATTATATTAAAACTGTTATATATATATATCTATATAACTGACATTCATAGGTAGTATTAAAGTACCTACATATGCATAGTATGTAGTTGTAGTAAAAATGATAGTAAAGTTGGTAAGATAAAAAATACATACAAGTAAAATAATTACGAAAACAATAACAACGAAAACAACTACTATTACTAACATCACCGTCACTATTTTATATACCAGCAAACACAATTGCCAGGTGTTGTCAGTATGAAGTTACATTACATATAAACAACATAGAGATCATCAGTGGCAATATGCAAGTAGCAGTGTTGTAGCAACAGCATGATACTTGTTTTAGGTGATGTATGTACATATCTCAGTGAAATTGGCTGCTGGTTGGAAAACATTGGGCAAAACAGATAGATATAGTGGTAGAGAAGGAGAAAAACATTGCATAGTTAAAGGCACTGAAAAATATTCATAGAATAAAGTAGTTCATGATACACTACAGATTCTCGTACACAATGAGAGTTAATTGAAAATGTCAGCATCAGGAACATAATGATTATTTCAAATAAATTGTTATAAATTCTAGGCCTAAATTACTATTGAATATAGCAATGTTATCTATTGATTACATATCTATACATTTTTATATACAAGGTGCGACAATTATGTATTAAGACCGCCTCTAGAAAACACAATTAAAACACGATATTTGCTAATTTTTCGGTATATTTATTCGAAATATTCTCATCCTGATTCAATACACTTGTTACATCGATTTAGTAGTTATTCCAACGCGTGTTTCAGCTCATTTTTCGGAATTGCCTCGTCGAAGCCCGTTGTATGGTCTGAATGTCATCAAAAAAGCATCCTTTCAACTTCAATTTCAGTTTTTGGAACAAAAAGAAGTCGCACAGTGCCAAATCAGTTGAATACGGTGGGTGATTCAACACACAGACCTGATTCCGAGCCAAAAATTGACGAACAATGAGTGCTGTGTGTTAAATTTCATGTTAAAATTTCAACATCAAACGAACACGTGTTTTGTAAAATGAATGTCAATAAATATTAAATGTCAACCAAATGCCATGACAGTTAGTAGAGGAAGGTTGAAGCTTTAAAATGCATGTGCTCACACATAGATGGCGCGCTTGGTTGCTGAGATATGGTTCGAGTCTTAATACATAATTGTAGCACCTTGTATTTTCCTAATGAAATCAGTAATTGTATTTATTTCAAAACATTAATTACACTACTTTAAAATTAATTATTTTTAAAAATACTAAGAATTTCAAGTATAGGGAATAGTTGGTGTTGACCTCTCGAGCTCAAAATATATTTAAAAAATTTTGTATATGATCCGGTTATTGAGATAATGGTAATTTTGCGTTTTTTATATCACTTCACTAAAAAAATTGTATTCTAAACTGTTCGATCAACGCAAGCAGTACCTTGTTCGGAAGAGAATTAAACTACGCTCATACTGGAAAAATATAAAATTGTGAAATTACAATCGTAATCGTATAACAAACTTGTCCGATGGTGCATAGCTATGTATAATTCATAAAGACTGGACTTCTTACTAATTTACATGACAATTTGATTTAAAATTTTTTAGACAATTTTTTATTGAAAACACTTAAAGCAATTTGAAAAAATTATTTTTATATACAATTTAGTGATATGTTTCCTTCAACATTCAAAAAAGAAAAATTTGAAACAATTTGGTTTCAAGCCTTTTGCCAATTTTGATTTATTTGTCGACTACAATGAAAATATTGGTTTTTATGTTAAAAAAAATGAAAAAAAATTGACAACCTTACATCGTCATGTGTAAGAAAGGGGCTGAATAAAAAAAAAATCTATTCATATAGATACATATTTTGGCAACGTATGACAAATCATATTACTTCGAATGTAGAAATTATTGAAGTAATAAATAAAAAGAAAAACAAAATTATTTGCCCCAAAAAAAAAAGAAAAAATCATCGGTAAAAATTGCCAAAGTCTGTAGACTATCAGGCGAAAATTATATCAAACGGATATATTGAAAAGTAGAGCAGTCGCACATGAATATATTTTCGATTTTTATCTACATCTATCTATTTTATGTGTGTATCCGATTATAGATGAACATGAATATATCCATGCATCTTTTGTGCTCACTCTCCTGTCAGTCAACAGAAATTTTCACGTAAACTTTTATCAGTTCTCATGCATATCGATATATATTTTTCACCTGATCCATACATACATATAATTCATATCAAAATATGACATGTAAAAATATGTAAGAAGTAAGTGGAAAGAAAGTGTTACAAAACACATACATTGTAATATATTGTAAGCGACAACTCATAATAAACTAAGGACTTATATGCACAAGAACAGAAGCATAGCAATGAAGCTACTATACCACAATTGATATATCATACATTTGTGTATGGGTGTATGTATGTATGTGGTTTTTTATTTTATTTTACATATAACATATCTCACGTTGTTGTTGACAGCAACGATTTTTTTTTGTTTGTTTTGTTTGTCTTTACTGCACCAATAATTCTTCTTGCCAACTTTATGCCACAAACAAGTGAAATATAAAATAACATGGAAACATTGGGAGGAAATATATACCTTACATTCTTATGCAGAAAGTATACCACAGGAAAAGGAGAGAAAAAAAAAAAGCAAACAAACAAATAACGTGAAAATTTCGTTATGTTTTTCAACTTGTTTGCTCTAGTTTTCAAGATGATCATCTGAGTTTATGAAATATATCTCATACGTCCTACTAAGATTATAAAGCTGACGAAGTATGGGAAGTTATGCGAAACAATGTTGAATCACATTTTAAAATTTGTATGTGTGTGTGTGTGTGTGTGTGTGTGTGTGTGTGAGTATTTTAAATATATGCAAAAAGAAATTCAACAAAAAACAGAAAAAGGGCAACTTACCTTTCTTGCTTCAGAAAATTTGCCAAGTACAATTTTCTTTGGATTTATTATACTCAAAGTTGCAGCTGCAATTTTAACTTCGTACACAGAATTTGTTGTTAGATTTTGTAAAATCATCTGCAAAAACGAAAGCCAAATGAATAACCAAGTAAATGAAGTGCAAAATGTGGCGTATATAATATATGTTCTATATGTTATGTAGACTTATATAAATTTGTAAAGTATAAATACAATATGATGAAGAAAAATGACTGACATTGGTAGTAAATAGTAGTAGAAGTAGAAGAAGTAGTAGTAGTAATAGTAGTAGTGTTAGGAGTAGTAGTAGTAGTAGGAATAGTAGTAGTAGTAGTAGTAGTAGTAGTAGTAGTAGTAGTAGTAGTAGTAGTGGTAGCAGTAGTAGGAGTAGTAGTAGAAGTAGTAGCAGTAGTAGGAGTAGTAGTAGTAGTAGAAGTAGTAGTAGTAGTAGTAGTAGTAGTAGTAGTAGTAGTAGTAGTAGAAATATTAGTAGTAGTGTTAGGAGTAGTAGTAGTAGTAGCTGTAGTAGTAGTAGTAGTAGTAGTGGTAGTAGTAGTAGTAGTAGTAGTAGTAGCTGTAGTAGTAGTAGTAGTAGTGGTAGTAGTAGTAGTAGTAGTAGTAGCTGTAGTAGTAGTAGTAGTAGTGGTAGTAGTAGTAGTAGTAGTACTAGAAATATTAGTAGTAGTGGTAGTAGTAGTAGTAGTTCTAGTAGTAGTAGCAGTAGTAGTAGTAGTAGTAGGAGTAGTAGTAGTTGTAGAAGTATTAGTAGTAACAGTAGTAGGAGTAGTAGTAGTTGTAGAAGTATTAGTAGTAACAGTAGTACGAGTAGTAGTAGTAGTAGTAGTAATAGTAGTAGTAGTAATAGTAATAAAGGAACTAGTAGTATAGTAGTAGTAGTAGTAGTAGTAGTAATAGTAGGACTAGTGGTATAGTAACAAAAGACGTAATAGTAGTAAAAACTATGACAGAATAGGACAAGAGAAATAATATTTGTACTAGAATATCAACCTGATATCATTTCATTTTTCATTTTTCCTCTACTACTTACTACTACAACTTCATATATTATTTGATATTTTCTTTACTCTTAAAATCACCACCCTGAATTACACATAAGGGCTTCACGATCGAAAAAGTTTAAACAACACTGCTCAAACAAAATGTAAGTGTATATTTAAATCGCATATTCATAAATTTCACTAGTATTAAATTGTACTCTAATAAATTGTCGCAAATAGTGACAATTTTAATTTTGTTTTACATATGAAACTTGAAAAAAAAACAAAAAAAATCCTTAAAATCTTTTTAAAATAATACCATAGCTAACGGGAATGAAATGTATATATATGTATGTATACATATTTCAACATTTAAATATTGTTCGAAACTTCAAAAATGATTAAAATGATTATGAAAAAGTTAACAATTTAATGCCACAGCAAGTAGTATATTCCATTGCTAACTTCTACTTACTATACTATGCATCATCATACAACATGTGTTCATTTGTTTTTTTTTTGCGCATATTTTCATAACTTTCTACAATTACAAGAGCAAGAATAAATAAAAAATCATAAAGAAAAACTTTTGCGCATATGTATGATATGATAAAAAAAGAGAGTACAATTTTACCCGATAAAGTTGTTTTGCCATTTGTTTTTTATTTTTAAAAAAATATTTTTTATTTCATATATTGCTATGGTAATTTGTGTGTGTATACATTTATGTATTATACATATATATATATGTCAGAATATACACATAAATGTCATATCTTAGCAACGATGACGATGAGTACCACTACTAGGCGAGTCACACCATTCATATGAAGATAGCGGAGTAGTATGAATGTGTTGTTTTGCCAAAAAGTGCTAACATGACAACGATTGCCAACGATGGCAACATCAACCAAAAAATGGCAATTACTATGTATATAAACGTTTGATATATATACATCGTATTGCTGACTATAACATGCATGTATGCATAAGCTCGTCACATTCGTTTAGCAGTTAGTCAAAATTAGCCAGGAAGAAATAAAAAAACAGAGAAAATATATGACTGTAACAACTTCTGTCTATTACATAATTTGGCTAATATTTCGAGTGTATCATCCATATATCCATGTATACAAACATATATATTTTAATATTTTTGCAATATATTTTTGCTTTTATGATATTTCTAACATTATGATTGTAGTATATCCAATATTAAATTGTTGTCCTGCAGAGACCATCTTGCTCCTCATCTCATATACTATTTCATTTTGTATACATATGTACATTCATCAATTTATCGAATTGAGTTGAAATTTCATATCAAAATGAACTATTTGATTGAAACAAACAAACGGATACTTTTAGCTTTTTGCTAATATCTTTTAAAACTCAAATGTTCGCATCTGTTAGAAATGTCGGAAAATTTTTAGATATATATTACATTTGTTTTAACCTTACCGCTTAGAGAAATTTTTGGAGTCTTTTTTTACATTCCTCAGACCTCGACTAGGAACATTTTGAATTTTGCACAAGTATACACGTTTTTAAAACTGAACTACTACAAGTTGTTTTTAAGGTAATTCGAATTTCCAACATGTTTTTTAAGGTTTCTTCTAAGAGCTTCCTTAGAAAATTTACATTTTAGTATCAAATTTGCTTCCACCGCTCCAAGGGTGGGTATAGAGAGTAAGAACTTTTACGAAAAATATTGAAACAACACAAATGAATGATGGCCGGGATGTATTTGATGATTGTAGGGGCGCCCTAATAGCGGTGGGAGCGAATTCTACAAAAACTTAAATTTTGTAGCAGCTCAATTTAGCAATTTTGAATAGAGTAATAGCGATAGAGGGTAAGTCAAAGAAAATTCAATTTTGATCGGACATACATTTAATCTCTTTAGAGGCGATTTGTGGACAGGAATGGGGTTATTGGCCGACATTTGGTCAAATATGGAGATAAATTTTAATTTTGGAATTTTCACAGAAATGCTCATAACTTGCGTATTTTTCCATAGATTTCTCTCATCGATACATTGTTTTGTTAAAAAAAACTCCTTACAGTCGGCTGGGGCCGACCAAACTATACCCTGCATATGTAGATTTATATATAAAAAGTTTACTCGAATATCCAACTTTTCTTTTATTTCCACTTTTCGAGAAACAATTTTTGCATATACTACTAATTTATACCCGAAATATGGTTGACTTTGACGAAGTAAAAGGATTTTAAGATAATTCCGAGGCTTAGTATGGGAGCTATATAAAAAGTGGGCGTGGCTTATCACTTTCTAGTAAATCCAATTAATTTTTCAATGTTAATCCACACCTTAAATTTGGTGTCCTACGTTGAATAGTTTCTAAGTTATGGTGGTTAACATTTTTGTTTAATTTCCTCAACTTTGTATGGGAGCCCCAATAAGAAGTGGGCGTGGTACGCTGATTTTTCGCCAGATTATTTCCGACTACGATATTAATTTAAGTGTCAATTATGGTTATCCTAGACAGAAGATTGCCTAAGTTACAGCTGTTTCAATTTAAAATTTGTATGTGGGCTACGATAAACACTGGGCGTGGTGCGCCAATTTCAGTGAGCCTAGTTGCTCGTACAATACTAATCCATACCTTAAGTCTCGTTGTCCTACGCTAAATGGTTTGTAAGTTATGGAGCTTAAAATTTTAGTTTAATTCACTCGACTTTGTATGGGAGACCTATGAAGGAGTGTGCGAGGCACACTGATTTTCTGCCAGATTATTTCCGACTACGATATTAATTTAAGTGTCAATTATGGTTCTGTCTAGAAGACAGAAGATTGTCGAAGTTAAAGCTGTTTCAATTTAAAATATGTATGGGGGCTACGATAAACACTGGGCGTGGTGCGCCCATTTTCTGTGAGCCTAGTTGCTCGTACAATACTAATCCACACCTTAAATCTCGTTATTCTACGCTGAATAGTTTGCAAGTTATAACCGGTAACATTTTTTTTAATTTCCGCAACTTTGTATGGGAGACCCAAAAAGGAGTGGGCGTGGTACATTGATTTTCTGCCATATTATTTCTGACTACCGTGTTAATCTAAGTGTCAATTATGGTTATTCTGGACAGAAGATTGTAGAAGTTACAGCAGTTTCAATTTAAAAGAAGTACAGACACTTTGTATGGGAGCTACGCTAGAAAGTAGGCGTGGCTCACCCACTTTTGGCGAGGTTATATAGTAGTATAATATAACTCTATGTGCAAAATATTGTTGTCCCAAGTGGTATATTATGTGAGTTATAGCAAGTTAAAGATTTTGAAAATTTCGAGGTTAGTCGCTTTGAATGCTTGGTGTGGGCGTGGTTATTGACCGATCATGCCCAATATCAATCCCCTCCGTACCCTTGGATCATAGATTACTTATGCCAAATTTCATCGAAATAGCTCAATATTTACTCAAGTTATCGTGCGAACCAGCCAGGTACCAGACAGAAGGACGGACGGACGGACGGACGGACGGACATCGTTAAATCGAAAATTTAATCGACGCTGATCACGAATATATATCCATGTCTATATCTCCGGAGATTCCTTCAAGTGGACACAAACATCTGACCGAAATGAATATACCATGCATATTGCATTATGCAGGGTATAAAAAACGGGCTAATGCAAATACTATCAATTAATTTTTATTGCGGCAATTTATATTTTGCCCGATTTTTTTTTTTGTTGATCGTTTTGATTTAAAAAAGAAATTTTTTTGTATATCTCAACGCATTGCATGTAAACCACTGAAATGATTACAAACATTGCTATTATTATAATATTTTAATTTTGAAATCTTTCACTATCATATTGGTAGTACACTGACATTCGAAAAAAAAAATCATAAAATCGAAAATTCGAATTCAGCGCATCAAATTGTGTTAAGGATTGTTTTCATCGGCTCAGGGCCAAATGTTAACCATAATTTTTCCTCCTTGTGAAATACGTTCCCATGAAAAAAAAATCATATTTTGAAATTTCGAACAGATTTAATGTTAACATGCACATTTGTAATATTGTAGTTTAATGAAAAATTGGTCAAAAAGCTTTTGATGGATTATATGTTGAATGTAATTGCTATGAGCAATTATAATACATATACGCTGAATATGAATATAGCTGCTTTTGATTTTTGATACTACACACATTCAAATAATATCATAATCAAATAATTCCTATTGCACACAACTCACCGCTGTTTCCAATTCCTTTGCCGATGCATTAATTCTAATGTCACGATGTGTATCCTGTCCCATTAGACGTGCTTTAATTATGTAAAAATCGATAGTATTATAGAATTCGTATGGTCGTTTCCAACGTATCGTAATGGAATCCTGTGAATGGCATGTCAAATTGACAACAATTGGTGCACTCGGTCCGCCAACATCAGTTCGTTGGATAATTTGATCCGATGGTTGGCCCTCATTTTTTGTGGTGAATGCTTTAACAATAACACGATAATCGGTAAATGGTTCTGTATGGAGAAAGAAAGAAAGAAAGAACGAAAATAATATATATTAGATGCAAAGTTAATAAAAAATAGTTGGTGTTTTGGTAAATCAATTTTATTAAAAAAAAAAAAACAATAAAAAGCGAAAGGTATGTGTTGGAAGGCAATCACAACCATATATAAATCATTTATTTATTCGTTTGCCATAATTTTGCGTTAAAAAAAAAATCAAATTATTCATGAGTTAAACCTGTTTTTGCTGCTGTCAAGAGTGTCGTTGCTTTTAATAACTGTTATTATGGAGATTATTTCAATGACCCATGGTTTTCATAGTATATTTAATATGACATTAATATAAATATAACATATGTGAGAGTGGTCGTACGGTGAAAATGCATTTCTGTGGATTTGATTTATAGAAATTATAGTACTTTCATTTGCATCGATTCCAAAAGAGAGAAAACTTGGAGTGATGAAATTTGTAAAAAAAAAGCATTTTCCTAGCTTATCACCCTCGAATAATGCTTTCCGTTCTTATGTTTATGAATGAAAAAATTATATTTTGTTTTAATTGAATCAGTTGCGGTAATTACGCTGGTCAATATTGTGCATTAATAAAATTCACATTTTATAGCTTCATCGCCAACAACGTGGGCATCAAAACAACAACAACAACAACTTCACCATATACTTATCAACGAGAAAGTTACATATTGTATTAAACAGTGTCACAAGTTGAATAACAGTTTATAGTATTTATATTAAGTTGACCACAAAATGTTCACAACAGGGCGTATGAGTGACGTGTGCTGTTTCTGCTGTTGTTGGCGTTTTCATTTTTAATAAATTTTAAATATTAAAACTATGTTGTTAATGCTGGCAATATTTATACATACATATGACGGAATGTGAAAGTATGTACACTGAATACGTACTAAAAGGATATTAATTAAAATGAACAAATTACTCATACGACATGGAGTGGTATACAAATGTGTAATAATGAAGTAATGCTTGTGGGTCGAATAAAATTGATTCAATGTGATTATTTTACAATAAAAATTATTACGTATTTTTTTTTGTGGTAAATTTTTGTGTTCAACTTTTATGTGTTTTTTGTTTTTGTTTCTTGGTGGTTTTTTTGATTGTGTTAAATTTTAACAGAATTAATGAGCGATAATAGCAACAAGCTCTATGTCGAGATGGAGAATGAATAATGGGAATGCCATAAGGATAACTATCACTGAGAAAGGCATAATGATGAGTGTAAAATGATATGATAAAAGCATGAGTGTGTGTGTGCATGGGTATATGTATTTGCAAATGTAACATATTTTGAATGTCGAACGTAAAAGTTTGACAACATTGCCGATATTGATAGTGATGGTGGTGGTGGTGGTAGCATTAATGATGAAATTGCAGTTGAAAATTTCAGCGTTACCATGTTGAGATATATTCGCAAAAGATACACCAATATGGCGGTATATGTTGCACAGTGATTCATTGAATAGACAAGAATGCAAAAGAAATTTTTGTGAATTATACCAAAAAATTTAAAAGTAATGCAAGCAAATGATAAAAAATTGCAATTGAAAGTACAGTTATTCTTCAAAAAATTACAAAACCAGGGAATAATAAATAATATTTTGTGACCAGGTAATAATTAGTTTTGGATTTTATAGATTCAAATTAATTTATATTGATCCTACAGATGAAGATTAGTATGCAGTCGTACAGAGTATTGGTTTCCATTAATAGATATATGCTTATAGATGTATGAATTGACTTTCTAAATAATTAAATACGACTCGTAAATGTAATTGAAAAGCAATATTATTAGAATAAACGAAATTTATAATAGCCCGAATTTTATTTTGGAAGTAAGCAGCTCCAAATTCGCAGAGATGTACTTTTTGCCCGCCCTTTGGATGATGTCGAGCCACTGTGCACTATGTGACAATTAATTAAATATGCGAGTAAAGTCAGTTTGTAGTGACAATGACAACGAGTATTGCTTGCACCAATGAATGGAATGGAATAAAATGCAATGAAATTAATTCAGCAGTAAACTTTTCAATTCAGTTAAGTTTGTTGTTTGCTCGTTGTTTGTTTGGTTGGTTGGTTGGTACGTTAGTTGGCGGTAGTGTTAGTGGCAACATCTTATATCCCTCTTTATGTACATACATATGTACATACATTTAATTTCAGTTTTAAATGAATGTAAGCGAACATATGTTGCACAACGTAATACATTGAGAGCATTGAGTATGGAGAATATCTTCGTTGATTTTATTACTTTGTTGTCTTTACAGCTTTCGAATTAATATTGTTCAAAAATTAATTAATGAAATGCACTATCATCTATTATGTTTGCTTGTTGTTGAATTTTCTTGAAGAATGTACTATTTAAAGTAATTTATATTAAATTATAAATTTTATATACGCAATTTAACCCATCTTTGTTATTCCCCTTTTTTTATATAGACAATTTTCAATGTGTATTGTAACAGATGTTGTCAATGAAAAAACATCCTAATTTTAACAATTTCAACAATAAGTACACAATTTTCTTATTGTTGACATTCTAAAAATAAATAAACAACCCGAACAACAGCTTACAACATCTCATCATCATCAGCATCAACATCATCACTAACTCTTCCAACCAATCAATACAACATAAAATGTTGAATAAATTATGTTTTAATGACATTAACAAACAATTGAAATAATAAACAAAATGTCATAAAAATATATGTAGGCCAAGAAAAGGAGCATGTGTACTCGCGTCGTATTCTTCATGCTAATTCCAAAATTAAGACAGTAAATTCAACGCGCTCCTTTTAAGCATTAAATTATTCATCGAATAATTACAATGCCCGCCAATCAAATTTAACAACTCTTTTGCAAGCGAATCGAAACGAAAATTTGAAAATAATAATAATAATAAGATTACAATATAATGAAATTTGTAGTACGAAGGAATAACCGCCTAAGTAGGTTTTATAAATTTCATGTTCCGCAAGGACAAAATATCGAATTTCAGTTCTGAGTCAAGTAATTAAAGTTGGTGGTGCAAAAAAAAATACGATATATCAAACATTTGGATCTCATTTGTCCTAAAATAATCGATAAAAGGCAACAAGATTGTATGAATTCCATTAAAAATTGATTAGACTACATAAATTTCGAGCTTTATCCGCGAATAATGGAGACAATCGAAAATGTGTTAAATCGATTTAGGCGGTTGTTCGTTGTTGTCACAGAAATAATGTTGAGGCAAATCGCATCAAATTGCTCACACTACCTGTCGCATTTCTTATTCTATTTTCACTTTTTCCTTGGGTGGGGAATCACTTAAACGCTTATCAAGGCTAATTAGACGTAGGCTGTAAAGGTATGACAATTCCAGCTAGAGTGATAAAGAGCTTAAGATGAACAATAATACTAATAATAACAATAATGTCTACAACAATAATAATGATAATAATAATAACAAGAAGTGCGGATAACAACATAGCATCATTGAATTATTAATAATTGATTGATTGAAAAAAGTACATATAAAATGGAAAATTTTGTATTTGCTGAATAAAATTGTCGATTCTGTAATGAGTGTACTTCAAGAAAATAATAACACTAAACCTTGAAAATTTACCCAAAAAAAAAAAAAAAATAATAATATTATTGAAGGAAGATAAGCATGGGATTATAATATATTACATATCTAACTAACAAGAGATGACTTATTTTGCTTATTAACAACCTCTTTTTCTTTAGCCTTGTGAAAAATACGTTTTAGATTAAATTCGATTTACTTGAATTTTGTTCAATTTGTAAAATGATGAAGAATGACAATAAGCGCTATTATTACAATACTTTGATGACCTTTTGACATTCAAACTTCAGAGGATGTGAGCGATGTGACATACTAAATGAATTTAGTTCATCCATGAAAAAGTATGCGAAAATCCAACAATAGCAACTTATATACAATAAAGTCATACATATTTTATTCTGAATTATTTATTTCATTATTTGTTGTTGTGTCGTTATTGGTTGTTCGACCAATGAAAAGCAAAAGGAAAAGTAAAAGTGTAGCAGACCATAAATCCGCAAAATAAAAATGGAAATACTTAAACCGGAAAGCCAAAAAAAAATAGAATAGAAAACTGAAAATCTACAATTTCTTATTAAATGAATATAAGAGAGGTGTGGCAAAGAAGCAATGGATATGTTCGGTCGAAGAAATACAGCTCCATTGGTTGAATTTACTTCAAATTTGTGAATAATTGAATTAAATTGAATGCTGTTGATAGACTTTTGAATGGCTAAAAATGATGAAATTAATGATTTTTCTTTTGCAAAATTGTAATTTTTTTTATGAAAATAAAAATATTAAATTGTGTTCTGTACTTGATTTCAAGAGTGTGTGTCTGTATAGTAAGCAAATTTAGGTGCCAAACACAATCATAGGGCGCTACATATAAATAATAGAATATATATTACATATATACGAGACCGGATTGATAATGAAGCTACCTAAGTAGGGAAAAAACATTTTTTTTTTTTTCAAAAACTATTTATTTCTCAACATAGTCTCCTTTTACTTCGACACACTTAGTAAGACGATATTCCAACTTTTTTATACCATCTGAATAATACGATTTCGGAAACCCCTCAAAATACGCGTTAGTTTCGGTAGTCACTTTTTCGTTTCATCTGAATCTTTTTCCTGCAAGCCATTTTTTCAAGTTTGGAAACAGGAAAAAGTCACTAGGAGCTAAATCTGGACTATAAGGTGGATGATCAACCAATTCGAAGTGTATTTCACGTAATTTTAGTGTCGTATCTAATGATGTGTTTTTGTTCGACACTAAGCAAACGCGGCACCCATCTTGCCGATAGCTTTTTCATATGCAAATGTTCATGCAAAATGTTGAACACACGTTCATATGAGATGTTTACCATTTCAACAATCTCACGCAACTTGAATCGGCGATCATTCATAACGATATCGAGGATTTTCTTGATATTTTCTTCAGTAATCACCTTTTTTGGCCTTCCTGTTGATGGTATTGTTGCAGTGCTTGTTCGGCCGCGTTTAAATTCAGCAATCCAATATTTTACCATGTAATCTGACGGAGCAGACTCACCGTAATGTTTATCGAGCTTTTCTTTTGTCTCTTTCCGTTTTCCCTTTCAAATAATAGTGTTTAATCACTGCACGAAATTCGTTTTTTTGAATTTTTCAAGAAACACAAAAGTTGGTTACTTCAAACGACAACAACAAATAAACTAATCGATGAATTTGGGTGAAATTTTAACAGCTGACGATTGACAGATCGCAATTTCAAAAAAAAAAAAAAACAAGTTTTTGTGTTTGTGCTGCCTTTTTCATACTTAGGTAGCTTCTTTATCAATCCGCCCTCGTATATATATTTTATATAGACGCGACACGGAAAAAGTGGCTAATTTTTTTCAAATTTAACAAATCATCATTTATTGCTTTTGTCAGCATTTATTGGCTCAAATGCTCCCTATGCTTATACATATATTTTAATGTATTAACAACAATAATGATCAATATGAATGAATAAATAATATGAATAAAAGAATTATGAATGTCATAAAAATATGACGAATACAAACAAAAAAGAGAGCGATTATAATAAAAATCTGAAATAAAAATTCAATAAAATTGAGATTCATAAAGAAATGAAATTACTGAGGAAAATCATCATATAAACAGATGCATTAAAATATCAAAATAGGATAGAGGGGGTAGAAATGATGAACCACGAATAACTATTCATGTGCACTAAGGTGGATCAATTGAATGGAATACTTATTTAATAACCTGGCTCAGCAAAAGTAATATAATTTGAATAATTTCAAGCATCCAGAACCAGGTTTGCTCTCGCCTAGATATTTGTTACGGTTTCATGAACAAATGTTGCGGCGTAAAAATGAACAGCAATAAATTATACGTATCAAATTACGATTTTCAAGTGTTTTTGCCTTCATTTTCTGTGTGATGCTCCTTAAGGGCCAGATATAAGGAGTAAGTAATGGTCGGTCATACATTTCATCGCTTTAGGAACGATTTTTGGTAGATTCACGATTTTCAGATGATTTGGCATTAATTTTGCCCTTTTAGCAGAAAGCCAGAATTGAGCTCCTGCGTATTGGATTACAGAAGGGAATGAGAAACTAGTTGAACCATGAAAATTTATACTTAAAATTAGAACTCCTCGGAAGACTTGATCATTTAACAAAATTTTAATTTAATTATTATCAAATATAAAGAAATTTGTATGGAAGCGGTCATCAATTTTCAAAAAATCATTCTGATTCATCATTTGGAATTTATATTTTTTAATCAAAATAGCAACCTAAACCTAATTTAAAGTCATTCCATTCAATATAGTCCCCATACAAGGTTTGAACTTATTTTAAATAAAATTTCAAGTATTCATTTTGGCGGAGATATTTTCTGAAACTTCATTGCGATTAAATGAAATTCAAATTAACAAATCCCTGCAATCTTTTTGAAACAACAAAAAGAACAATTTTCAAGTTAAACTTTAGTTCTATTGCAGTACAAATGTTCAAAATACAATTTTAACACTTTGCTCATATTTATATAATTTCATTGTCCCTTAGGTGTCATATGACATATATTAAGTCATATATCATATTATTTGAAATCATATTTCAATTTCCCCCCTCAAAAAATAGGAAAAACAAAAACTTACTTAAATTTGGCAGCACAAATGTAATTGTTGTCTCAATGGCGTTACGTGTATTTTTAACAATTTCCACACCCGTTTGATTATCATGTATGTGAAACACATGATAGCCTGCGATGGCGCCATTTTGATTTTTTGGCGGATGCCAAGACATTGTTATGCTGGTGGCAGTGACATCCAATACGGTGAGATTTAAAGGTTGGCTTGGCACTGAAATTAGAAGAATGAAAATAGAAAAATATGAATTTTACTTCAAATGCATTTAAAGGAGAACGATTTTTTTATTTTTTGGTTTTCTATTGAATTTTTAGGATTATATTACAAATGCTGTGGCATCATCATCATCATCATCACCATCGTTATCATCTTCACATTACAGATGTTCTAGTTAAATTATTTCAATAAATTTTGTGCTTATTCTTATTGAAAGAGCTCGCTCACTTTTGATTGTAAGTGAACTGTGGTGGCGACGATTTGGTTTGTGTTCTTTTGTAAGTCACAAAAAAAAAGAAAAGGCCAGACTATAGAAGAATCTAAAATCACTTGTGAAGAAAAAATGATATCAAAGAAATCACATTTTCTTTTCTCATTTTTTTTTTTTTTTTGTTCACATAGATGACTCTTTCATCGTATGGTTGAAGGAACCAGAATATAAGAAAAAAAAAAAACAAATACACACTCACGTGCATATGTTACTTGCTGGCTGTAAGCTGCAAGGAGCTGCAACAAAGCAATTCATCACACATACTTTCACACCCATATGTACAGTAATGCAAACTTGATGAAAAATATAAAGTTAAAGACATACCACACACACACACAACACAAAGGATAAGAAAATGCAAGCAAGTGTTTCACTAAGAAAAAAAATAGAAAAACCATAAAGATCTACAACACGCATACACACATAGTGTGAGAAACTAAGGAGACAAAAAAAAATATTCTTTATAAAAGCATTTTGCAGCATTAATTCAGCCAGAACACACTTTGCTTTGTCGTTTCATACACAAACCTATGCTCACACACACACACACACTCAAAGACACTTAAACACTCACATATGTATAAAAACGATTAAAATATATGTATGCATGCATGCATGATACTAAAAGTATAAAAGAATAGAAGAATAAAAAAAAAAATGAAACACAGGCTCAAAGACGACGGAAGGAAGACAGGCATGCTACCAGGTAGCAAGTATTCAAAGTGTAATAATATAACCTTCAAAACCACTTTACAAAGATAGTGGGGAAAGTGCATGCAGTCGCATATGTGTATGCTTATAACGAAAAGCTTTAAAACCAATGAGCAATATAATGCAATGTACTTCTTTGACAGTGTCAGATGCTTTCTAAAAAATTTTACATGGCATAGAGTTAAGAGGAATAAAACACCAAATTGAAGATGAAAAAAAAATTTTCCAGTTTCAGTTGAATTTTTTCACTATTTAAGTAAGCTTTTTTGCATCATCCAGAAAATTCGCCTTTACATTCCTAAGCCAATAGAAGTTCAAATAAAAGAGAAATGTCCACAAAAAAATAAAAAAAATAAAAAATAACAGAAAAGATAAGAATATACACTACTTAAATGCTAACGAAGGCAATAAAAAATAAATGCAATTGCACAATTTCGAAAAACGACTTATATGATTATTCTTGTCGAGGTCGTTTAATGATCGAATAATGGTCAAATAATAGTTGAATATTGGTCGTTTAAACGTAGAATAATGATTGAATAATAATTGGATAATAATCGCATTAGAATTGACTTACATGTGTAGTCATAATTGTAATGTAATCAACAAAATAGACAATTGGATTTGGATGATTTATTCAGTTATGTTGGAATTTAATTGAATAAAATATTATATACTTGTAGAATATTGATTTGGAGCGAAAAGTAAAATGAGTGTTGTCCTAGGCAATTTGTAATATACATGGATATTAGATTAGGTTAGTTCAGTGCGGTAACACTCTCTCAAAAATAATTTACTTATGCTGAAAAAGGCACTTGTGGTAAGACAAGAATAAAAGTCAAATTCTTATGTATTCATTGAAGCAAATGAAGACTGGTAGAAGTTGTAACAGGCTATTCAAGTAGTAATACACCAGATTTCGTTTGTTCTGTGTATGATAATTGCATAGCAGAAGCATCACTGTCTCCAGTTCATCTTTATCTTAGCAACTGCTGCAAAATTATTTTTTACGTCTCCCAAACATATCTTAACAGCATAAGAATCCAAAGTATTTAAATCATATTACATTTGAATTATCACAAGTGCCCTTTAACCCACTTGTGACTCGGCTTCGTATGTATAAGTCCAGTGAAGTTTTTGACTTCTAAGGGCGAACATGCAACAAGAAATTTTTAAACGGTTTTATCGGTTGCAAATCGATCATTTCTTTGGAATTCAAAAAGAATAATTCTCATCAAATTTTTGAAGAAGGGATAAATAAGTTTGAAATATGTAGATTGCCTTGAATAATGTGTGTATGTGAGATCCTTTTGATTTTAAATTAATTCGGATAAATATTGAAGTAACCTTTTCACTATATTAGAGTCTTTAGAAATTTAGTCTTATTATATTGCAGAGAATTTCATTTTCAAAAAATCATTATGAAGTAATGGTGGAAAAAAAAGAAAAAAAAAATCCAGTGGTAAACTACAGATACAGAGAAAAAAGCAATCAACTAGATAGACTTAATCGAATGAGTGAGCAATTAAAGTGATTAAACAATTTTAAGCACATTTAGAACATCTGATAAATTATACGTAAGATTATATATATATATATATATATATATATATATATATATATATATATATATATATATATATATATATATATATATATATATATATATATATATATATATATATATATATATATATATATATATATATATATATATATATATATATATATATATATATATATATATATATATATATATATATATATATATATATATATATATATATTCCTATTTTAAATATACAAAAATGCACCAATAATTAAAATTAGATGGAAATTGCTGTTCTATATTACGATCTCTATTGAAATATAGTCAGAGAGAAAAAAAAATAAAAATAAAAAATACCACAAAGAATGAGTGTGATGAAGAAAAACTAAATCCACTTTAAATTCTTCTGCAAGTCATTACAATGCTGCTGATGGGTGACGTGTATGTAAAATACATAGACAAAAAAAAAAATAGATCATGTAAAAATGCAAAAGTGCAAACCGACGACAATGATAACAATAAAGCAATGGCCAATAGCCAATTATTATTCAAAGGAGGAAATAAAATTGAAATTGACCAAATGAAAAGGAGCCGACTTTTGACTGCTGCCACTGCTACTTGCAATAAAAACAAATGATATAGGCAAAGGATGTATGAGCAAAAAAGCAAAGCATTACAAAGCATTAAGAGAAGACACTGCATATAACAATGTACGTACTTGTATGGAAAACTAAAACAAATACAAATTTTTTATAGAAAAAAAAAATATTGAAATTGAAATGAATGGGGGATACTGCATAAATAATTTATTGGAAAATACTTTCAGAAAAAAAAATAAAATGCACAAACGCATACCTATACATACATAATATAAAGGATAACGATTAACGATATGAAAATATCAACAATACATTACAAAAAAAAAAATATGTACACAAGAACAATAGCAATAAATGAAAGGGTGAAATATTCATTTTAAAAATGAATTTCTAAAGCGTATAGCTTAGCATATCCTGTAGAATATCCTGTCGTCTGGCGACAATGCCGCCACTTTCGATTCACGTCGATAAAATGACAAATGAGTAGTGAGAATACAAAAAAATTTTATAAAATAAATACTAGCCGTCCAATGACATTTGTAAAAAGAAATATTTACAAAAAAAAAAAATTAAAAAGGACACCAACGATGAGTAAACTATGTGTTCATATGACAAAGCATTTAGAGTGAAATGAATTGAACTAAATTTATTGTGAGTTCAATAAATTTAATTTGTGTACAATTGAAAACGGAAACAACACAAACAGAGAGAGAGAGAGAGAGAGAGAGAGAGAGATGCAGAGATAAATCGAATGGGCAGAATGAATGTGTAGAAAAAATAAATGATACGGAAGTGCAAATTTATAATGGCAACAACATAGGAAATGCTATTAAATCAATGAGCTTTATTGTATGTATGACTGCATTTACTGGAATATGGTTATTATCAGAATTAGAAAAATTGTGTAAATTATTGAAAGTGAGAAAGGCGCTTGATTGAAGATATTTTCATGAACTACAAAATTTATAAATCAAATAAAATTTATTTATTGCAAAAGAATGAAGCGGCAAATGAAGTTCCAATTTCAATGTAGCAATGGATTGAATACAGACAGTGTGAGAAATATTGGGCGGACATTTAAGAGAAATGTTCATGGAAGGGTTTTAATAATAATATTCCTATTTCTATGGTACAAATAGATGATGCAGGTGAGAGTACGAGATAAATTGTGTGTGTTTTTTTTTTTATTATTGTGAGAGGACTGTTGCGAAAGCAATATTTTGGAGCTTGAAGTTGCTTTTCTTAACAATCAAATTAAAATCACGCCTGCCTTCCATACAGAGGTTTGCTTCCGTATATATAATTCCACATTATGTGCATGAAAATGTAAAAATATCGAACTGAAATTTACTGAAAAGAGTCAATTCTACAAGAGAATTATTATATATAAAAACTATCGCAATCGAATAAAAAAAAAACACTACCTCCCATACAAAAGTATGTTTCCACATGTATGTATTCACACTAAATATCAAAAAGACGAACTGAAATTGAGTAGGTAAAGTTAGTTATACAATAGAATTAATATACCCAAAAATATTTGTAATCGAATAAAAAACACTACTAACTTCCATACAAAAGTTTCCTAGCGCATATATGTTTTCGTACTTTTTTCCGAAAAATATTAAGACATCGAAGTTAAACTCGGTGAATAATGCCAATTTTATAAGTAAATACGCAATTGTTTTAGAATTTTCGTAATTGAATGAAAACCACACGTACTTCCCATACAAAAGTATGCTTTCGTATATATGTTTTCACTCTTTATGCAAGAAAAAATGAAAATGTGCAACTGAAATTCAGTATATACTATAATATTTGACAATGAAATAATAAGTTTGAAAATGGACATAATCAGATGATGAAAACTACATCTAGCTCCCATACAAAAGTATGATTTTATATAGATATATTAACTCTCTATGCACGAAAATACATATTTGTAGAGCTAAAACTTGAAATATAATAATAAATTTACTAACAAAATCGATAACTATGAGAAAAAGTAGAACCAAATGAATACCACACCTACCTTCCATACAAAAGTTTGTTATTGAAAGTATGTTTGCTGACATTTGCCACGAAAATGTACCCCTATAGGGTTAAAACTTGACAAGAAATATTATTTTTATTAATAAAAGTATATATTTCACCCAAAAGTGTGGGTGCCGTAGCTCAGTGGTTAGTGTGTTCGCCTTCTGATCTATAGGTCGTGGTTCAATTTCGATTTTTCTTTCGAACGGCACCCACCTGTCGGCCAGCAATTGGCAATTCTTCCGACAGTAACAACTTGCCATGAAAAAGCTTCTAAAAAGAACTCTGTGACAAAGCTCAGAAAAAGTGATGTCACAAGTGTTCTGCCGTTCGGAACCGGCTAAAATAAGTAGGTCCATCCTAATACTGTCCAAAATTTAAGACGCACAACAGTAATGGAAGAGAAGCTCGGCCAATGAGCCCTTTGGGGCTTTAAGTGCCACATATTTATATATTTTTTTTGAAATGATATTTCAAAATGATCATTATAGAATGAAGAACACATCTACCTCTGGTACAAAAGTGTGTTATTTTGAACGCATATTTGCCTGTCTTTGAGTAGATTTAAAATTATTCTCTACGATAGATAACTATTGGTTATTGGGCTGTAATTATGATGTTCTAATTTAAATTGAATTAGAATTTTCATAAAGAATTTCATTTTGAAAATTTACTTCCTTTCACTATTTTACATATTGGCCTAATAATATGCAAGTAAATTGAAATATTTATGGAAATTTTTTTTATGTACTTTAAATTTGGGCATCATAATTACAGCCTAGTAATAAAATTGATCTCCATGAAAGTGCGATAAACCGGAAGACCTTTATATATGACTACTTCATATAAGTAATAGTGTTTTCTATTGCACACTCTCCTATATCGATTAGTTGTACCTTTACTATATAAAATACAATAAAATGAAATTAATCGAAATTTAAAATAATTGTTTCTTTAATTGATAATCTAATGCATGTCAGAATTTCAATTCTATAACGAAATGTCGCTTCAATGATATTTTTATTTGATCACTAACTAAATAAATAATAGTTTAACAAGCGTCATGTCATGTCTATCTAACATATATGTAGTAAGAGGATGAGAATGTAATGAAAATATAAGAAATTAATTTTCCTATTTTTCTTTTGCATACAGTTTTTGTTTGTTTGTAAATTTTTCCTACATACTGCTCTAACGAGGATAATATATAGTTGTCATGTACATTCGACGATGGCACTTTATCAATGAATGAAATTGTCATTTGAGTATGTACCTTTGTATTTTACCTATTAGCGTACGTATAAAATATAGCGAGTAAAAGAGATGAGGATAATAAAATGGTTTTTCAAATTACCATTTTTCACATTGATTTCTTACTTAGTAGGTACCTCTTGCTATGTATTTTGTTTTATAGTCGTGTATATACGTTACGTATGTTGAACTCACCTATCTGTCAGTCTACATCAGTTCAACTTTATTATCAATGATAGCGATGACAATGAGGGGACAAAAAATGAAACAAATAAATGCAACAAATATTGTTATTCAACAATGTTGCAGGTATACTTGTAATTTGAAGAAGCAAAAGATAATTAAAATCAGCTTATACGAGTACGAGTGCATACATTGTGCTATGTCGGCGGATGAAGGACGATATTTCTCATATCGATGATCGTTCTTCTACAATGGCATTTTTAGTGAATAGAGAAAAACGAAGAAAAAGTGCCAGAATTGTAGATTGTATGCATTGAACTATCAATGAAGGGAGTGCAAATAAATGAAAGAATCATTTTGCAAAAAAAAAAAAAAAAAATTTACTATATCATTCATTTGTTCATTCATCCATTCATTCCGTTGGCTTATTCGAATATTAATGGATTTTTCGAAATTAAAAATTTGTTGATTTATACTCTTATACAGAATGTTTTTCTATTTTTTTCATATGAAAAACAAGCAACTAAAAGAATGCAAAAAAAAAATATATATATAGGCACTTTTAAGTGAGCATGCTTTGAAGTGCAAACAGTAATTATATATTTGCCTAAAAGAGAAGAAAAAAAAAATCGCAAATAAAACAATTTAATTGAAAATAAATTAAACTATTGTCTTGCACATAAAATGATAGACGATCTAAAATTGCAATTGTCTATCATGTGTCAGTTAATAGTGCTGATTTAAGAAAAGCCAATATAGATGGAAGGCACTCTAATTGAAAATGAGCTAAAAGAAAATGAATAAATGCACATAACTTCATGATAATAAGAATAAAAAATTTAAAAAAAAACCAAGGCTTCTTTAGTTAAATGTGAGCTTCAATGTATGCTACATTCAATAAAATAAAGCAAACAAAAATTAGATGAAAAATATCAAAGAACTTGACGTTGAAAAAATAAAGGTTTTTTTTTTAATAAACAACTTAAATAGCAGCCATGTTTCATTCTTTTCCAATACAATGTTCAAGTCTTTAGCACTAGCACTATAGCAAATATATGTTATTTAAAAACTTGCTGATGAGGAAGTAAGCAAATGAAAAGTATAATGCCAAAGAAAGCACGCGTGCCGATTTTTTTTTTCGCCTTATCAATAGCGCCAACAATATCAACAATAACAACAACAACGATGATGACGATGACGGCGAGACAACGTGCTTAAGTTGTAAAGAAAATTGAAGTGGGGAAAAAATACACACATATATATACAATTTGTTATTGTTGTATTAGCTACTATGCTACTTCAAGGATAATTAAGAAGTCTTTTTCGCTATTCGTGCAACAACAACGAGGAAGTTAAATGCGAATGGGAATGTCCAAAGTGTCGAGTAGAAATATTTTAAATACAGCAAATAATTTTTTTATATTAAAAAGGGCACAACATCGGTTGGATTTTTTCAAATAATATGATTTTGGACGCCAATGTAGACATTGGACGCTTTTTGGATTGAACAGAATTTGTAAATTTTGATCATAGATTTTTACCAATTACAACGCCTATATGCAAATGTATAAAGAAAGGTCTTGAAATTGATAAATCAATTAAAATACAAACTATTCTTCTGTCCACCTGTCCCACTTATGCATACATTTCATCGTTCTTGGGCCGACTTCTGTCCTATTATGCGGATATTGGTCTATTTTCAGGTGCTTTTGATTTAATTTTGTGAGGGGAGTCAGTCTAAGGACTAAAGGTAGGAAGCAAAAATGTTTAGTAGAAATTAAAGTGGGTCGATCATATGTTTCACTCGTCTAGGAGCACCATATAAGTGATGGAACTGCGATTTATAAAAACCCAAAATTTTGTAGGAGAGTTCCTCCAAGAGGTGAAGACAGAAGGTAAATAAGGTTGTAATGTTGGTGAGGAAAAAATAATGTGAGTCTGCTCTACAATTCCCAGCTTTAGAGGCGATTCTTGAGCAAGTATTGAAATATTTATTGATTTCCAAATGCTTTTAGGGCAGCCATGCTAAACAGTAGAGATAGGTTGGAACAAAATTTAGAAAAGAAGGTTGAATAGTAAAAATTAGTAAGGGTTCATTGACTGCTCTGGTGGCAGTGAAATATATAAAAAGTTCATTTCGGAAGAGAGCCACCCCCAATTAATGGATACAGCGAACAAGTTCCATTAATTTAATTAATGGTGTTCGTAATAACATTTTAATCCTCTAGGGCACTACTTTGGTGAGCGCCATTTTAAAAATGTCAATTTTGTAGGGGAGCGCCGTAAGGGCAGTAGGTCGATTTAGGAATAATATTGCAAAGAACAAATTAATGGGGGATGGTCATACATTTTATCACTCTGTGGTTGATTCTGGCTGTTTTAATGATTATTTCCACTAATTTATTTCATTTTTGAAAAAAAAAAAGAAAATAAAAAACAACCAGCCGATGGTAAGTTTAAAATAAGAGATTACGTTATTTTCTTTTTCATTCTGTTGGAATTTTTAAATAAAATCTCTGACATCTAACATTAAAATGCTCCTCTGATTTTATTACTTCCGCGTACTCGTGCGTTTGCAAAAAAAAAAACTTAAAAATATAAACACGAGCTTTATATATGTTATTACTGTATTTGTAGTTATAAAAAAAATATATATGTATTCATATAATAATAATAATAAAAAGAAGCATCCTCATAAAAAAACCTACAGACATATACAATGGGTTACAACATTTGTTAACAAAAGCTTAAGCGGCAGTCAACAACCAACAACCAACAACTAAATCATGAAATATTGTATATATGTATTACGAGTATGAGTATATGAATGTATACGTAGATACGTCTCAAGTTGTGCCGACGAGGATGCAGTGGCAGCAACGATGAAGAATATAAGCGCTTTGATAATTTACCCTGTGGTCCGCATAACAACTTCCACTTGAGTTAGTATACAAAACGCCCAACATATTTATATTATATATACAACTATATATTACACAAAAAACCCACACAAGCCGCTTTATGTTGAAGTAAACAAAGAAAAGAAAGCAACAAAAAAAAGTGGCGTAAAAATGGTGTGAAAAAAAATGGAAATAAAATAAAATAAAACTAAATTATTAAAAAGGAGCATGAGTACAAGTAAACACCATCAAATACGTAAACATATACGACTTATATGCATGCTCACTATATACTTAAGTAAATGCATACATGTGTAAATGCCGGTGACCTTAAACGGAAGTCATTCGACAACGGTAGCGGTAGTGGGCAGAGAAAATTAAATAAAAATAAAAAAACAACATAACATAAAATAAAGTAATGCGAGCCATCACAACAACAACTGCAGTAACAACCACAAGTAAATGTTGGAAAATCTGTATCTATGTGAATTTCTTTCATTTTTAATAGGGATTTTCGTGTAATCGCACACAAAAAATACCAACTATATGTAATATGTATTGTATATGTAAACCAACAACAATAAAGTAATTTAAGATAAAAACATTTTAATTTGACATATGCGTTTTATTTTAATATGCATAGTTTTCATTTCTCCAGCATCCACATTTTCACGTTGTCTGCGTCCACGTGAAATTTGTAAAATATAAGGATCACATGCATACATACATGTGTACAATTTTATATAAGACCTAACAAATGCAGCAATTAAATGCCAAATTTATAAGGAGCAATTCCTTACTTCACTTTCTTCAATTAAATTATTTATATTATATTGAGCAAGAGAGAATAGTGAAATTATTTGCCATTTCATTATATTTCCATTCAATGATGATAGATGTGTTGACATATATAAGTGTATGTGTGTGCAAGTATGCATTTAAATGAATTGTTCAATTGTTCATTTTACAGCTTCTTTTTTTTATTGCTCTCCATGCTCCATGCTATTTGTAGTTGAGCATTTCGATTGTTGAGTGCGTATTTTGTCTAGAAGTGCAATCAAAATGTTTACATTTAATTCGTATTTATATAGTATAGTCTAAAAAGTTTCCGCCGATTTATAGCTTATGTTCATTTCTTTAAATTATCTACCTGCGGCTAGCTCCTGGTCAGACCCTGAGCCTGAGCCCGGTAGAGTTTGCTTCCGTATTTTCACTGATGGCTAAAGAATTGAGGAAAGTTCTGGTTCTGGAGTTTTCGTGAAAACTGACGCAACTCAACTATTCTTTGCCCTTGGTATGTATGTATCTGTCTTTCAGGCAGAGGTGTATGCAATACAGAAGGCAATGGATTATATCGTGGACAAGAGGCTGAAAGGCAAGTCTATTTGTGTCTCCGGTGACAGTCACGCTGCGCTGCTGGCCTTAGACAACCTTATCATCACTTCCAGGATAGTGGAGTTCTGCAAATCAAGGCTAAATTATGTCGGAAGACATAATAGTTTATCGCTGATATGGGTCCCTGGCAACGTGGGAATCGTAGACAATGAAACCTCTGATGCATTAGCAAAAGAAGGTTCTGCGGATGATTTAATCGGCCCTGAGCCTGTTTTGCCACTATCCACAGGAGCCATTAAGGCCACGGTCAACACCTGGGCTACTCTAGTCCATAAGTCGACCTGGTAGGCAGGGAGAGAGGCTGCAGATGGACGAAATCCATGTTACCTAACATATCAGGTAAATGGTCACATTTCCTCCTATCTCTAGGTAGAGGTAATTGCAGAATGTTAGCCGTCTTGATAACAGGCCACTCTCTATGAGCAAAACACCTGGAAAAGGTAGGACTAGGAGGCAGTGCATTTTGGCCAGCCTATGAAGAAGAAGATGAGACGGTAAGTAAGTGAAGTAAGTAAGTAAGTAAGGATCTATTCCGAGTTCTTCGGAGAACGTAAATAAATAAATAAAATATTGGTAAAAAGGTAGTGTTTCCTTAACAAGGCTGAGCACTTATCATATATTCTATGTGTGTGTATATATAACCACTCAAAGGTGCACTTGAATAGAATTCATTTAAGAATATACTCTCTTTAATTTACACTCATTTCCTCCCATCTATTATAATCAGCTGTATGCAATTGCATTTTCTAAGTATATATATGTAGCTACAAGTGTATACGTATCGTATTGTAAATTTGCGTTTTTCATGTTCTTGTTGCTGTTCACTTTTACGGTCTTTGTCTCCAAAGCACTCATGCCTTCGTATTATCATCAATATGTCTTGTAGGTTTATGCGTCTGCATTTCCGTTTTCCGTTGACTCATTTCCGTTTTGACTTTAATTGTATTTGTATTGCTCATTATGAAAATAAATAATAACGACAGAGAGAAAAAGAGTAAGAAAGTTAGCAAAGGAGTACTTTTACTGTTGTTACTGATCCTTTTACAATCTATTTTAATTTTTTTTTTGGTGTTGTTATAAATCTTTTCTTATTTCTTCTTGTGCTTTTTAGCAAACGTAAACAAGTGTCATTTCATTACTTTGTGAATTGTCGTTGCTTATTATCTGTCATCATTGTAATATTATGTATGAGGATGTGTGTGTGCGTGGCTTAGTAGACGATGTAAATGATAGCAAAGAGCGCTATATTCTTTCTTTTCTTCAGAGCGAGAGAGGAAGTAAATAAATTGCCATGACGATAACAACAAACAACAATGTGACAAATTCATAACAACATCAGAAGTATGTATCAGCAACAAAAGCAATCTTATATACGTGTGAGACTACAGTAATGATGATAATGAGCAAAATAAGTTATTCATACACATACGAGTATTGTACGGATACACACTCCTGGTTGCTCAGTTCTTTTCATTCTCATTAACAGATAAGCAATGACAGCAGCATAACAGCATTTACTTTGTGCTTTTTACGTTGAAGAGTGGGTGTTTTCTTGTGCATTTATATGATGAGAGTTTGTGTATTTGCTTCATTATTGCATGTATAAGTATCGCATGACAGCTGAATGATGCAACAATACCAACAATAAAGTATATACTTATGGTTAGGTGTATATAATTAGTAGGTGCATGTGGTATGTGGCGTGCAGCATATGTCTCATACACAATACAATAAGGATGTATTGAACGTACGTACGTTGCATACAGTAAAAATGACAAGTGCAGAGTTCCATCTCACTCCACATCAATTCACATTAGATGTCATTGTCACTATATTATATATACTCGTAGTAGTTATTGCCATAATGATTGTCACATACTGTGATTGTGCATACTGTGAACAACACATTAATGACTTAATAAGTTACAATGCAGTGTGTGTGTGAGCAGAGTAAGTCTCAAAACCCCGCAAAATAATATTTTAAATCATTCCTGAAGCATTACAAGTCATTTAGAAGTAAATATGACATACAAAAGGAACAAAAGTTGTCAATAAATTACTTGCGGACTTCTTGTAAATATGTGTTTAACTATTTCTGAATGAGTATGTGTATGTGTATGTGCACACCCCAGTTGGAAATGTAATGCATATGTAATGTATTATTTCATGCTAATTTTTTATATGTAGAACTAAAAATATAAATTATATATGTATGTTATTGATCAATTAATTTAGCAATGTCCGTCTAACTATAAGCTGTCAAGCTGAGGATTGGTATATTTGATTATTTTCACCAGCAAATAATATAAGTTCTTAAATGGACAAAATCGAATGAAAACAACACCTATCTCCCATATAAAAATATGGTTTGCAATGTAAAAATGTTATCATACTTTGTGTATTTAGGAGCGAAACTCGGTAGATAATGTTAGTTTTATCAGACAACAAAAATATGCAAAAATGGTCATAATCGAATAAAAATCACACCTTGCTCTCATACAAAATTATTTTCGCATGAATGTTTTCGCACTCTGCGCATGAAAATACAAACCTAAAGTGCTGAAACGTTGCACATATGATTATATTTAATACGAAAATGGTCCAGTTGAAAAATTGGTGTAATCGGATAAAAGCCACATAAAACTTCCATACAAAAGTATATTTCTGTGCATATTTTTTCACACTTTATGCATGAAAATACAAACATAAAAAGCCGAAAACTTGGTACGTACAATTAAATTTACTTGAAAAATATTTATTTGAAAAATGGACAGGTTTGGATGAAAACCACACCTACCTCCCATACAAAAGTATGCTTCCGTTTTTATGTTTTTACACGTTGCACAAGAAATAATGAAGATTTGGAGCTAAAACTCAGTACATACGATTGTATTTACTAATAAATGGATGAGCTTGAGAATGGACATAATTAGATGAAAATCGCGACTACATCTCATACAAAGGAATATTTTTCAAATATCTGTGGTGTATCTGAAAACTGAACAAAAAATATTTGACCTCCATTTAATTTTGCATCTATCCTTGTGCTGCTGCCTACTCTTGTTATCGGAGATCGATTTCCCCACTAATGCACAGGATCATATGATATTTGGCTAAAAATTTTCCCTTTCCATTAATAACTGCACTTTGTGAACACTTTTCCTTATTTTTGGACTGGAAAAGATTTGGTATTTGGCATTTGGCATTCGGCATGTGACTATTATATGTATGTAATAAATTCAATCAAAGAGCAAAAACAACATTAAACACAACAGCA
Source organism: Megamerina dolium (assembly GCA_963854835.1). Lineage (NCBI taxonomy): Eukaryota > Metazoa > Arthropoda > Insecta > Diptera > Megamerinidae > Megamerina > Megamerina dolium. Next base: position 28,961,987 of record OY978526.1, on the reverse strand, counting down.
ATACCAATAAAAATAAAATTCCTCATATATGCGATAATTTTGTTTATTTTGATTTTTTTTACTACTGTGGGCAGAACTGCTGATGTCAGCAATTGCTAAAAAGGACTAAAGAATTATATGAGTGTGCAATGCAATTGAGACGAATTACATACATATCTGTTCTTCATTGTCTCATCAAGGATGACTAAGAAATAATAACAACAACAACAACAACAACAACAACAACAACAACAAATAACAACAACAACAATATGAATAACATACAAAATCAATCGACACTAATACCATAAATTCAATGACATCAATATAATTACATTAAGGTGCCAGGTACTTTGGCTGTTGCTATTTCTGACTAGAGGTTATTGCTATTGCAATTGCCGGTATCATAGCTTCAACATTAAATTTCATCAATGTCACGTTCATGTTTACAGTGTTATTTACAAAAAAGAGAAAAAAAGAAGAGAAAATAATAAAAAAAAAGTCAATGTGCCTATCAACACAAATATGTATAGACATATTTCAAAGATGCGTATGAATGTATATAAATAAAATTGCCTACAATTACCTTGCTCGTTTCTGCTCACCATTATGAGCCATTGATGAAAAAAACGGAATGAAAGAAGGGTTGTTGTCCTTTTTGTTATCATTGCAAAAGGGGCATTCAACGCTAATACCACATACTTACATATATACCCACGTGTATGTATTTCTAGACGAGCGTATGTAAAGTGTGAGTATAGAGTGAGTAAAGTGTGTTTTTTTTATAAATCACACCAATATTATCTTCTTTCTATACACATTCATATATAAGAAAACATTCAAGAGCTCATATATACGAATACATGGGAGCATATAGTATACTCTCATACATATAGAATAGATAAACTTGTATGAATTGTACATACATTGGATAGCATGTAAGTACACATATGCGAGTATGCATGTTCAACATTACACACGTAGTCATGTTAAAGTGCAGTTGTGCGGAAGTTGTTATTGCCTCTTTGTCATTTTGACTATGTTCTTGGTGTTTTTGTTATTGTTTTCTTGTTACTGTTGTTGTCATTCTACACGCATACCATACTCATACAGCCAGTTATGAAAAATCTCTTTGTATGCAACACTATGAATATGTAAATTCATGAACGGAAGTGGGTGGTGTCTATAACAATTTCATATTATTGTTAGGCTAATACAAAAATTTGTATTTACATGACATATGTACGAGTATGCTATGTATAAACGTCATCATATGAATGTGTATATTTTTGTGCGTTCAAAATTTTGCAATTGCTATTTCACACTTCACCATCTCTTAAGGTGGCTGGAAACGATGAGAGTAGTTCTCATGAGAGTGCGAATAGATTGGTGTGAGAATTCTCAAGCCTATATACACGAATAAGTATTCTCACCCTCACTGAGAACGAAAAGACAGAGCATGAGAGTGATTGAGTGAGAATATTCTCATCCATTCTCACATGTAGTTACATGATGATGATAAAGCTAATGAGAATTCATATGAAAATGCTTTTCGTAGAAGTGTGATATTCAATAATTTCTTCGTACATGCGTGCTTTTGCATTTATATCCACATACTGGGAATCACTTTTCTTCCACAGCATAGGATTCTGTTCATGAAGTTCGAATAATTTTATTAATTTTTCATCACTCCATTTCTATAAAAAAAATATATACAAAAACAATGATATACAAACAAAGAATAAAAAATTTCTACATATAATAATACTCACACCAAAATCAGATAATTTTGCTTTTTTTGCTGAATCCATTGCACATCAACACAGAAGAAATACAAATGAAATATCAAAAAGCATGCGGTGAGAACAAATACTCTCACGTGCTGCAGATGAGAATAAAATCGAGCAGTGAGAGTGTTTGCATATTCTCACACACACTGTTTACACGACCAACGGAATTGGTCTCATTGAGAATGAGTATGCGTCTCAGTTGAGAATGAGAACGCGTTCTCAACGCTGTGTACACGATGAGGATGAGGCAAATTCTTCATTCTCATGGGAATTATCTCACCGTTTACAGCCACCTTTAGGAAGGTTCCCCTACATTTTTATACCCTGCATAATGCAATATGCATGGTATATTCATTTCGGTCAGATGTTTGTGTCCACTTGAAGGAATGTCCGGAGATATAGACATGGATATATATTCGTGATCAGCGTCGATTAAATTTTCGATTTAACGATGTCCGTCCGTCCGTCCGTCCGTCCGTCTGTCTGTCACCTGGCTGGTTCGCACGATAACTTGAGTAAATATTGAGCTATTTCGATGAAATTTGGCATAACTAATCTATGATCCAAGGGTACGGAGGGGATTGATATTGGGCATGATCGGTCAATAACCACGCCCACACCAAGCATTCAAAGCGACTAACCTCGAAATTTTCAAAATCTTTAACTTGCTATAACTCACATAATATACCACTTTGGACAACAATATTTGGCACATAGACTTATATTATACTACTATATAACCTCGCCAAAAGTGGTTGAGCCACGCCTACTTTTTAGCGTAGCTCTCATACAAAGTGTCTGTACTTCTTTTAAATTGAAACAGCTGTAACTTCTACAATCTTCCGTCCAGAATAACCATAATTGACACTTACATTAACATGTCAGTGAGAAATAATATGGCAGAAAATCAGTGTGCCACACCCACTCCTTTTTGGGTCTCCCATACAAAGTTGCGGAAATTAAAAAAATGTTACCGGTTATAACTTGCAAACTATTCAGCGTAGAATAACGAGATTTAAGGTGTGGATTAGTATTGTATGAGCAACTAGGCTCACAGAAAATGGGCGCACCACGCCCACTGTTTATCGTAGCCCCCATATAAATTTTAAATTGAAACAGCTGTAACTTCGGCAATCTTCCGTCTAGAATAACCATAATTGACACTTAGATTAATATCGTAGTCGGCAAAAATCTGACAGAAAATCAAAGTGCCACGCCCACTCGTTCATGAGTCTCCCATACAAAGTCAAGGGAATTAAACTAAAATTTTAGGCTCCATAACTTACAAACCATTTAGCGTAGGACAACGAGATTTAAGGTATGGATTAGTATTGTACGAGCAACTAGGCTCACAGAAAATGGGCGCACCACGCCCACTGTTTATTGTAGCCCCCATACAAATTTTAAATTGAAACAGCTGTAACTTCGGCAATCTTCTGCCTAAAATAACCATAATTGACACTTGAATTAATATCGTAGTCGGCAAAAATCTGGCAGAAAATCAGTGTGCCACGCCCACTCCTTTATGAGTCTCCCATACAAAGTCAAGGGAATTAAACTACAATTTTTAAGCTCCATAACTTACAAACCATTTAGCGTAGGACAACGAGATTTAAGGTATGGATTAGTATTGTACGAGCAACTAGGCTCACAGAAAATGGGCGCACCACGCCCACTGTTTATTGTAGCCCCCATACAAATTTTAAATTGAAACAGCTGTAACTTCGGCAATCTTCTGCCTAAAATAACCATAATTGACACTTAAATTAATATCGTAGTCGGAAATAATCTGGCAGAAAATCAGTGTGCCACGCCCACTCCTTCATAGGTCTCCCATACAAAGTCGAGGGAATTAAACTAAAACTTTTAAGCTCCATAACTTACAAACCATTTAGCGTAGGACAACCAAATTTAAGGTGTGGATTAGTATTGTACGAGCAACTAGGGTCACAGAAAATGGGCGCACCACGCCCACTGTTTATCGTAGCCCCCATATAAATTTTAAATTGAAACAGCTGTAACTTCGGCAATCTTCCGTCTAGAATAACCATAATTGACACTTAGATTAATATCGTAGTCGGCAAAAATCTGACAGAAAATCAAAGTGCCACGCCCACTCGTTCATGAGTCTCCCATACAAAGTCAAGGGAATTAAACTAAAATTTTAGGCTCCATAACTTACAAACCATTTAGCGTAGGACAACGAGATTTAAGGTATGGATTAGTATTGTACGAGCAACTAGGCTCACAGAAAATGGGCGCACCACGCCCACTGTTTATTGTAGCCCCCATACAAATTTTAAATTGAAACAGCTGTAACTTCGGCAATCTTCTGCCTAAAATAACCATAATTGACACTTGAATTAATATCGTAGTCGGAAATAATCTGGCAGAAAATCAGTGTGCCACGCCCACTCCTTCATAGGTCTCCCATACAAAGTCGAGGGAATTAAACTAAAACTTTTAAGCTCCATAACTTACAAACCATTTAGCGTAGGACAACCAAATTTAAGGTGTGGATTGATATTGAAAAATTTATTAGATATACCAGAAAGGGATACGCCACGCCCACTTTTTATATATCTTCCGTATAAAGTCTCGGATTTATCTTAAACATTAAAACACCCATAACTTACTAATTAACACGCCTAGGTTAACCCATTGCAACCTATGTAGTTTAGTATTATAGGCAGAAATTGATCCTCCAAAATTGGTGAGGTACGCCTGCTTCTTAATGTAGGTCCTATACAAAGTAGTGGAAGAAAAGGATGGATATACGAGCAAACTTTTTATATATACCTCTACATATGCAGGGTATAATTTGGTCGGCCCCAGCCGACTGTAAGGAGATTTTTTTTTCTATAAAATTGAAAGGACCTCAATTTTTTAAGGGACCTTCCATATGAAGTGAGATAGGTGGTAGGAATATTTGGGAAAATATTGCGTCTGTAAAACATATTTTCAATCGATAGAGGAAAGCAAAAAATTAAATAAGTGCCGTAATTGAGTCGATTGTGCGTTGGTCTTCAGCAACATTACTTGTTCAATGTCAACAAGAATTTATTCTTTCAATTGGTGATCATCAGCCGAAAAACTATTGCCAATGCTTCCAACAGCATTGGCAATTTTAATTTTTTTCAATTCTTCAATCTGCTTTGTTTTTATACTGCATTAATGTTGAAAATTGCTTGCAACAATGTCGACAGTTTTTGGTATACGATACAAAATTCGATATTATTGTAAAAATTTAGGCAATAATGTCGAAAGTCTAAATTTTTACGTGTTTCGATATTACTTCATTTTTTTTTGCAATAATATCGAAAAAGCAAAATGCAGTGAGACCAAAATGAAATGCACCAATTACATTTTGACAATAATACAAACATTTTTTTATACCTTCAAAAATCTGACAAACTCTTTCGATATTGTTACAAATTTTTTCGACATTAATTCATTCAGATAACATTCTCAGATAATATCTACGATCAAATAAAAGTAAGGTTAAGTACGGAAAAATTATCGGAAAAATAATCCTTTTAAATTGTATTAAAATGAGGACATTTTCAAGTCGCCTCATCAATGAAAAGATCATTCATCATTGATTTCCAATTAGGATGTACAGTGAAAACTCATATATATATATTTTAATTGCTATTGCTGAAGTTTGCAGAAAAATCCCATTTCAATTATAGAAATTTTAAAGTTAAAAATTAGTTTGCTTCGTAATTTAAACTCATATGTACATAAAAGATATACTATAATAGCTAATGTACATCAAACTGTCCAGAGAGCAGTCCAGATGGTGGTAGTGGTGATTGTGTTAGCTCTTATGTATATAGTCATACATAAATCATCATCAACTGCAAGTAGAGTGACTATGTTAACCACAAAAATAAAAACGGATTTTGAAAAAAGGATATGTATTTATGCAAAAATCTATGTATCTAAACTTGTATATACATACATACTTAAGTATGTATGTGTGTATATGTGTATTGTATTTACACTAACACAAAATTTTGCAAATATCGGTTGCCAAACTAACTATTTAGTTTGTAGTTGATAGTTGATAGTTGGGATATGGCTTTCGGCAGTTAAATGCACATTTAACAATGATTAGTAAGAAAAAAAAAAATAGACAGGACGAAGAAGAAGAAACAGTTCTAAGTAGAAGAACAAGAAGAATATTAGCAAAAAAATAACAGCAATAGTACTTGGTAGTAGTAGTGATGGCATTAAATGATGAGCTTAATGCAACTTCCACATCGTCATCAAGCTCGTCGACATTATCGTCTCTGGGATACACATGCACAAACAAGGCAACCAGAAAGTACACAGGCTGCTGAAACTGACAGCTGAAAATAACCGGCATTGTCCAAAGTAAAAAGTAGACATAGCAATTGTTGTTGTTTTTACTTAAAACATCTAATAAGTATGTACATAGTAACACTATGCATTTTATGCATGTTGTATATATGTACGTATGTATAAAGATTAAGGCATTTTTGTTCTTGTCCTTGTTGTTGTGACTGGCAAAAGTTGAAGAAACTATGAAGAAGACGTTTTTTGCTGCTGCTGCTACTGCTGCTACATCACATAGGAAAAGTTAAGCAGGCCGCAGCAGATGTGTGCGACGACTGGAACATGTGCAATGCATAAGAGTGTGATTGTATGCTTGAAGACATGTCTACATGTATGAACAGTAAGCTTATCAGTGATATCATCGTCATCATAATCATCATCATCATCATCATCATCACTCTTATCTTACATATATTTACCTTCATCATCAGCATTTTAATAACAATTATATGTGTGTGTGTGTGTGTGTGTTCATATGTGTTTATAAATATTCCTACCATAATATATAAGTATGTGTTTACTCGTCTGTGACTACTTATATAAATAGTACTCTAAGACATATTGCTACATGTTGCAATAAGTGTTAGTATTATTGTTTTTGGTTTTGTTTAGTTGTTTTTCTCCTTATGTGTGTGTGTGTGTGTGTGTCAATTTCTTAAGATTTTTCTTCTTTTGCTCTTTTCAACTTGAGCACGCAAATTATTCGTGCATATACATATGTGCTTTTGGCAGCTGAAGAGTTGTTGAGAAAGTGGAAGGACGACAGCAAAAAAGAAACACTAAATGAAGAAGAAGATCAAGAATGGGAATAAGAAACCATCTGTCTGACCAAGGATATATTTTCATTAAATTATTATATTTATCCCTTTCTATTCGTTTTCATTTTATGTTCTTCCATCTTTTCACCATCAGTGGTGATGGCGAAAGTTTGTTTATCAATTTCAAATCAAATTGTATTGATTGATTGTTATATTGAAGGGATGATTTTTAATCATTGATGCTTTTCTATACGAATACAAGTATTTGATGTTTGAAAATTTCAAAAGACAAATTCTCTACACAGAGTTAGAAGAGCCTATGACATATTTAGTATGAAATGGTCGGCAACTTGAGCTATACTGGGACTACCTAAAGTAAATTTGCGCAAATGTATATGTACAAACATATATTGCTGCATCTAAGCGTTGCACTTGAATCATATTCTTTTTCAAATGTTCAACATTTAGTATTGTACATATACTTACACATACTCGTATATCAACAAATGAAATGCGTTTCTTTGATTTTTCTATTTACGTTAGCATACTTAAAGTTTTAAAGTTTTTGAAGGATTCTTGTCTGCGAAACTTTATTGTTTGTTTAATGCAAGTTTAAAACATTTAGAATTTTTATTTTATTGCCATGCATTTGTCTTACGATATAGAAGTTAGAAGAGATTGTTGACAACATTCATATCAAGTCAAACTATGGAAACAAAAACTTTAGATGGTGATATGGAGTTTTTATGTTTCTTCATATGAGTATGCGTGAAAGAGATAGAAAGAAATGATAGGTGTATCGAGTTTACCGAATAGCAATAAACTGTTATAAAAAGGATCAAGTGTATGGGAGTTAAGTGTTTGCATTTGCTCAACATTCATCAAATCGAATGTCAACTAAGGAAATTGACGAATCAAATATATTTATTGAATTTTGTGATATTTCTGATTTTTATGAGATTTTCTTTTGTTTAATTTCTAAGAAATATTTTTTTTATTTATTATTTATTTTTTTATTTATTGAGATGGAATTTGTGGACTTTTTGCTGTAAGTGACAGAAATAGTGACAAATTTTAATGATACATAATTCCCGTTTAATTTTATTCAAATATAAAATTTAAAGAAAAAAATGTTTAAAACTTGTTTTCGGTAGTATCAAAATCGTGGATATCCTACATCATTGCAGGTAGGCAGGCAACTTTTGAACTAGATGTAGGCATGGTTTTCAACTTATAGTGGCTTTTCAAGTATGCTCGCGCATTGACAAATATATTCGTATGTTCAAAGAATCAGTCCTATGTGTTTGTGCGGAAAGTGTGGTTGAGAACGTACATTTGTATGAGAATAAGGCATAATTTTGATCCGATTGCGTCTATTTTCGAGTTCGTTTATTCTGATGGTATGTAACGGGTTTTAGCTTGATCAATTATTATTTTCGCGTGCAAATTGTAAAAACATACAGACGGAAGCGAATATTTGTATGGGATGTTGGAGTAGCTTTTATTCGAATCACCCTATTTTTAAATATATATATTAATTAGTAAATACAATATAATCATATGTAGCAAATTTCAGCATAATGACTTTATATTTACGTGCGAAAAGTGTGAAAACATTCATACTTTTGTAAGGGACGTGGGCATGGTTTTTATCCGATTACGCCTATTTTTCAAGATATCGCTTCTGTGATCAGAATAACTCCCTAAATCAAGTTTGAGTTCGATAGCTATTGATTTTCACATGAAAAATGTGAAAACATACATCCATCAATATACTTTTCTTTGGGAGATGGGCGTGTCTTTCATCTGAATACGCCCATTTTCTAACATGTAAATTTTGTGTCAAAAATAACCTTGCGTACCAAGTTTTAGTTTAGACGCTTTATATTTTCTGGGGCAAAACGTGAAATATCACTTTCAAAAACATATTTTTGTATGGGAGGTAGGCAAGGTTTTCATCGGATATCGTTCATTCACGAACTCTATAGTTGGTAAATGAAAATAATCTTCTGTAGAAAGTTTCATCATTACAGCTCTATGATTACGGTAATTATCGTGTTAACAGTGGAACATATAGACAGATCTAACTAATTCGACATATATCGTGGTTCTGTTTTCCTGTGTAGCATATAAATATATTTCTATTAGCTAATATATAAATTAGATGCTAAAATTTGGCAGTAAAATTCGATCGAGCTCAAGAATGAATAAAAGGATTTTACAAATTGAGATTTATCAATTTTGGATTATGTAAAATGCTTTTCAATAGTGAAAAATCAAAATTTTAATATTTTCAATTATTTAGATTAGACTTGAAATGATTCAATATATATCAAAGAGAACGGATGTACTATTGCCTTCTACAACCGCTCAAGGAGCCTGTTCCAATACACAATATACACTTGAATTGCTTGTACTTGTATACAAGTAATTTTTGACACTTGTAACATAATGTTGTATAGAGAAACAAAAGTAACAAAAATAACAATTAAAGTGGAACAAGAGTAAATATTAAACATTTTATGTTAACAAATTGTTCGCTGCGTTGCGTTGCGAGAATGAACGGATCCACACGGAATGACACAACAAGATAATAGTTCAACATTTCTCTGAACATCGAACGTGTAAGCTCAACACACCCACGCATACACACACACACACACATATGCTTTAGTGTTGTCATCATCATCATTTTTCAACATCAAAGTTCACAAGAGCGATGAAGAGTACACAGCATAATTGTACTAAATACTTGTATTCGAATGTACATATAACACAATATAACACAACCATTCAGAGATACGCTTGAATGTAGTGTGTGTGTGATGCTATCGCTGTTGATGGAGATCAAAATGAGTGAGGCCCTAGAGAGCTTGTTGTACACATATACACATCCATTTTATGAGATCTCACTTTCCTACTGACCATATACTCGTATACCCAACAGCAAAAAAAATAATGATGAAAAGTGTCCCTGGCTCTGCTCTTACTACGGTGCTTGATAAGCGTCGCAAATTTCAACACTTAAGTGCATTTGTTGCTGCTGCTCCTCTTTTTATGTATTTGAAAGTACACTTTATGGACATTATTATGAAGTTTTTTTATTTTATGTGACACCTTAAATAGCTATAACAGTCAATATGAGAGCGCAAAAAAAAAAAAAAAATGGTCTGAGTGAGAGTGAATAAAGAGATGGCGCGGAAATATTACAAATCGAAAGAAAACAAATGACCATGAGATGAAATTTCACAATAACTTTTAGTTTCAAGTTGAAAGTTTTACTTGAAGTTTATGTAACGTTAATTAAACTAATGACCGGTTTACTTGTACACCGTTCGTTGCTTGTTACTTATGTACTTAAACACTTATTCAGAGTATACACTATGATGGCTCAAAGAGATATGTATGCTGGTACGATATAATGGTAATAATAAATGGTAATAATAAATGGTAATAATAAATAGTAATAATTATTATACCCAGAGATACTTATAACTCTTTTTAAGTGTTACTAATTTAATGTTGTAGTTTTTGTGAAAGTTTTTCTTTTATTTTCTAGGAAAAGTATTGTGGCTTGGTGTTGTTTCGCCATTGATTGCATAGTGTAGTGTAGATTGTAATGTAATACCATATAGCCATCCACATAGTATAAGCTGATGTTAAGCAAAGAGTTAAGCAGGTTTATTTTGAATTTTGTCAACCTGACAGGTGTGTTTCTATATATGTATGTTTGTATGTTATTGGTATTAAGTATTAGCCACGTTTTATTCATCAACTCTCTACATACATGTATACGAATGGCGAAATGACAAAATCACCAAGTCTCCTTGGTGATTTTGTCGCAGAAAATTGCCCGTTTTATAGATATTTTCCTATTCAACTACATATAGCAGATAATTAACACAACGAAATTATAATCACCAATGATGGCCTAAAGAAAGTGTGACAACATACATACGTAAGCAAAAATATTGTAAGGAAGGTAAGAGTAGTTTTATGCGATTCAGCTAATTTTCGAGTATACATATTAATTAGTAAATTTTATCCTATATACCAAATTTCAACTTAATGACTTAATATTTTCGTGAGTAAAATGTGAAAACACACATTCAACAACGTAATTTTATATTGCAGATAGACGAAGTTTTTATCTGATTCAATCCATTTTCAAATATGTCTGTTAACTCGTAATAATATTTGCACATGCCATATTTTAGGCTGATAACTTGATATTTTCAAGCACAAAGTGTGAAAATACACATTAAACAACATACTTTTGTATGGGAAGTACTCGTGATTTTTATACAATTCAGCTCATTTTTGAAAATTTGAATTAGCGAACTTATATAATTGCATGGACCCACTTTCAGTACGATAACTTTATATTTTCGTTTGAAAAGTGTGAAAAAACACACCCAACAAGGTAATTTTGTATGGCAGGTAGTAGTAGCATTTATCCTATACTAACCATTTTTCATTATGTTTTTAAATTAGCAAAAATATTAGTTTTTACTGAGTTTCAGGTGGATAACTTTCAATTTTCGTTTGAAAAGTGTGAAAAAACACACTCAACAACGTAATTCTGTATGGGAGGTAGTCGTAGTTTTTATTCGATACTGATCATTTTTTATTATATGCATTAATTAGTAAATATATTTGTTTGTACTGAGTTTCAGGTTGATAACTTTATATTTTCGTGAGGAAAGTGTCAAAAAACACACTCAACAACGTACTTTTGTATGGGAGGTAGTCGGAGCTTTTATTCGATACTGACTATTTTTCATTGTATGCATTAATTAGTAAATATATTTGTTCACACCAAGTTTCAGGTTGATAACTTTCAATTTTCGTTTGAAAAGTGCAAAAAAACACACTCAGCAACGTAATTCTGTATGGAAGGTAGTCGTAGTTTTTATCCGATACTGACTATTTTTTATTATGTTTATTAATTAGTAAATATATTTGTTTACACCGAGTTTTAGCTTGATAACTTTATATTTTCGTTTGAAAAATGTGAAAACACTCACTCAACAACATAGTTTTCTATGACAAGTACCGGTGGTTTTGATCCGATTTCATTAGTTTTTAAATATATCCATTCTGACATCATATGAACTTTATGTGCCGAATTTTAGATAAATAGCTTTATAATTTCTGGCGTAAATTATGAAATAATACATTTAATAACATACTTTTGTATGGTAATATATAAATTTTGTGGTAAGAATACCGTTATATTGCAAGTTACAGCTTGATAGTGTTATATTTCCGTGTGTAAAGTGTGAACTCTTACATTCAGAACCATACATTTGTATGGCAGGTAGGCGTTTATTTGATCAGATTTCAGCCATTCATAACCTCATCCGTACTTTAGATGAAAATATTCATATATATCAATTTTCACATCGATCATTTTATAATTATAGCAATTACTGTGCAAACAGGCGAATAGACAGTTAGAAAAATAGGCATACGAAGAAAATAGTATGACTCGATCAACAAAGACATCTCTTTTTCTGAGTATTAGAAAAAAGATTATGAACTCAATATACCCTAGATTATTTATATAGAACAATTAAACTAAAGGTAGACAATTTCAAGAGTAGTTTTGCTTTACAAAAAATAATTTCCAACTGCGAGTGAAAGTAGAACAAATGTTAAGTAATTCAAATGCAACAAAATACACAATTTTAGATAAATAGTAATTACTATGTAGTATATGCTGCAACATGAGCATTTAGTAAAAAAAAAAACAAATTCACATTATCATTTTATCATAAAATTTTAAATAATTGCTTTTTACTTATTAATTGTAACAATTACATACTCATAACATGAAACAAAAAACAAGTATTTCTCATTACTACATTACATTAGCTTTAAATACTAATTTGTTGCATGTATGAAATATTTATTTATATATATAGACATATACATATTTTATTCATTCCCCCCAAAACACATTTGTTTAATTTATACAATTAACTCAATTGTGTATTGCATGCAATATAAATTACCTACCATACATGTATTGTACATTTATATTGATGTTTAGGTACACATATCGCTCATTTGCTGCAAGACCGGCATAAGTCAAAAAAATCGATTTTCCATAAAACGCGTTAGAAGTTTTCAACTGACTCCAACCGTACACGGAAAACACGGAAAAAATTCTCTTCTCAAGCGGAGCATATAAGAGGTATTCATATGAATTTTTCACTCAACATGAAGTATGATATAACGAACAATTCTGCAGCATTAACTCAAAAATCACGTTTTTAGATTTATGCCGGTCTTGCAGCAAATGAGCGATATATGAATTCAAATGTGTCCATACACGTACGTACTTGTATGCATAATTGTTAAATGGTTTTGTCGAACAAAAACTTGAAAACAATAACAATAAAATGATGAATTAGGTGAAAGGGCGGCGACATTGCAACACGCACAAACAAATTTTGTGCACTATTTAACCCATTTGTCGTCAGTTTAGTTAGCTTTGCGTGACAGCTGCTGTCAAAAAGTTTGCACACACAATTTTCACTTTAACCCTGCAACAATAATACTTAATAATAACAACAACAACAACAACAACAACAATACAATTATTATTATTGTTGTTGTTGTTGTTGCGGGTGTGTGTGTGTGTCTGTATCACCACAACTTTTAACGTGCTCAACCATGTTTTTGGTTTTAGTTTCATATTTTTTATTTTGTTGTTATGGTTGGACTTTGTTTTATGGCAAAAAAAAAATAAAAAATGTCAAAACATTCTATTAAAAGTTGGTTGAGACAGAAGCAAATATACAAAAACAAAATCCCACAAAGGGGTGGAATTATATGGTGTGAGTAACTATTCATATAAATCACAATTTTTTGTTGAATGAAAATTATATGATGTTGGAATTGTTACTTTTTTTCTTCGCAATTTTACTTTTAATTCCACAACAATAATTCTTCCCTAGCCAGATAAGGCAGACACGAAGAGGAACGAAAGACGACAGCTTGCCAAGTAGCTCAACATGACAATTAGCCTAAAATATAATATGGAATGTTAGATATTTTAAATCATTTTAATCAAGAAGATATAATTTTTTAAATCCCCGGAGCTTCCTTCAACCTTTTATCAAAATATAATATGCACTTGAATTTGTGGAGTGCCTAAAACAGTTTATATACTAACAATTTCAGTATAAATTACGAATATTGATCTATTTTTTCTTAGGAAAAAATATCAAAGCACAATAATAATAAAATAATAAAGAATCAGACAAAATGTAAACAAATAAAATAATAATAATAGTAGTAATAGTAATATTGAATGAGTGCTGTCAATAACAATAACATTAAAAGAGGCATTAAATTCACAATAACAATAATAGTAATAATAACAATAATAATAACAATTAACCTACAAAAAAAAAATTAATAAGAGAATAGAGAATAAAAACAAAAGTGGGAAGCTGCGATGGAAAAATGTAAACAAATGCGATTTCGCTTTAAAACCAAACTGGTCGCGCAGGCGTAAAATTGAAATAGAAGAAGATTTAAGAAAGAATAGCAACAAGAGTAGCGTAACAAATTGTTATTTACAAATAACACGCACATGCAGATTCAAATACACATACATTTATATATTTTTTTTTGATTTTTTCTTATTCTTTTTGTTATTATTTAATTTGATTTATGTAAATGGAAACCACAAGTGCGCATACAAGCGCTAGAGAGAACTAATATTTGTATATAAGTACGTAAACACACACAAACACACATTCACACACAATTAATAGAGACAACATGTTGCTTTGGCAAAAATATACATTTATGGTAGCACATACATATATATATGTACGTCATGATATTCTACTTGCTCTTGTTGCTGTGTGGACTTTTCTTGGGGATTCTCGACACGTTCTAGTGAAATAATAAAATGTTTAACAACAACAACATTGCCTATACAATAATATAATGTGCTGCATCATATCAGTCTGATTGCCTCTGACTGACTGGCTGGCTGGTTAGCTGATTATTCCGGCGTGTTAATTGCGCATTTGCTGTCATTAAAGCGAAAATGCAGCTGTTTGCTTGTATAAGCAGCATAACGAATAGCCTTGCTGGAGAGTTACAGTACACACACACACACACAAATCCACATACAAAAAAAGAAAGAAATTAAAATGACAATTCTGGTATTTCTAGACTACATCACTTGCATACACGCAGGGTGGCCAGATAGAGGCATAATGACAATGTAAAATGGAAAAAGACAACTTTTGATTTTATTTTATTGCTATTATGAAAGCAGAACGTAGCAGTTGTAAAAGCGTAAAATTGCCACAAAAAGAAAAATGCGGAAAAAAAGTAGATGCGTGTGCTTGAAGTGAGTCATGTTAAATTTCTATTATTCTATATTGAATTGGGGAAAAAGTATCGGGATTATTTGTTTGTATAATATTTATTCTTAAGTACTTTAAGTGCAACACTGAGTACTAATAATTTGTTCTTTTTAATATAGCTCTACTATTTGAACTATATCTCTACCAACAAATTACTGATCTCATTGCTCATAAGATACTAAAATGATGATAATTCAACAATTTAAAAAATATTACTAAAACTATTTTCAATCGCTTTAGTGGTTTATGAGCAATGGGATAAATTATGACAGAAATTTAAATTTTTTTTAAACCAACATGGCCATTAAAAATTTACCATATTTAAAAAATCGTCAAAAATAGAAATCATACAAATAAAAATATATGTATCAAAATATATGTGTCAAAAATATGTTCTTTTACAAAGAAAATGATGTATCAATCAATAAAATCTATGAAGAAATACTCAAGTTACGAACAATTATGTAAAAGTAACGAGATTTCAACTTTTCTACATTTTAACCGATAAAATCAACAAATACTCCAATAGCTGCCCAGGAAGCGTCTATAGAAAGATCAAAGAAATGATCGACATTAGTTTTAGCTTCACTAGACCTTACCTATACCATTTAAGAGGATTTTCCTACATATTTTCTATCAAATTGGCTCCCAAGGTGCCCTCAGATGGATTGAATATATCATCGATCCATCCATCGATATGTCCAACTTGTTTTAAATGATTACAAACTACATGTATTGCGATCAATGATAGGTTTCTTAGCAATGTCATGATAGGCTTCTACCCTTGAGTACATAAATATTTCGAAACAGTGCTATTTAATGAAAAAAAAGGCCACATACTTCTTCACCAATCAGTTAAATCGTAAAAGCTTTTCAAATCAGAGTGACGCCAGCTGTGGTCAATCTGAATCATATTGTAATTAATGATAATCAGAATAGATAGATGGTATGAAACAGGGAAAGAAAAATAGAGAGGCTGAGATAGAAGGAACCAGAGTAGTCATCGCCGACAACTAGTCAATTACTTATGTAGTCATGTGTTGTCTCCTATTTCGTATTAAATATTTATACATCATTACATACTTCACAGTTGGGGACATCAATTTTGACTAAGAATTATTATATTTAATTTAATTGCATGAAAAATAGTAGCAGCAACAACCACTACCACCAATCATTATGTCAGTGTCAAGTTCAAGGTTGATTTTTCTGTTTCTGTTTTATAAATATTACGTTTTGTCATTGTTGTTGTTGTTTTTCGCATATAGTGAGGAATAACGATTATTTATTATCTTTAATTTATTTGAAAAAAACGGAAAGAAATAAAAAAAAACTGTATTAAAATCAAGTAAAGTAATAGAATAAGAATAAGAATAGAAGAAGTAGAGATTTTCATATAAACTTTTTTGCCACTCTATAAAATGGGATTATCAACCTGCTTAACGTTCTTTAACTTTGCCGAATAATAATTGCTCTTGCTCAGTTGGACATTATTTTATTAGCTTGATGGTATCTTTTGTTTTTTGTCTGGAGTATGGGCTATAAAAAGATTCACGTGGTCGGAGAGGAAATTTGAAAAAAAAAAAAACGAGACGTACGTACTACTTGTACATATTTTATAACTATTGTACATACAAATTGTAATTCATCCGTATACAATACAAAAGCAATGCCTCACGTCCTATGAGCAGAACAAAGTCCAACTTTTATGTGACAGATAACGAGTGTAATAATAATAATAAATCATTGTATATAAAAGGTGACACCGCATGCTTGCTTGAATTAAATTTTATATTCAAATAAATGTGTGAATTATAAAACTATATTTGCCTGATGCAATTGCACAATACATCTGAGTATAGTAGTGAAAGGGTTTAAAAACATGATTGAACAAATGAGTTTTATATTAAATCGAATAAATTTTATTAAAATCTTTCCACTTTTGTATAAAAATTGCATTTCTAAGAAAACTCTCGTTTGACACCAAGGCACGATCAATATCGATCAACGTAATTCTAACAACTGACACATGGCAAAAAATTATATAAGTTGTTCAAAGCAGCTTACATAGGTACTTAATTGTAATTAAAATTCAATATATCAGATTATTGTTACAGTAATTTTCCTCAGCACGTAATTACAATATATTGTATTTTAACGTAACGATCAATCGATCGTCGATCGATCGATTAATCAGTTTGATTTGAATTTCATATTAATGAATAAATGATGTGCCAACAATTTTTTAAAATTAATTTATAGTTATTAGTACATATGCATGTACTGCTTAAAAATACATTGTATGAATCAGCTAAGCATATTACATACTTTTACATTAGGTTGGTTCACATTTGGGTCACGAGAGTCAAGGCTTTAACTAAATTTCTGGTATATTATTCGAAATTTCAATGTATTATTGAATTATAGAAATACTAAATATTGTTATGCTTTAATTGTGAGATAAATTAATAAAAAAAATAATTTTAAATGTATTTCAACTTTACATGGCCTATTTATAGTCACCTGATAATGCTTGCTGTCTCGCTATCGTTTTCGTCCCTTCCTATAGTTTGTTTTGAAAATTTCGCATATTTCGTTTTGCATCATTGTTCGATTTATTAGTTTTTATTCATTCATTTTCGAAACAATCCTATATAACGACTAATTCTAAAGTCTCTAATAGCCTACACAGACGACAGCGTTAATCCGGATTAACGACGCACTTAATCCGAATAAAATACTAACCTGACAGACGTCAGTATTGCGGATTTACTAAACAGCTAATTGCTGTTTTATTAGGTCTGCTCACTTACATTACTATCACTATCAATTTCTGTCATCTGTCACTCTCGATATGAGAAAATCTACAAGACGTACGTGAACTGAAAACTATCAGAAACTTGTAAATTGACTTTCACAGTTCGTAATTGACAGCTGGATTTATTTGTTTGCCAACGCTTTTCGTGTCGAAAACTGTTGAAAGTTTTTTTATAAGCGATTATTTTGTGAGTTGGTTCGAGAAAAATTCACAATAGAAATTTTTCAACAGTGTTGCCATCGTAAATTGCTCTAATCCTCTTTAATTTTGAGAATTAACTCGTATAGTTAATGCGGATTAGCTGCAGTTAATGCCCAAGTTAATTGGAATTAATTCGTTAATCCGGATTAACGCTGCCGTCTGTCAGGGCTATAAAGCTTTATGAAAATAATAGTCCCAACAGAAGTGAAATATCAAAAAAATTACATTTGAATCACCCTAATATATAATTTATAATCATTTCAATGTACATTTTATGAAGCTAGTCTGCCTTCATTAGGCATGCAAACAACAAATTCCATCATCAGCAATGAAAAAAAAAAAAATATGGCAATTTATTTTGAAATATTTCTATTATTTTGTACAAAAAAAAAATTATAATAACAATACTACAAGTAATATGTAGTATTATAATACCCGTACATATATTTGTGCGCCTATAAAACATGACGCAAATTAAAATGAGAAGATTCAAGAGAAGCATTTTTTAGCTGTCAAATGTCAGTTAAAATGCCATTTATTCGTGTTTTTAATGTTTTATGACGAAAAATTAATAGTGCGACATTATTTACATATATTTGTAAAATAATATATATTGTTGTTTATATATATTTTAAGAGGTTTTAAACATTTTTATAGATTATTGTTACTTATTAAGTCATAAATAATCAATTACAGATGACCGTAAGTACATACTGATAAACGATCAGTCGGGCAAATATATAGAAACAAAAACAAAAAAAAAAAAAAAAACGAATGAAAAAATTTTATATTCAAAAATAAAGTAATAAATGAAATTATCACTGTAAAATAGACAATTGTAAGTAGTAAGTACGTGTTGATCGTTGTTGAGAAATGATGTAATGTCAAGTAAGTTAAGGTCAAGTTTAATACCATTTAATACATATGACATGCTTATCACTTTGTCAAAATAGTCAAAGTCATCCAACATTGACATTGAAAAAGTAGCAAAAGTAAAGGAAGTACAATTGTGAATCTGTGAATCAATGAAAATATGATGATTTTTAATGACCTATAAATTTGACTAAAACACAATATATTTAATTGACGGTGTATTTCATGACATTTAACCATAAAATACTCAAATATAACGATTTTTATATGAAACAAAATATATGATTTGTAAAGCGAATAAGTTTCATCACAAAATGTTGTAGAAAAAACGTAGTAAATGCCACCAGATTGACTGAGAAGAACCATGTTGAATACCTTGTTCCTAGTGCGAGCTAACGCAGGACAGTGTCAGGGAATATGCTCAGATGTTTCGTCGTCTTTCAAGCAAAAGCGATAAGTCGTATGTTTTGATAGTCATTGCCCCAAAAAACTTTACTCTTTTCTCAAAAACAAATTACTTTAAATATTAAAAATGAAATAATTTGAAAAAAAAGGTAAAAATAGTTTATTGGTTTACCACACTGCAAGGCTAATAAAAAGGTCAAAATACAATTTTTTAAACATACAATTTTAAAGCAGAAATATATGAAATTCATCTGTCGTTTTTATCTCTCGAATATCTCTTTTTGTTTATTTTTGACAATTTTCTAAGTTTTCTACTTAAACAATGCTCTGTGATAATATGTTTGATGGTGTTTGAAGGATACTATGGGCATTTAAGGTTTAAATTATTTCTCAGTGAAAATATCAATAAGTTACAGCGTACATATTTGATTTCATATTTACCATATTTATCATCGACAGCATCATATGGCGGTGTTGCATCATCCATGGCGGTAGCAGAAGTATAGCCTCCACTATCAGCCATAATTGCACCACCACCATCACCTCTGCTTGAGGCCACCACATTGGTGAAGGATAGTGTGGTTGCTGGAACAATGGGTTGATCTTGTTGTTCTACTGAAGTGGGTGAAGTTGGTTGCGGTACGAGCGATTGTAATCGCAACTCATCATCATCATGATCAGTCTTATTTTTTTCCACAGCATCAGCATTAGTAGAGACAGTACCACCGATGCCAATGTGTTCGGCAATGTGTTCAGGATCAATTTCACCACCACCATTATCATTATCGGCAATAGTTTCACCATCAAAATTACCATCACCACCACCACCACCAGTATTGTTGTTAGCAGCATCTCTTCCATCATTAGAATGAGCATTTGCAGCATAATTATTGACTAGCGCTGCATCGGTTATTGATGAGATACCGACTGCTTCTGTTGTTGTTGTTGTTGTTGAAGTTGATGCAACCGAAAATGGTGCGGGCGATGATAATTCCACTTCGAATATGGCTGAGGCAGTGGGTGCTGGTACTGCCTTATTCACTTGGATGATACTCACGAAGAGCATTAGCTTGAGCATTATACGTAGTTTAGAGTATTTCGGTCGTGACATTTTTACCAAATACATAGATTCCTAAATTTCTAAAGACGATGACACAGTTCAGTTCGTTGTAGCTGGTGGGGTAATTATTTTGTTGTTGTTGTTATTGAGCGTGCTTGATGGTTGTGCGTTCGTTGTTGTGTTGCTATTTGAATTTAGCGTAATGTGATCCAAATGACGGTGGAACGTTGTTTTGAATCTTTCAGTTCAAAAAATGCACTCTTAAAAACGTATCATTTTTATTGAAATTCTTTTGTTTGTTTCAAATGTTTTTTAATATCAATTTCTTTATTTTATACCATTGTTTCGATTATTTGAGCATTTTCTCTATGGAGATTTTTTCGCTATCACTGTAAGAAATATATAATATTGTTGTTGCTTTTATTGACGATCATCACACACAGAGACACCACTAAGACGAAAAATTCAACGTTTCATTATTGCTGGGATACTACTGCTGCTGCTGTTGCTGGTTCGCATTCAGCGACAACGATAGCGACTGGAATGGGATCTCATATGTGATGACGATGATCGACTCATCAAACATACAAGCCAATCGACAGACGGAGAGACAGACAAGCACTTACAACAAAATTGTGTACTATATTGACGGTGAGTCATTTCACAATGTAATACTGTGAGTTTGCTTGTGTGCTTTGCTTCACTAAACATAAAATCGTTTTATTTCTGTATTTTGTTTTTATTATTGCTTTCTTAATGTGCTGCCGTTGATGATCAGAGTGAGAGTTGATCAGATCGTTATATGCATATATGGGTAAATGAGGCAAAAAAAGAGAAAGAGAGAGAGAGAGAGAGACAGTGTGAAACGGTCTTATTGCTTAATTTAAGATTTTTTTTTTTTGGTAATTTTTCTTCTGTCCCTTATACAGTTTATTTGAAGGCATTTTACCTTATTGCAGTGCAACAAGTGAAAGATGAAGATCGGCGGCAAGATCGTCGTCTCTTCTTTTGTACGATTATTTTTTGTGATCGTTGCAGAAAGTTCAAATGGGTTCAACTACAAAATACTCGTATACCGGCAGGCCATTATTGAGGACGTTGTATAACAATAATTTTGCGCATGAGTACTTCATGTGCTTCATGTGTTCATTGATCCTCGTTCAATGATCATTCAGAGTGTACATTAAAGTAGATATAAATAATTTACATTTATTTGGAGGAATATTTTTTTCTTTTTTTTGGGAGACGTTTTAATAAAAGCAGATGTTATATATACGAATATTGTATAACATTCACCAAAGGATGACCATGTAATTAATGTGGGTGTGCTTTTTGATGATATTAATTTGTAAATTTATGATTTTATTTTTTTGATTATTTCGATTTAAAGTTGCCGCAGACAAAGCAGATTTGTATGCATAATAAAAATATATTAAAATATATACGTTTATATATAAATAATTTTATTTTTTATTTTATTTATGATAACGAATAACGAAATATTAATACTACCAATGATCAATGTACAAACCAGTCAAGCATACTAACATATGTAGAGTTATTGCATAAAGTAGTTCATTAAAAACTGGTATCATGCATAACGTCGCGACATTTACGCAAAATTTGCACAATTTTTCCACATCAGAACGTTCATTTACATAATATATTGAAATGATAAACACTAGCGTAGGCAATATTACAACATAAAAACTGATTGCGTGTGAAAGTTTTTAGGCGCCAATTAAATTTTTTTCAATTAGTTAACATTTGTTTGTATGCATATATGTACATACATATGTACGAACATATGTTTATGTAAAAAGGTGTTTTACTTCAATGATTGTCTGTCTTAACTAAATGCTGACGAATACAATGTCACATATACATTATTAGAGTGTCAGTAACCGGGTACAAATAATTATATATTGTATTTGTTGGTCAAATCGAAAATATTACTACATACATGTCAATATTTAGTTATTATTTGCGTCATTTTTGATGGGTTGATGTGATGAAAAACAATCACAAAATAATAAGCAATGACAACTAGTAGTGCTTGGGATTGTTAAGATAATAAGGCCAAATGATAGTATTGGAAGGTAAAATGAATAGAAAAATAATTTTCTATTAATTAATTTATATTTATATGCATTCTGCAGTATAAGCGATAGTAAATTGCTTTTTAAAATTGAAAGAACATAGATTTTGTATGGTGTATGACTAGTCACAGACTAGTCACCCAAAAGAGATTGTGTAAACAATTCGGTCGTACTGTAGAATGTTCATATGTAGAGATGCAGGTCATGACATTTATCGATGTATATTTGTGAATGTATATATATATTTTTTAATTGAACTCAAGTATTCACCCATATTGTTCTACTAATTGAGTCGATTAATATCAAATTGTTGAAATGTCATTCCAAGTATGATAATACCGTATTATAATTTGTTATTGTATTATAATTTTGACATATCTCGAAAGTAATAAAATATATAACAAAGAAATTGAATTTGAAAAATCATTATCTATACTTCAAATAAAGTGAATTTTCAATAATAGGTAAAAATAAAAATACAAAACTATGAGTAGCTTAAGGTAGATTAATTAAAATAATTTATTTAAGAATGTCAATAAATAAATTTACAAATGACTTTATATTTTCTACATGTGGCTATAATTTTTATAAAGTCTCTCTTTCAGGAGATCGTCCTCAAAAAGAGGACGAGATTTTACACGATCGCTATTTCCTTCAGCCTAAAGCATTTTTTCCATTGTATGAAATGAAGTAGAATAAACTAAATTTGCTTTATAGGATTTGTGGTCACTTTAGTGCAAAAAAACAAAACAAAAAAAAAAATGCTATCCAATCGTTATTTAGTGTTCGTAAAATCAAAGATTTTTATGTGTGAATGAACTTTCAATGAATTTTGTTGCGCTTAAGTTGTTGTTGTTGTTGTTGTATTGTGTATTAAAATAAAAGGTTTAACAATGGTGAAAAAGAAAATTATATGTATAGTAAATACATTATAGCAAAATATATTAGTGCTTTTCAAAAAATCAGTAGAAAAATTTTTAAAAGAAATTATTTGAAAACCATTTTCTTAAAATAATACGTTACTAGCTAAAATATAAAATTATAAATATAAAAATTTTATTAAAAAAAATTGAGACAAAATTTTTTATTTTTCTCTGCAAAATCTAGTCATATTAAATATTGTAAAATAAAACTTCAATCTTACCCCCTAAAAGGGAATTTACTTCTAGGGGAAAATTATTGTAGTAAAAAGCGCAAATAGACTCAATAGACTTTTACAAAAGGGCTTTCAGAAAAATCTAGCTAAAATTCATATTCTAAACATTTGAATAGATCTAACATATATGCATTTACATATGTAGATATATGAAATGATTAAGAAAGAAAGAAAAAAAAAACTATATATATATTTCTATACAAACAAAAAAGAACAAAAACTTTAGATATTTATGATGAGGCTTTGTCTTAAGAGGTTAGAGGTTTTTTTTAATTGCGTCTTAATTTCTTGTTAACTAGTGTGCGATTGTGTTTGGAGCAAATTCAGATTAAGATGTGCTATAGATCGTTAGGGGTGCGATATGAACTGAACTGAAATATGATCGAATGAATACTTGGGCATAAATCACTTAGATTAATTCAAATTAGAAATTCACAAAGAGAAGTCGTAAAAAATTAACTATAAACAAGCCGTAACTGCTATAATTAGAATTAACGATTCATTTAATGATACGATTATTCGAATATATAAAAATGTATTTTAAACAAGTGGTAAAATATTACGTCGTTGTAGGGGATTTTAGTGGTTACATTAATGGTGATCTTGAATTGAGAAATCGACTTGAATTTATTTGATTGGCTGTAAAGTGTTGTTTATTGAAAGAATTCATTTTGGGTAAATACATTTTTCAGTTAAGCCGGTAGTTTTTTCATTCCCTTTTGGAATTCAGAGAGAATTAGAAATATTTTGAATAGACATAAATCGAAGGTAGTCGATTAATAAAAAAAAGAAGAGGTTTTATGCTTTAAGCAATAGATAACATCACAAGAGATCTATCGATCGGAATTAGTACTTTCTAATATTATTCAAATTGATTAAGAATTAAGGTACCGTAATGAGAGGAAAATTATCAAAGGTTCATAGTAGCCTCTTGTGTGAAAAGTTGCTACGATTTAAAGTGTCACTTTTACAGGTGCATCACTTGTATATGCATACAATGGAACTGTGATATAAAATAAATTTTAAAATATTAAATATATTAATATCAAAGAAAATCGAAACAAAAAGAAGAGGACAAAGAAGAACAAGACAACTAATATTATTGCTTATTACTACTAGTAGAACTCGTCTTTTCATTCATGGCATCAATTTTCGGCGGCAGCAGCAACAACAACAATAACAAGATGAAACACCAACTATTGCCATTGACATAATTTTCAATTTGCGTGCTCTTTTTGCTATTACTTTTCGTTATTGTTTCTGTTGTAGCTACGCTTGTTTTCGTTTGAAAGTTGTTGTTTCCTGTTTTTGTTTTATTTTTATTTTTCTATGTTTTTTTCTTATTTTTCCTATTGCAGTTGTTTGCTCTTTTATTGTTTACTATTCTTGTTATTTTACTAATCATTTATGCAATGCGCGTGTATTTGAGTATCTGTTTTTAAGCTAATTTTCGTTGTGTGTACCTATGTACGCGCTCAAAAATGTGTGTGTCTTTGTGTGTGTGTGTACCTAAGTATTAATATTTATATTTATTTTCTTATTTTTTTATCAGCCGCGCTTCATTTCTCATTCGTTTTGAATTTATATTTAATTTGAAATTTATGGTATTTATTTATTTTCATAATTATTTACATTGTTATTTATTGTTTTTGTTTTGCACAAGAATTTCTGTGCTTGTATTGAGGTTTTTAATTTTTCGTTTTGCCTGTATTACTTATTTATTTGCGCTGGGTTATTTGTTTTTGGTTTTTTTATGCAATTTTTTTCATATTAATTTTTTGTTTGACTTTTGAGACATTTTTTTGGTTTATTTGAAACGTTCAAATGTAAATAATTCAAAAGTTGTTCTTTTTATATTTGAAATTATATTGGCCTTTTATAAGAATATGAATTTTAAAAGTTTGTTGTTGTTGAAATGTGTTTCTTCTAAATGCAAACAAATAAGGAAGTGATAATAAATGTAAAAATGTTATATATTTGCTTTTTAATGTGAAGCATTGAACTTTTTATGAAATTTATCAATTAAAAAATATATAAATCATCATTCTTATAAGAGATAGCCAAAATTTTGAATTTTTTTTTCACCAATAAATTGGCAGTTATTATTTAAAATTTTAATTCAAGTAAAAATTAACACTCAAAAATACTCTTAATTTCACAGAAAAATTAAAAAAAAAAAACGATTACTACTCCAATAGAGCAATTTACTGTAACATTTCGGGTATAAAAATAGTCATATTTACCACTCGCCATATACTACTCAGCATGTCTAACAATTTCTGCTATAATGTCGAAAAATATGACATTATCTTCGATATTTCCTACTTTCGATATTTCATAATTGTGACATTATTGCAAAAAATATTGAAATTACAACAAAACATAATCTGGCAAAAATGGAGGTTTCGATATTACTGCAAAAAAAAAATGTTCAAATAATATCGAAAAAAATCGCCATTATTGATATTATTCTCTACTCGCGATAAGGCTGTTCTTTATACGTCATTTGAACATAACGGGCCTTTTTTAATTATAGCATTTTATCGCAGTTCTGCACTAATGTGGAAAAATTTTTGCAATTATATCTTTTGTTTTTTATATATGGAAATAAAATTGAAACAAAAATTAACGCAAACTGCCGAATATCTACTTTTTAACATTTCTTATGCGACATTATGTCAATTTCGTTTGCAATAATGTCGAAAAAATAACAACATTTTCGGTATTATTGCACAACACGTTTCGAAAATGTTGGAGTACATCGGCTTATCAGCGCAGCGTTTTTATTTCGTATTAATTTAGGACATTATTTCATTCGACCATAATTCGTGTAGTATATGGATCGATGCTATGCATGGAGTCACAACTACGAGTTGTTGTTGTTTTCAATACAAAATGCTTATTTAAGAGAGCGAATGGCGCATCAGTAGGTCAACATACTTATCGGCATTCGGTTTAGCTCCAGCTTCTCTTGTTTGGCAGCACAATCAATAACAACAAGCAAGCACAACAATTAAAAAAAAAACCAAGAGATAAAAGCAATATATTTTATAAATTAAAAACTATATCTTATAAAAAAATTTGAACTTTTCCGGACAGTTTCTAGCCTCCAGAGCGAGGTATTTGTGCATACCGAAAATACGCATGGCTACATAGATGCAATTGTGTCTACATGAGGGTTATATGCATGTGAGGTCAATGTACTGATGACAAGATAGCCACGAGTAAATAAAATACAGGCATATACGCACTCAAATATAGGGGTTACGAATCAAATTCGTCTCGAACACAAAAATAATTTAACATTGAAGGTTTCGAAATTAAATTCTATCGATTTGAGCACTAATATGTTTGCCATATATTTGTCCTTTGTGAAAAACAACAACAACAACTAGTAGAGAGCGAAAGAGATAAATAAGCGAATATTCATTTATGGATATATGTATGTGGATGCAAACAGAGCCTGACATTTTTAAAATACATATAACACTGATGTAGCAGTGCTATGGAGATGCGCTGCAAAAGTTGAATGCTTGAAATTATGTCAAAGGTCATGCATCTCATGAGTGGGTTTGCGTTGTTGCATACTAAACGACAATAATCGCATCTCAACAACGTACCTACAACGAAACAGAAACAGTAAACGGCATCATCATTGCACATACATGTTCGCACACAAAAAACACATACGAGTATACGCACAAATATGCACTGAATTTGAAAGGACTCTTGTGACAGAAACAAAGTCCAGGCGAAAATGAGCATCAAATGACAAAATAAGAGAATGCCAATAACTAAATCAGAGAGAGAGAGAGAGAGAGCGTGTGTTTATGTATACCTACATAGCAACATTATATTAAAATAACAACAACAACAATAGGTACTGACATGAACAATTTTAGGCGTTTTCCGTTCACTGATTAAGACGATTGTTGAAGAAATTGAAATGCTAAAATATCAGATATATTTTGTATTGTGACCTAGCTGTGTTGTTTTTTTTTTTCTTCTCATTCATATGCAAAATGTCATCACTAATCTCTAGTTGACGTTTATGTGCCTACGAGTATTTACATGACAATCAATCCGATTGTGATTTGTCGCTTTCACAAAAGAAATGACAAAGAAACGTACTATTCATTGTGATATCGGTAGTGCTAGTAAGTACGTTACAACTGTAAATAAATAATAAACAACAACAATAATAATAATAAACAACCATATTCAAAAAATCGCATCGAGTATACAGACAAACAGTAGTCAATGTGTCTATGCGGCGAAAAAAAAAAAGAAGCAGCACAATCATTGACACTAAAATGCGTAAATATCAAGAGATAAGGCCAGCCGAAGAGAGAGAGAGAGAGTGAAAGAGAGGCGAAAAGCATTCAATTCATATGACATTCAAACAATACACAAGTATGAAAGAGGCAACTAGTATGGTAGTAGTTCATGTCAATGATGTAAACATATTGTCAGACGAATTAAACGATAGCGCAAAGTTTATGCTTTATTCTCCTGGTTGGTCTGGATGGCTGGCTGGTTTGCTCACTATGGATAGCTAATGGGCTTGACGGCAGTATATTTTATTATTGATTTGTTCAAAGGTAGGTACATTATGCTGCACCAGCAACAGCAGCATCAGCAGCAGCAGAAGAAGAAGATGATGAATTGGTACATATACGATATAAGTATGCACATAAATATGTATATATACAAAAAAAAAGTGCACATGTCTATATGTAAATATAAGGGAATAAGTTGTCAGCCAAAAGGCAAATTGGAAGCTATAGAAATTTAATATATGTATGTAGTACAGGTAGCTCAAATGTTTATAGGCTCTTGCGACTAGTTTGGGATAAAGTCCGTAATATTTGATGCTGTTTTATTTTTTTTATCGATTTCTTTAACGTCTATATTCACTTATATGCTGTCCTTTTTATGGATTTTAGCATCTTCATATTAGCACTTCACTTCGTTGTATACACTGAGATTTTTTCGTCATCCTCAAATGGTGTCTATAATATTTTTACTCAGTATTTCGTCAAAATTAGAATTTCACATTAGTTCACTTTTTATTTTGTACATTTTCAATTAGATTTCCATTAAAATATACATTCCTTTTATGAGCTTTTACACCTTTTCGTACACAGGGCACTTCATCTGTTCTTTCTTCGTCTTTTTTGAGATTTAGGTACCTACAAATGTCATGAGGAGGGCCTGTATCATACACATGGATATAAATACACGCACACACCTACATTTGCATTTGATTTTCGAACTCCTTGCGGCAGAAAAATTTCGCTGTGATCCCTTCTCATGCGTTTTTCATTCGCTTTGTTTCTTTCCTTCACTTTTGGTTCTTGATTCACTTGAAATTTTTTTGTCTTTTTGGGCGTTTTTCTTATTACTTTTTGTTGTTGTTATCTGCCTAAATTATTCACTACACTGCGACAATATGAGTTTATTTAATTAATCACTTAATTAAATTGACTTATTCACTTAATATTACTGCGAGTTTTACAATACTCAATATACTCTTTTGCTTTATATCAAAACGATGACACCGACCGTCATCGAATCTATTTTGTCGTCGCGTTCAGTTCAGTCGTGTACAATATGAAGCAAAAACGGCGAGAGCTTGTTGAAACAGTAGATTGGGGAGCGAATTTATCGTTCAGTTTCAGTTGAGGTACTGAATTCGCAGCAAATTTCATTTTGCATTTACGGCGCAACGATGTTGTTGTTTGATGTAAATAAAGCGAATGACAGGCAGATGCCATGGCAAATTCAAAAATCAGGTTTGGTTTGATAACAACAAGATACATGCATAATGCATTAGAGTAGCCAACTTTTATGGTTATAATTTATTTTATTTCATTTGTAGAGCACACTATAAAATTATAAGGCTAAGCTTGAAAAAATATATAGTTTGACGTCAGATCAAACACTTTATCATATGCTTGTGGTTCGTTCGTACAACTCTCATTTTAATCTTAATATTGTGGCAAAATAAGGCATTTTTTTATTGAAATTTTTTACTAATATATTGCCATAACATTCGAAACAATATTTCCGCAATAATTCAATTAAAATTTCAATTAGACACCACACTTCGTTCGAATTTAAAACTCGTACAGACATTTGGTAACCCTAGAGACTGTCTTGTTTACAACTCAAACACAAAATAGCGAAATGAATACACACGGAGTACGGGTAAACGAA
The DNA here is from genome assembly GCA_963854835.1 of Megamerina dolium. Lineage (NCBI taxonomy): Eukaryota > Metazoa > Arthropoda > Insecta > Diptera > Megamerinidae > Megamerina > Megamerina dolium. Next base: position 28,931,871 of record OY978526.1, on the reverse strand, counting down.
AATGAAATGAGACAAATTGAGAAACGAAACGGTATAAAATGTTTCTGCGGCGAAAAATTAAACACATAAATAACAACTAAAGTGACAGAAGCAAAGAATTTGTTATGAAGCTATGTTTAGTACACAGAGGTATTCAATTGTTAAATCAAATTGCTGAAAATCGACAAGAAATGCATTTGACCCAAAAATTATTTTGAAAGCGTATATGAAAAATTTGAAATTTGATATTATATTGATGATTATAATATATTTTTAAATATTGTAAATTTGTTATAAACCAGTTATATTTCCCCTATAAAAATCCGTAATAAACCTATATTCAATTTAAGATGACCGGTTTTTCTTTTTTTAAATAATCTGAGTTCTAATTTGTGCATGAACGGATTACGATTTTTCATCCGAATTGTTTTTCGATTTTGTTTTTCAAAATATTCTCCATGAAGGTTTATACACTTTTGCATGCGCTCAAACCAATTGCCACACCGACTGAGACAACTCGAAAATATGGTTTTCGTTGGATTTAGCTCGTTTTGAAAGACCCACACGGTCGATTACTGTTTTGTTTCGCGCTCATACGCATATACATATCCATGATTTGTCACCTGTCACGATCTTATAAACGTCTTTTGAAGCACCGCGATAGAATTTTTTCATCATTTCATTGCGCTAATCGACACGAGCCTTTTTTTGAGCGATTGTTAAATTTTGCGTGATCTAACGAGAACAAATCTTTCTGACAGCTAATTGTTCATGCAATATCGAATGCACGGCGGTGGAACTAATGCCCAAGGATGCCTTTATCTCATGGTATGTCACATGACGATCTTTTATTATCAGTTCACGCACAGCATCGATGGTTTCTTGCACAATGACCAATTTTAAACGATCTTAACGAAATTCGTTTAGGAACAAATGGCGACCACGCTTGAATTCGTTAAACCAGTTATAAATTGTCGGCTTCACCGACATATACCGTATGAAGACGATCGAAACACTGTTGTTGAGATGGGTCACTTCGAAAATCGTAAAAAATCATAGCTCGAAAATGTTCACGAATTAAATCCATTTTTTAACTAAGATGCATTTTTCAAGTTACTGTAAACAACACAAATAGCGCTTGTAAATACATTAAAACGTTCTGAGTACGTTTATGTTAAAAAATGTCAAAATTTTTAACGAAAATGTCAGATTTTACGAAAACGCACTAAATCATACTTTTTATAAAAATATAATGGGGAACCTACGTATTGCGTGAACAAATTGGGGTATTTTAAACCATTTTCGAAATATGAAATTGAATCTTTTAGATAATTTAGGAGAGATTAAGGCTATATTTTACCGGAAGACAATATGGAACATTGCCCAACAATTTGCGAGATATTAGCTTTCATATGCTGATGAAATGTGAAAAAGAAATGTTGAAACTTTATAGTGCGAAACGAGTGGATTGAACCCGAAAAATTTTTGGACAAACGTAATCATTTTGGGCATACTGTATACTTCTAGTTTTCGAGTTCTCAGAGATCAATCCAATTTCACCTCACCATGTTTTTGAAAAGTGAAAAGTTTTGAATTTTTTCGGCAAATTAAATTCGATAGAAAGTGAAATTCAGATAATTTACTATCAAATTTAATAATCTGTGTATTTTATTACATCACTGCCATGGTCAAATTTTTAAATGCAAGAGTGATGAAAGATGACAAAATATACACACATTTTTCTAGGAACAACTAGGATTAATTGTGTGATATAAAGACGCTAGGGAATTTCAGTTGAACATTTTTTTTGTTGTCGAGGGATTTGCTCTAAAGCAAAAAAAAAAAAAAAAATGTTGGGAATCATTTAAAAAATCATTTCACATTCCACATTGTACATTCCACAACAGCCTTGACATAACAACATAAATTATCCCATTAATGGTTTGCTTTAAATGTTGGTACATTCTTGTTTATAATACAATATTGTATAAGAATTTCCGAATACATATGTACAAATGCCCTTGAACTGAACAGAAAATATGTATTCGTACAAATACGTACAGAAATTTGTATTCGAAACATTTTCATCAACAATTAAATGTGCGTAATATATTGTAATCAGGTATTTCTCATTTTATGCACATGGGAAAATTTACGTGCAAGTGTATATGAGACATACTTACAATTTTTACTACCTACTACCCTACTTTCATATTATTTGAATGCCACATCTCGTTCAGCATTTTAATTTATTGATATTCTTAATGAATTTCTTTCAGTTTCGACCCAATGGAATTTAAAATGAGAGCAGCAAAATGTGCAATAGCAACGCCATCCAGTACTAACTAACTAAATCCTGAGATGCAGTCATGTATGTCAAACGCATACGCTAAAAACGACTGCACATCAGTGCAATAAAAGATAAATGACCTTCGTTGGCAACTTTTCTGATAAATGAGTTGACATTTAGCAACAATGGTGATAATGATGATATTAGTTACGAGGCCAACTGCTGTTAAACGTGATGACAGTCTGTTATGATGATGTCAATAGCTACTATTGCCAATAGCAACACACTCCCACACTCGTACATATGTATATTTCGTAATAAGAGTACGCATCATCGGTAGCAGCACTAACAACAGTAAATGTCAAAGCAGCGAATACAATAAAAAGTAAAATCATTTAATTACAAGAAAAACCTACCCGCCGTACTCGTCGAATATGCACCTACATACAAAATATGTATGAGAGTACGAGTGTATGCATTTACTGGAGCGTAATTAATTTCTTATCATTGCGAACGTTAAACAAACGAATAAAAACCATCAATGAAATGACAAAAGCAACTGAAACATCAGCAGCATCAGTAACAATAATAGCAATAATACATAATAGCAATAACAGCTACCGATACCACCAGTTTAGCTACGGTAATATTTTGCACATGTCCTATAAAAGCTATTAACATTGATAACGTAACCGATGACGATGTTGATGCTGCTGATGATGATCATGATGATGTCAACGACGATGATGAGTCATTTCCGTTGACATTTACGATATTGTTGTAATATTGATATTGCATCCACACGTACAAACATATGCATGTTCTGATAGACAAATAATGTTTTCAAACATTTACGCATATGTTCACATTAGGGTTGTCAATCCCGGATTTTCATTATTTTTTGGGGCAAATACACGAATTAATTGTATGATTTAGAATGTTGTGTGTATGCTGTGAGACGGGAGACTTTTGTAAGTTTTAACTAATCTGAGTACAAGGAGCTTCACGGTTGCTAAAATTGTCTTTATTCAGGTGGTGAATTAACTATGTTAAAGCTAGCTATTGATTCGCCAAAATAATGCTTTACTTCAGATTGGAATTGGTTCATAAATAAACGTAATTCCAACAACTCTAATTAATTCCAAGTTTCCAATATTTTTAATTAATTTTTATGTAATTTTTGTAAATTTATTTTTGTTGGTCAAAATGGAGTATTCAGCACAAAATTTGAAGTCAATTTTTGCATACGGAAATATATTTCCCATAGAATGTTTAAATTTTTTTTAAACAAAAATCAACTACAAATATAGAATATTCAATTAATTTCTAATGAACTCCAAATAAAATCTTAAGTTATATCGTTTGTAAATAAATATTGGCTCCATGTAAAAAATTTAAAAAAAAAAAAAAAAAATTGAAAAATTTATATGGAAGTACTTGTTAATGAATCTTAACTAAATTTTAGTAATTGTCATTTATTTGTCAAAATAGCAAAGTCTGGAGGTAATTTTTCATATATAAATGTATTCCTTCTACAAAAATTTCATTTTTTAGAAATAAAAATCGAAAAATTTCTATGGAACGTGCTACTTCTTTATAATGAATCTTTACAAAATTTGTTTAACCCTCATTTTTTCTTCAAAATAATACTCCAAGCAAAATTTGAAGGTATATTGTGCATTAATAAATATATTCCCCATACAAAATTTACATTTCTTAACAATAATCGATAAATTTGCATGAAATTTATCATTTCGAAATAAAACGTTTGCATGAATTTGCATGAAATTTATCATTTCGAAATAAAACGTTTGTGAGGATTATTTTTCGTCGAAATGAATGAATATTCAGAAATGAATAAATATTTAGCAAAAATCGATAAATTTATATGAGAGGTATCATTAAATGTCAATAAATCTGCATACATCTTTGTGAATATTATTTGTTCATCAAAATAATAGTACACACAAAATTTAAAGTTATTGCTTTCATAAATAAATATCTTTTCCATTCCAGTTTATATGAAAATTACTCACATTAATTACTTCGGGCTTGAGAACCCTAGATTTCATTTGAATGATGAGAGATGAGAACATTTATCGAAAATCATAAATGAATGAATTTGTCAATATTGGCAAAAATATTGTATGAAAACACAAACAATTATATTCACACATATGAACAATATGATTTTGACCTGATTTGTCTATAGGCTGCTGAATTTATTATTACTATTAGATTTCATATTGGCTGCTATTGTCGGTAATAATAAAGCGTTTTACTGATAAAGAAAATACAATGAAAGAATGAATATTACGCAAATATTAATATATAAAAAAAAATTGGGACTTTAATGCGGAATGGAGTGGATTGGTGATCATTTCCATTGGAGACAAGTGTGATGCAGATATAATGGAAGGAAAATTTAAAAGTCTTACAATATGATTTTATGGAAACATTTGTATTAATAACAATTTTCAATTTTTGCATATATATTCTCAGATTTCCAAAAGACTCTATGGCAAAGGTATTCCAAAACGATTAAACGTTTTATTCCTTACATCTTACACATTTTACATATTCAATTTAATGCAGATATCTTATCTAATCTTGTGTACTATTAAATTATGTATTATTAAATTTGAAATAATAAAGCATTTTATTTATTTATTCGTTATATTTTCTCTGTAGATTTTTGTATATACAAATTAATGTTAATACATAGCAACATTCGATGATAAGAAAGTAACATTGGTATTTTCAATGTGTTAATTGTCATTGCTATGATACCATTAACAACCATGCACGTGTTGGAATATGCTGCAAACATTTCCCCAAACAATATTTCAATTTTTTATATCATTTTGATTGTGTTTATGTGAAATCACTTTAACACATGCACGTAGTCGTAAAAAATCGTACAAGTATTTATATAAGTCTATGGATGTGTGGGCTTAATGCTATTTCATTTATTTATTTATTTTCATTATATTTTTCATATAATTTACTTGTTGTTGTTCGTTGTACCTTTACGTTTGTACACATATAAATATGAACGCACTGATATGGCCATACCATAAGCAAAGGCGGAGGCAGTTTTCTATCCCCTTTAAGTATGCAATGAAAATGATTACGTCAAAATATATGCCTACGTGAGATAGCATACGTTTATGTGAACATTTAAATGTGTTTCTGCGTATGTATGAAAATAATCAACATTTTTTCGCTCACTCATTCACTGGAAATCAATAAAAAAATAAATGTGATAAGAGATGGAATGATGAAGGGTGATAAGTATATATTACAGATACTCATTTGATAACTCAACACGCTCATCATTTGATTGTCATAAACTTCAAGATACTTACATTTGTACCTCTATTTATATATATATGTATATGAGTGAATATGTGTGTGAATTCAAACGTGTATAATATGCTTTCTAATGCCTTCTTTCTATCTTGACAACCATAAGCACCCAACAATCACAACAACAACAACAATCTGAACAACAATTTTAGGTCATAAAAAAGGCAATCGGAAAAAAATGTAGGAAATGAATAAATACAAATGAACAAAAAAATTGCGAAAATCGCATAAAAATAGCAACGCGTGTATAGAAGAGCGCAATTGAGAGAAACGTATTGAAAGTAGAAAAGTGTTTTAATGTGTGTGTGTGTGTAGTAGAAAATTATGAAATAAAGTTAAGCAGCTTAGCGTGCAGCTTTAACTGTTTTATATGCGTTTTTAGCTTAATATATGTATATTAGGATGGCCGTTATTTAGAAAAATGAAAATTTTCCTAGCTCTTATAAGATAAAAATTTTTCGATTTGATAAAAATAATAAAAAATAGAATTTTGTATCGATTGATGTAATTTCAGAACTCACTTAGAAGCCTTAATGTTGGAAAAAAGTGGTTTATCATAATTTTGAAAGTTAAGCTCTAGATTGGTAAAGGCAAACATTCGTTATTTTTTCCACCCAAATATTTCTCCCGAAGGCATCTACCCCTATCTCCACCATTCCATGGTGCTTAACTAGAAAATTTAGGTTTTCATATAATTCGACTCCATCGCTCCCAGTAGCGACTCATAGAGTTGTAAAATGTATGACAAACTTTTATTAATTTTCTCTATTCAATATTTTTCTGAAACATTCTTACTTCCTATATCCACTCTTTAGAGGACTCTCTTGTAAATTTGAAATTTGTATAAAGTAGGTTTTAAAAACTCTAACGTTACCCTAAAATGGATAAAATATATGACTGATTCTCAGTAATTATTTTATTAAAATATTTCCTCTAAACTTACTTATTGATTGTCAACATCTCCACACAAAGTAAACGAAAAATACCTAAAAATCGACAGAAACAGGCAAGAATTCACCTATAGAAAGATCAAATATAGCTAAGCGCCTATTAGTTCTCCCTCTTCTAATTGTTTTCCAACATATTATACTTATCTAACCATCTCGACCACCTAAAGTAGTTTTTGTACAACATTAACACAAAAATATCTTCTTAGCTGCTTAGGAATAGGCTCTAGGTGGGAAAAATATAACTCCTACCCACATTAGTTTAACTTCTTCTATTTTTTTTTTTCTAAACATACTCACACTATATCTCGACCGCTCAAGAGTTACCAATCAAAATGAATAAAAAAATACATGAAAATCGACAAATGCCTCCATAGCTTCCTGGAAATCCCTGAGAGTGTGATATGTTACTCCCTCAATTTTATCTCTCCAATATTTTTTTCGAACATTGTTGTCTCCTATCTCGCCCAATTAAAGCGGCTGCCATACAAAATAAATACAAAAACGCATGAAAATTTACAAATACCTCCATAGCTGCCCAGGAATCGCCTCTAGAGAAATGATTAAGTGAAGTGTGGGGAAGGAAAAATTAATGGGGGTCGGCCCTACAATTTATCCGTCTACGTTTATATGAAAACTATCCCTCTATGTGTGAGCACATGCGTTTTGATGCTTCAACCTTCCTCTACTAACTGTCAAAATTTCATGGCATTTTGTTGACATTTAATGTTTATTGACATTCATTTTACAAAATACGTGTTCGTTTGATGTTGAAATTTTAACATGAAATTTAACATGAAAGTTAACACACAGCACTCATTGTTCGTCAATTTTTGACTCGGAATCAGGTCTGTGTGTTAAATCACCCTCCGTATTCACCTGATTTGGCACCGTGCGACTTCTTTTTGTTCCCAAAACTGAAATTGTAGTTGAAAGGATGCTTTTTTGATGACATTCAGACCATACAACGGGCTTCGACGAGGGCACTGGAGGAAATTCCGAAAAATGAGCTGGACCACGCGTTTGAATCACTATTAAATCGATATAACAAGTGTATTGAATCAGAAGGAGAATATTTCGAATAAATATAGCGACAAATTAGCAGATATCGTGTTTTAATTGTGTTTTCTAGAGGCAGTCTTAATACATAATTGTCGTTCCTTGTATGCAGTATTACATAGAATCGTATTATTCAATGTTCAAATGGGCCTACATTTGTTAAAGTGAAGTGATAGAATAAAATGGATGTTCTCCATTTTCAAAACATCCACCAATGCAATTTTTTTTTCAGAGTTATTTTATATATGTTCATACCTACCTACCTATTCCTTAACACCCACTAAGCCATGGAAATTCTTCACATATTTGTTATTTCATTTTAACAAAATACTTTCGCTTTTGTTTATTTATATTTCTTAGATATACGATATAAGCTAATAAATTTTCTGGAAAACATTTTTTTTCCATTTCTGTATACTATAAGCGTTTATCACGATGAACTTGTGTAGGCACAAAAAGATAGGGCACCTACTTAAACTGATTGCAATTAAGACAAATAAGAATGAAGAAGAAACACCAAAATTATATTTATCATCATGCCAATGTCATCATAAAAACATGTTCTAATTACTTAAGTGACTGTGCTTCGATTTATATTTTGAGTTCTCACCAGTATACTTACGAGTATAGTTAACATTACGTTGTAGGGCTTGTATGTACATATAATTTACTGTTGCTCATACGTAAAGAGGTGAGAGAAAGTGTGGAATGAAGAAGTTTCTTGTCGTTATAAAAGACTATCGCTCCATAGACGCCTGTAGGCATCATAAAAATAAATAAAAATCAGTCATTTTAGCATTTTTTCCGCTCTCTCTCACTCTCTCTCTCTTTCTATACTGCCGATGGCCTACCTTCATATCATCTATGTAGGTACCTTTAGGCTTTCATGTATTACATCGTATTATTCTTGTTCGCTGAACATTTTTATTATATTTATTTTTATGTGCCTATAAGTGTATGCGTGTGCGTACATGTGTGTGCACAAATTTTTATGATCCTCATCCAACGGTGTTGGTGTTAGAGTAACCGCCACTTAATGAATTAACATTATTTTAATGAGATTTTGTGTGTGCGTGTTCACAGGAGTATGATAAAGCAATGAAGATGTTTCATGTAATGCGCATATAAGGTATAGTATTTTACGTATATATACGTATGTATGTATATGTAAAAGTGTTTATGGCAAAGTCTTAGCCACAATGCCTTAATGTATGCAAAATACTTTTCGTAACTTTTTGTTTCAACTTTCACTGTATATACAACATGATGTGTTAGTGTTGCTATGCCTTGTACTTACTTATTCCTAAAATAGACTTTTTATAGTTTGGCTATGAAAAAGTTCTTTAATTCACATATACATACTTGTACAATGGCTTAAGGATAGCCACAAGGTTTCAAGTAATATATACATAGTAATTTTAAAATTAAAAATAGAATTTCGCTATAGGAAAATGGAGAGGTCATTGAATGGGAAATATTTCTTAAACTGTGCTATATATAATTTTCCTAGCACTAAAAATAAGAAAAATAACAATTTCAATAAATATGACCCCTAAAATTATGCAATAGAAAATGTAATTCCCGTTAAAATTGTCAAAATATTTACACACATTTATTTCTAATGATTATTTGGTTAAAAACTCACTTTCAACTGAGTTGAAAGTTGAAAATGTGAATAGAATTTTCACACACACATTCACACCCATACATATTCATACATATATACTCAAAAGAACAATCAATCTAAGTAAAAACAATGCACAATGGAATGTATTATTGTGTTTCATTAAGTGTTAAAAATTTTCTCACACACTCGCACTCACACACACACACACACACTCCCACACATATACATATACTGTAAAGCAAAACAAAAGTCAAGAAATTAATTTTTCCTTAAATTCATTATTCTCAGTCTCATTTGTCAGCTTCAATGCCATAATAAACTTCTGCTGGAAGTAATTTTCAAAAGATTTTAAATAACGGCAATGCTGAAAAGTATGCAATCAATGTTGGTTGCTTGCTTTAGTAAATTGAACAATTCTCTATTCGGTGCTAAGTGGGATGTGTGAACAATGAAAGCAAAACAAAAGAAAAAGGACATTCAAAGTTTATTCAAATACAAATTCATATGTACTTACTGATCTACATATATGAGAATTTGCTTATAAGGATAAGTATATGTATGTATATGTAGTGTGGGTGCCGCAGCTCAGTGGTTAGTGTGTTCGCCTTCTGATCTGTAGGTCGGTGGTTCAATCCCCGGCTGATGCATAACAAATTTAATATCGATAAGATTTTTCTTTCGAACGGTACCCACCTGTCGGCAAGCAATTGGCAATTCTTCGGACAGTAACAACTTGCCATGAAAAAGCTTCTTAAAGAACTCTGTGACAAAGCTCAGAAAAAGTGATGTCACAAGTGTTCTGCCGTTCGGAACCGGCTAAAATAAGTAGGTCCCTTCTAATATTGTCCAAAATTTAAGACGCACAACAGTAATGGAAGAGAAGCTCGGCCAATGAGCCCTTTGGGGCTTTATGTGGCCACATATTTATTTATATGTATGTATATGCAGACATGTGAATTATATGACGCAGCACACAATGAAAAAAATAATAATAAATAACGAAAAATTCAAGTATTTAAATGAGGTCAGTATCTAAACGATGAATTGAAGAAATTGCTAAATGTGTATGCGTATGAATGTGTGTGTTTATCATTGTCAGCAAAAAATAAAAGAAATAACTAAAAAATAAAAAATAAAATACTAATGCATTTTGTATGAAAAATGAAAAAACTCAAGCAACCAAAATTATACTTGATTATGAAATTTATCCTAAAACATTTTTCTATGACACAATAATAATAATAATAACAAAACAACAACAACAACAACATAATATAGTGAAGAACAACTACACAACTAGAAGATGGGGATAATGCAATAATGCAGAAGAAAATGATGAGACACATTTTTGCAAACCATCAGAGAGTTTCTTTTCGATTGCAAATTATACGATGTGAATGTATGCAAGTAAATGCATTCGTCCATGCGAATAAAGTTGTTGAGTTATACAGCTTTGGATATTAGGTAGTATGTGTACAATATCTATATGCTTTCGTTCCCAGAGAGATCTGTAGTATGTCGTATTGTTTGCTCTCATTCATAAATCTATGGAGAATTATTAACGCGTACAGCTCATAACATATAATAATATTATGGATATGATGAAATATTAAAAAAATAAATCTATTTTCTAGTGATAATGCATTATATTATATGATGATTCTGAAAATTATGCATTTGCTATGGATATAATGACATACAGAGATCATTAATAATGCTACAACCACTTTGTGAAATCCAAGAATAACAATATGCTTTTTTCTCAATATTCGAAATTTCGGCAATATTCTGAAGAAAAGATTTGCCAAAAGAGCGGATTCTGGCTCTTGCCAAACCAGGACATTCGCATAAATAATGAGAGAGGCTTTCTGACTCATTCTCATCCAGACAGCTGCGACAGCAAAAATTGAAGGGAAGATTCAGTCTCTCTGCATTTTTTCCTACCTTCCAATGACCTGCCAGATGTTTGAACGGGAACAATTTAGCAGTTGATTCGTAATTTGAATGTTATACAATATCTTGGCGATGTCTGTCTTGACACGGCACAAGTTGTTAGTTGCTTCCATCTGTGTTCCGCAATGGAACATTAGTGAGAAGCTATGGTACATTTTATTTTACTGAATGGAATAGCTACAATTTCCGCCAGTGAAATATCTAATGCAGAACCTGTCCTAGCCAATTCGTCTGCTCGTTCGTTCGCCTCAATGTTCCTATGACCTGGAACCCAGGCAAGAGTAATTTGGAACCATTGGCTGAGTTTTGTAAGTTGTTGTCTGCATTGTAAGACCAGTTTTGAAGATATTCTATCAGAATCTAGGGCTTTGATAGCAACTTAACTGTCTGTAAAGATAGTCGCGGCTACCAGTCCGGAACTGAATGGGGCTGAAATTGGTAGTAGCTTCGGCTACGAGGTCTTACCAAAAGACTTTAAATTTGGTACCACGGGTGATCCGGTTGGAATCCCTCCAACCTGAACGTTGGGAACGGCGCTTCGGGGAGGTTTTCGTGGTGGTTGAGGTAATCCAAAGAACACGTGGTAGAGTATTCCACGTCATAAGTCGTGGGGCACTCGATGTGGAGTTGCATTGCAACCAGGGCGCTGACTCCTTAGATCAAAAGAGGTTTTAGGCAGGCCTTGATCTCGACCAAGGAGGGTAGTACGTCCATTCAACCTGCCCCAATTGGTACCGTAGGAACCTGGAGGTTGGCTTCCGATTTTCCAATCCTGCGGGGCGCTTATCAACGTTTTAATTTGATACATTACGCTTTGTGCGTCGTGAGATAAGGTCATCAGGCAGGTGCTTACGATAAACACAGCTAAACCAATGTCTGTAAATATAGCTATTTTGACCATGAGACTCTATTACTTGGAAGTGATGTTCTGCCTGAAATACGCTGGCCTCATTAGGAAGACGTAATGATTTGGTTATTTGAAGGGCCACAAAAAGATGACCGCCCCTCCCCCGCAGTCCATTCTTAAACCATCGGTGTAGGAAACCTCCTATCACCTGTTCCTTTCTCTATTCGGCTCTATTCTGCTTGCTGGAAACTGTATCAAGAAGTATTTCTTGAAATTGAGTCAGGGTGTTAAGTAGTTAGTGGTTTAGTGGTTTAGTAGCGAGGCTCCTTGAAAAAGTATCTAGCTGTGACCATAAGATCTTGTGCTCCAGCTCTTTATTTCTCTAAGCCTAACTACAATTAGCAAGAAATTTAATGTGAAGGTACTTAAAGCTCCAGTGACTAGAATACCGCATAAGTTACGATTGGTCGTATAATTCCTATATACGAGGTATTTGTTAATTTTCAGGTTTTTTCTGAATAATTTTGTAAAAGTTAAAAGTAGGGAGTAATTGAATTTGGGGAAAATATTGGTTGAAAATGGGAATGGGAAAAACAGCGAAATTAGGAAGGCGTTTCCAATATATCAAAAAATTTGTATTTTTTTTTAATTATTGATTTTTATGATATCTATTAGCAATAGCAATATCAATTGATGGAAAAATTTCAAACGCCTTTATGCCAGCATTTTTGCAAGTGGTACACTCGATTAATTGAGCATATAATGCGGCTTAATTGCATCTCTATTTTGGCACAACGCATAAATACGAGCACATGTCATACTTTTAGGCGTTAAAGCATACATATTATCGCATCTTTTTTGTTGCTCCACTTGCAAGCTCTTTGCACAGCCAAACAAACCGCAAACATATGTTGAGAGATCCGCAAATCTGAGTAGAAAATAAATACAATTTACACACTATTTCATATACCCCATAAAAATACTCCATCACAATACTAAGGTGTATCAAATCTGGAAAACTGAATCAAATTCAAATTCCGAGCAATATGGTCAAAATTGCTACTAAACCGTTTGCAGAGGCGATTCATTGAATTTTTAAAAATTAAAACATTCTTTTCTTTCATTCTTTATTTTTTCTTAGTATTCAGATTTGGGTATTTTTTCTTTTAGCTGTTTTTTTTTGTGGCGCAGGAGAGTAGGTGCTTAGTTTGTATTTTGTTCGTTCATTTCCAAAAGAGCACTTTTGATTTACGATTTGTCATTAATCCACTGCTCACTATTATTGTATAGGGAGGTGATGGTGGTGGTGGTGATAAAAAAAGTGGCTGCTAGCGACAATGTGCGGACCAAGATGAAAAACAATCGCCCAGTGCAATATGACTGGCTGTGTTGCGTTTATCGTTGTTGTTGTTGTTGTTGTTGACTCTGATAGGGTTCATTTGCATTCTATGACTGCCTGCTACTACTGCTCCTATGTCATCGGACAAGGTATTGTTAGCCATGTTTGTAAGCTCGGCTTAAATATGCACTTTACAACCATCGCCCACACATACATGCAAATGGGTATGATATATGAAAATATGTTGTTGTTGTTATGATTTTGGTTTGAATTCGTGTTACATTTGCATATCATGTGACTCCATTGTAGTTTCTGGGATTTCCCATGCATATTTTTCATTGTTTATTTGAACGAATATTTTATTGTTCTTTCTTTTTTTTTTTTTTTTTTTTTTTGGCGTTGTTTGCAGCAGCACATTTCTATGCACATTCATATTTCATTTCATTCTTATTGTTGTTGTTGTTGTTGTTAGAAATTATGACCGCACCTGTATGTGTATGCATCACCTTGCACATTTACCTTTGCGGGTGTGTACGGGTTGGGACAAAAGGGAATCATATACGGGCTCACATATGTTTGTTTGTATGTATGTCTGTATGGATATGTGTTTGTATGTCACTAAGCAGTTATTTATAGAATATATATATGAATGTATCTACATATGTGTGGGTGGATGTTAATGTAGTAACATCCGTTTTATGTCGTTATTCTTGTTGTTGTTGCCGCTAAAGATTTATAACAGAAATTGTAATGTCGGTCGGTTGGTCGTCGGGGTTTTACTATTGTAATTTATGGTTTGTGCAGTAACTAAGGTGATTGCATTGGCTAGTTGAAATTGTTGGAAGGTGGTAGGGAGACAACCCCCCACCCGCCCCCATTGGCTCATGAACTGAGAAAATGAACAAATTAAAATTGGATTCTGGTTATGTTTTGTGGTGAGTTTTCATGATTTTAGCATTTTTTTTTGTAATGCAATGGAATTTCTTCTTGTGTTTTTTTCCAAAAAAATAAAACTGGTGCCGAACAAGCGGGATAAGACGGATAAGACAAACAATGTGCATGTTATTTACATGTTCATATTGTTGCTATTATTGTTGTTCATTCGCGTTTAGTTTGTATATAAATCTTTCGGACTGTAGATGACAATGTTGGTGGTCGTAATGGTGGTGGTGGTGCTGGCATATATGTAATATATTTATTTTTTAAATATATACATGAATGCAATAGATTACAAAATTACATATACTCGTATAAACATAAAGGCAATAAATAAATATGGTCATCTATGCAAATGAATTTGCATGAGATTATTTTGTATGAATAAATGAGTTGAATTTTTCTTTTTAAGGATAAATCACATTTTATTGATGTTGTTTTTGCAAGTTGAACGTAGCTATGCTGAGTTGTATGCAATAAATTTAGTAGCCACTTTCAACTTTTGATTGGTTGCTGTAATTAAATGTGGTTTTTAATACAAATGGTAAGTTGTGTTTGTCATATTGTGGCTTAACTAGTATGATTACTGAAATTCATTAAAATACGGATTGGTCTTTTAAAAGTATACATTATAGCCAACGATATTCTGGAGTACTATATTAATATCAAATAAATGAATGTCGGAAAATGTTTCAATAATTTAGAATTTTTTATTTTAATTTCTTTTAAACTTCCCTCCAATTTATTGCAAATATTTTTGTTGTTAGATATTATTTCAATTTTATTGCAATAATGTCGAAAAGCAAAATGTGTTCGAACCATGGTAAAATTTAATATATAAAATGTGCAAATGTGAGTGTTTGTCTCACCACTCTTTGTTGTTGTATTGGAACAGTTTTGGCGTCAATGTTGAAATAATTACATTTTGACATTATTGTTAAAAGTTTTGCAATAATATCGAAAATCTAAATCCAAACAATTTTTTGGTGAACATTATTTCAATTTATTTTTTTCAATTAACGTCGAAAAAGTGGCGAAAGATATTTTCGACATTTAGTTTCGATTATTTTCGATATTTTTTTTACATATTTTTCGATATTTTTTTTAGTAGCCGATTTTCTGTTGTAGTTTCGGTTAGAAGGATGATGCAATAATGTTGATATTATTACTAAAATTTCGAACCAGAATGAGCCAAGAAAGAAATATAGGAAAAACAGATGATATTTTTTACAAAATAATTTTTATAGTTAATTAAAAATTTTAAATGTCATAATTATTTAGATTTCTGAACCAAAAATTAGGTTAGTTTAGATTATGTGGCTGTCTTCCCTCTGAGAGTACACACTTAGGCCATAAATGCCCATTGTGATACCACCGAGCTTCTCTTCCAATACTGTTGTGCGTGTTAAATTTGGATAGCATTAAAAGGGACCTGCTTATATTAGCCGGTTATGAACGGCAGAACCCTTGTGACATCACTTTAACTTAGCTTTGTCACAGATCTCTTTTAAGAAGCATTTTTGGCAAATTGTTACTGCCGGAAAAATTGCCAATTCTTGCCGGCAGGGTACCGTTCGAAAGAAAAATCTTTACGATATTACATTTTGTTATGCTTCCGCCGGGGATTGAACCCACGAACAACAGATCAGAATGCCAACTCACTAACCACTGAGCTACAGCACCCACAAAAACAAGGTCTAATATAATTTTTTTTTTTTTAATTTACGTAAACATATTTAATGAAATCTAGATTCTTCTTTATTTTATTTTCAATAGCATTTGGATACTTGAGTAAATAAGAATTTTTCATATTGGGATAGGGCTAAAACTGTGTTTGTGAGAAGTCTGCAATTAATGGTGAGAAACATGAGAAGAAAAAAAAAACGAATGCTAAATACTACTTAATGAGACACGTGGGTCATATGAAATTCTTTAATTTTTATCTCATAACGTTTGTACTTTTCTCTTTGCTTTTACTCTACATTCCGTTGCACAACTCAATACGGATATCCGGTTGCTTCCTTCATTTATAGTACATAGACATGTACGTGTAGGAATGCAGGTAGTGTCATTTATCCGAAAGGGAGTTTAGAAATTGTCTAAACACACACACACATACACACGCACACATGACATACTACATACACATGTTAAAGGTTAAATAAAAGTGAAGCTGCACAACACTAGAACCATTAACATTAACACGACAAATAAGTACTGTAGAAATAAATTGAATTGAATCTAATAGGAATGAACGTGAATGCAACAACAACAAAAATACTAATAGCAGTAGCAGCAGCAGCAGGAGCATGTAGTCATTGAAAGCGAATGATGCAGCAAAAAAAAAAACAGGAACAGAAGCAATATATAATACGCATAATTTGACCTTCCGATGGTTGACCACATAGACGACGTTTATATTTATATTATATGGTATGTGCACATGAACTCATACTATTATAATGCTATGAACAGAAAAATTGTTGTGCTCATTGGCAACAAACGAGCAGAGTATTCTATCAGACAACGTCATTGACATTCATTAACTACAGCAACACTTGAATATTGACTTTAAAAGGACTTTTCAACAAATGCATTGCACTCATACATAAGAATACTTATAATATTAGTAGTTGGACACATAATATAAGCACGAGTATGTACCTAAATGTGATAAATGCATTTCAAGCATCTGGTTGCAAGTAGTTGTTATTTTTGATAGTGATGATTATACATAATTACTATAATGATAATGACAAAAATATGTACACATCGTTTATTTTTAATGTTCAATATTGTGTCACTTCACTTTATAACTTGCATACAGACACACAGGCACGCACAAACACACTCATGTGAATGAATGTGAAAATTTGCTGTTGGAATTGGTTATTGGTTCATTAGTGTCACAGTTTATGTTAAAAGGTGCAATATTGAATTTGATTACATTTTGAATCAATTTTTCATATACATTTCAAAGATTTTTTTCAAAAATGTATGAAATTTTTTTTTTTTTTTATGAAATTTTCAGAATACGATTTGTTATTTGCAGTGAAAGAAGTTGCAAGACTTTTTGAAAGCCCTTTAACAAGTTATGATTAATAAAAAAAGTATTGACAAAGTTACTTCGAACCTCATTCCTCATCTTCTCAATTTCATGTTCGATTGAAATTGGTCTACAAATCCAAAGAAAATATTTTTAGGGCAACGGGCACTATTTAATGTAACTCTAATGCAATGTTACGCCTATGATCCGCATAATGATATTACTTAAATGAATAAAATCCAATAAAAATAAAGTATGAGTATGAGAGATTTTTGAAAAGTAAATAATTATTTCCTCGTTTGAAAATTTACTCAAAAATGGGTGTACCATGCCTAATATTTTATATGTAAAACAACAATAGTTTTAATCGTTGAATTATTTAGTTATATGTTATTTTAAATAATTACACTCTTTACGTATACTGGATATTTAGATTTATTTGACTACATGAACTTATATCGATTGAATTAATGTCGAAACATTTTTGCAATAATGTCGAACATTTTCTGCAATAATGTCGAACATTTTTGTTTGCAACAATGTCAACAAATTGTTGTCACTTTTTCGATAATATGGCAAAAAATTGAAAACATGTACATAAAACATGGATGTTTATATCTATTAGAGTATTAGATTATTAGTATTATGCATTAAAGTATTCGATTTTCGACATTATTGTAGAAATATTTGCAATAACATCGAAATAAATTTCACAAAATTATGCTTTCGACATTCGATAGAAAAATTGTTTCAAAATTATATTCTATATATAATCAATTTCGACATTATTGCATAACTTTCGAACATTTATTTCATGAATTTAAGGGACCGCTAATTCAAATTTTTTTAACCGACCTGGTAAAACACATGAACTCACATCGATTGAATTAATGTCGAAACATTTTTGCAATAATGTCGAACATTTTTCGCAACAATGTCGACAAATTGTTGTCACTTCTTCGATAATATGGCAAAAAATTGAAAATATGTACATAGAACATGGAGGTTTACACCCATTAGAGTATTAGATTATTAGTATTATGCAGTTCGATTTTCGACATTATTGTAGAAATATTTGTAATAATATTGAAATAAATTTTACAAAATTATGGTTTCTACATTCGATAGCAAAATTGTTTCAAATAAGACCAACCAAATTATATTCTAACATATATATAAAATAAATTTCGACATTATTGCATAATTTTCCGACAATTATTTTATGAATTTAAGGCACAACTTATTTAAATTTAAATTAAATATTAAATATTGGTAAAACCGGTTCTTTGTGATGGTAATTTTGTATAATAATCGGCAAAGTAAAGTTGGATTTTTTGAAAAACATCACCAATTTAGACTTTAGTGATTTTCAGAAAGTTGTTCCTAAAAAATACAATTCGAAGGAAAACCAGAAATCACTATTTAACAAGCATTTCGTAAATTGTTAAGGCTATTAAAAAAAAATGCATATTCTGAAAATATTCTTAGACCCACAGCAAGTGGCAATTTGGGTCGGTAAGCATCGCCAAGAAGAATCGTAACGAAAATATGTTGTTGTTGTTATTGTTGTAATCTACGTCTCCTAATATTGCTGTGATTTTCATCCAATCACTCCTTTTATTTATGTTCCATGTAAATCGATAAAAATTGCTACATTAATCGAAATGCAATTTATTATATGGATGGGTGGCAACTACTTAGTTGGGTTGTTAAAAATTCAATCAAAAATTATTTTACAAATTTTACAATAACATTAGTAAGTGTGCGTGTTTCCACATGTGCACATGTGTAAACAAATATAAATTCCATTTTTACTGCATATTAATAACAATATATTTAGTGAGTGTGACTGCGAGTGCGAGTGAAACACAGGAAGAGAAGTTATGTGTGAAATTGCTATTATATTATTTACAATATTTACAGCATGAAAAATCATGCTGTGATTCTTTTTTTTACAACAAAACATATTTAGTTGCACGAACTTTCAAAATTGATTATTATTTACTTTTACAGCGGTGGTAATTGATAATGTGTGTGTACGAGTAGTTAAGTGTATGCGTGCGTGAATGCATGCATGCTGCTAGCATTTTACAACTGGCAACAAATGAGAGAATGCACGTAATATTGCAACAACAATAAATAACAAAATTATATAATTTTTTTTTTTTAAATGAAATTCCATCTCTCATCATTGCTCACTATGGTGTGCGTGTATCTGTTTCGTGGTAAGTTTGTAAAAGTGTACCAATATTGCTTGCCATAAAAACACATTTATCCAACAGACGCTCAAGTACACGCAATGAAATATTCATTTGAAAAAGATATGATATATTTGGAAATCTTTACACTTGGCTATCACAAGCCTTTATCTGTTTCACATTCAAGGATAGAGATGAGTACGGGCGTGTTGCAATTACTTTGTAGGTGTTGCATATTGTGAACAAGCATGCATTCATCGGTATTCATTTGTTCATGTTGATGATGGTGATGGCATTCATTATTCATTTCCTTCTTTTGCGTTTGATTGAATTTCAATTGCCTTTCATCAGAGCATATCGAAACAATGATAACTTGACATTATGATGCAAACCTAGAGATGGCAGACCATTCTGCTTCAACCATATGACATCCTGATGATATACAGGACAATTCAGAGTACATAAATCCAAGTGATATACATATCACCTTTAGGTGTTTGTTTATATGTGTAAATGTCTCTGTGTGTGAGGATTTTAATGCGTTTAATTTTGATTTTACTTTCTTGCTTTGGCATTGTCAATTTATCGTTTTATCATTGAGCCTCGATTATATATGTACACCTATGTGTGTGTGTGTGTATGTGTGAAGTTAATAAATCCGTTATGTCACAGCTCTAAAAGCGATTGATGAAGTAAAATTTTTGGAGACAGTTTCATCATAAAAGTGTCATTAACAGAAGTCAGTTGTTGGAGGAAGTAAACGGATGGTGATGACGAAGGAGATGATGAAGTAGGAAATGAATAAATATATTTCAATTGTATCTACCTCAAGTATGTAGTATATTTTGTAGTGGTTTTCTTGTGAAATATGCTGATACATTATACAAAGAAGATTTTCGTTGGCAATTGATCGTATTGCTATTGTCAATTGTTCCATGGCATTGTGTCAATTTGCCGGAAATTAAAAAACAATTTTAATAGCAAATGCCAATGTTGCTGCAGTTATATTTTCAGCTGCGAACAAGCACATAATCATTGCCATAATTATAATCATAATTATCGTTTGGAAACTTCGATTGGGTTGCTCTGCAAAAATTCATTACAAAGATATCAATGAGACCAATATTATGCTTGCTATCGCTGTTGCTGCTCACGGGCAATTGTTCGTTTCTCAATGCTATTCTTTTGTATTGTTGACATTTTCATTTGTAATTATTTGCTGGATAGATTTGAAATTTGAAGTTTTCAAGATTGGGTATGGTATTTGACAAATTCATTCAATTACTGCTACTTATTATGTAAGGAATGTAGTGGAGGCATATAAAAATGATGTAAATTATTATATTTATTTTAAAAGACAAATTAATAATTTATTAATTTGGTAATTCAACTTTATTTTAATCAGCCTTGTCATAATCTATTAACATGGTTTATTTTGAATAAGCAATTTATGGAAAATGTTTGTTTAAAAGATCTCAAAAATGACATAATTTTCCCCTAAGTACACTGTTAAGTTTACTCTTTAAGAAATTTTGTGTCATTCAATGTATATCCTAGATCCATACAAAATTGGTGTATGTACAACCTGCAAAACCATGAGATGACTTAAAAATTCCGTTAATTATAAGGTGGTGGTGGAAAAATTTTTATAATTGCAATATCATCATTATGTTACAAAATAAACAAATGATATTTATAAGAAAAAAAAATCAGGTATACTTAATATCATATCAGTTACCTCCTTTAATGTTGCTAGACTTTATCATAGTTATTCTATTCGTAAGTAAATGCACTAACAGAAATTTGATTGCAAAGCAAAAAGGGGAAAAAAATTACATATAAAATAGCAATGTTTAGCAAAAGAAAGAACAAAATCATAAAACGTGCTGAAGTATTCAAATCTTTTTAGTTTTTTTGCCATTGCAAAATTGAGGAAATTAAAAATGAAAAGTATATTATAATATGAGTGGGGGCTAAAGAAAAAGACAAGAAGAAGGTAATTCCTGTTACGGGTACGTGGTAATTTCTGCTGTTATTATTCATTCTTTTTTCTCTTTTTTTCTTTTTTCTTTCTTAATTTGAACTTTACCTTTTTCCAATGGCATTGAAAGAGTTGAGGCGAAATAATTACTTAGTATTAATTTTTATGCTTTCATACTCATTCTGTTCATTCCCTTGAGCATCACTACATATAATAGTTGGCTGACAATAGTTAATAAGATTTTCTACAAAAAATTTCATTACTGATTTTACAAAAAACAAAAGAAGAAAAATTCATATACAAGAGAGATCAAATTTTTCAAATAAAATATTCATACCACTATAGTGGAATTTCTTATGAAAAAATCTTCAAATTTTCGCAGAGAGTTAACTAAAATATGTACATATTTATATGTAATCATTCCCGAAGGATATTACATCAATTTTATATGAATTCTAATTTAATCTGCATAGTTTAAAGTGATTTTAGTATAGTGATGATGTAATGAGGTATATGAATTTTTCAGTTGAAAAATATATCTACATACATCATTATCTGCTGTAATTTACAGAGAAGACAGTATAACTGACCTCTCTTCGATTAATGGTATATTGCTTACAAGTTTTATATTGAATTCAAATAAGACGGCGTAGTATCACAATCGAAATTTATCATCTTTAGTAAGAACTCTGGGTTGGTGTTGCTGGTTTACTTGTTGTACAAATGATTTTCTTTGTAAAGGGTTATCCATTTCGCGGTTTCAAAAGTATAGGGCTAGAATTCGACATATGTCAAACTGAGTTGTTAAAACAATTTCTTTCTTTTTCAGTTCAAAATCTGATATTTGCGAAAATGGATCGCTTAACTATCGTACAACGCATTAAAATTGTAAAAACCTACTACAAAAATGGTGATTCTGCCACAGCCACATATCGTGCTTTAAGAGGAGATTATGGTTTACATAATCGTCCAACTACGCAAGCAATTGGCAAAATTGTGAACAAATATGAAGAGACTGGATCGGTTACAGATATTGTAAGGCCTGTGCATCATCGTTTCGCTCGTACCACCGAAAATATCGCTGCTGTAAGTGAAAGTGTTGCCGAAGACCCGAATGTGTCGATTCCTCGTCGTTCTCAGGAATTAGGACTGTTTTACGGCACATTATGGCGTATTTTGCATTTGGATCTACACCTACATCCATATAAAATCCAGCTCACACAACAACTGAAGCCAGCTGACCATTCACAACGTCGTAGATACGTCGAATGGGTGCTTGAACAACAGGTGGTGGACGGCGATTTTTCGAACAAAATTTTCTTCAGCGACGAAGCACATTTCTCACTCGGTGGGTATGTTAACAAACAAAATTGTCGTATTTGGGGTTCTGAGAATCCTCAAGTAATTGAAGAGAGGCCACTACATCCACAAAAAGTCACTGCTTGGTGCGCTCTTTGGTCCGGAGGTGTCATTGGACCTTACTTCTTCGAAAACGACGATGGAACGACTGTCACCGTCAATTCGGAGCGTTATGGTCATATGATAACCGACTTTTTTTTGCCTGCTATTGAAGAATACGACTTAGAGAATATGTGGTTTCAACAAGACGGTGCCACATGCCACACAACTCGAGCGAATATGGCTTTATTGCAAGAGAAATTTTCTGGCCGCGTAATTTCTCGTCGTGGCGATATCAAGTGGCCACCAAGATCATGCGATTTGACACCGCTTGACTTTTTTGTGGGGCTACGCGAAAGACCGTGTTTATGCAGATAAACCTTTAACTCTTGAGCACCTAAAAACCGACATTCGTCACGTTATGGCTGAGATACCGCCCAATATGTGTCAAAAAGTGGTCGAAAATTACCTCAAAAGAATCGATGCTTGCAACAATTCGCGTGGTGGTCATTTAAATGATGTAGTATTTCACACATAATGTCAACGTTCAAACTTTATAATAAAAAAGAAATATCATGATACAAAATATTTTATATGTGTTTTATTTACATTTACTTTTGAAATCGCAAAATGGATAACCCTTTATATATGAATGTCTTGCCAATGTTACCGAAATAAAACATACACAAATATTGATTATATTGAATATATGCAGAATACTGCCCCTCTTGATGATACATGCGCACAGTCAACACACATATCCCTCTTCATGATGGCTACTGCCGCTGAGGAGGTAATCGATTTCTACCGGCCTCTGAGCAATGAGTGGTATGATCAGGTGTGTCGCGACGCTACCCTATAGAAAGAATCCGCCTATAGCAAAACCCTTCGTGAGAGAGAAGAGGAGGGCGGAGAGACGTTTTTTCAGGCGTAAGATTTATGAAAGAGTTAAAGAGTTAAAGAGAGATGCGATATGTGTAAAGACATGAATGAAACTCGAAAAACAGAAAATCAGGCGCCTGAGTGGCAGTTTGAACCCCGGAGCCTTGTCCTGTCGTGACAACAATGGGAATCTGGTTATAGATATCCAGAGCGTACTGAGCTTATGGTGGGAACACTTTTCCACGTTACTGAATGGCAACGCCTCAAACAATCCCGCCAGTGGAGGATATATCCCGGCTGATGTCCTGCCTACCGAGTTGTTTAAGACCGGAGGCGATGAGCTGTACACCAACATGCACCAGCTTATAAGCAGAATATGGTCGCACGAAAGCATGCCCGATTATTGGAGGCTCAGTATTCTATGTCCCGTACATAAGAAAGGAGAAGACCCCGCAATTTGCGTCAACTACCGTATTTTTAGTATCGCATACAAGGTTCTATCGAGCGTACTGTTGTCCAGTGAAAATTGGAAAGGACCTATCCCCACCGTTTAATACCGAACGGGGTTTTAGACAAGGTGATTCGTTATCGTGCGACTTCTTCAATCTTATTATGGAGAAAATAATACGAACTGCTGATCTACGATATAATGGCACTATTTTCAACTATTT
Source organism: Megamerina dolium (assembly GCA_963854835.1). NCBI lineage: Eukaryota > Metazoa > Arthropoda > Insecta > Diptera > Megamerinidae > Megamerina > Megamerina dolium. The sequence continues at coordinate 28,907,349 of OY978526.1, read as the reverse complement.
CATGCTGTTAGCGTATGCCGATGATATTGACATAATCGGTGTGAACACGTGAGCAGTGAGTGCAGTGCAGTGGAAAGAGAGTCACGTCAAATGGGTCTCACGGTAACCGAGGGCAAGACGAATCTTGGAACCAGTATTAACAACAGTAATGACGTCATCCTGGAGATATTTTGTAAAGGATCACTCTTGCTACCGGCGTTTCTTTGGGTTAAGTAAGCAATTGAGGATTAGGGCCTCCTCCAATGAAAATCAAACTCTACAAGTCTCTCATCATGCGTCCGCTTACATATGGCGCCGAAATTTGGACAATTTCCATCTCAGATGAGAGAATGCTCGGAGTTTTCGAGAGAAAACCCCTACGTAAGATCTTTGGACCTATTTGAGTTGGTGGCGAGTATCGAATAAGGTACAACCATGTGTTGTATGAGCTGTATGCCGACACCGACATAGTAAAGCTCATTAAAATTCAGCGGCTGCGCTAGCTAGGTCATGTCGAGCGAATGGAAGAACACGCTTCGGCAAAAGATGGTGTTATTATATTCTGAACTCGATGGTGGACGACGCAAAAGAGGAAGACTAACCCACAGTGGAAAGCGCCAACTAACGAAGGAAAGAGCTGGCTGGTGAAGCATGCTAGATACGGCTTACATGGTTTTTCGGTTGTAATGGTCACATAAGTAAGTAAGTAAGTAAGAAGAAAATATGAGTTCAAGAATTGGCGTTGTCAAATTAACATCATCCTAAATCAAAAGTGCTATAAAAATAATCATTTACTGAATTTATTTCACAATATATACATGGAAATAATAGCATCAACACGATAAGATAGCATTCGGAATGGATAAATGTAATAAATGCAAATATATTTTATATAATATCCTTTATATATAGATTATCATATACTATATATCCTATATATAGAGATATCACAATATCCTAGAAATTGTGTATTCATTTGAAAGTATCGATTTTAAAAGTAGGTCAGCTCAATCTCGAAAGTTTAAAATATCAGATTATTATAATCCTTTTAGTACTTAAATTCGTTCTATGTAGTGAATAGATTTTTTAAAGGGTCATTTTACACATATCCAATATTCAATATCCAATAGAATATAGCTGATTGAAGCTAAAGGAATATATAGAATACATAAAGGGATCTTCTATAGTGTAGAAACAATATATTGCTGCAAGTTGAATATGAAACTAGAGTAGAAAATAATATGCAAGAGCAGTTGCAACACTAGCATCAACAAGACAATATTTTATTGAAAGTAACTTAATAAAAAAAAAAAAATTATATTTTCATGCCATTGAAGTATGAGTATGTACGATATGTATCAGGGAAATATTGCAATATTATTTAAATTCTTAAATATATGTACTTACAACAAAGAGTTGAGACAAAAAAGGATATACAAATACGATCAAGTACATACATCTATGAGAACAATGATGATGATGATGATGATGATGATATGATTATGATGAGTTGATTCATCTGACAAATGCACAACTCATGATCAAAACTGTGTATGTGCATATTGTGTATGTAATTGAAAAATCTTTGTACAAATCATACATTTGCCTTTTTGAATTATGATGCTGTCATAAATATAACAAAAACCAACACTCCTAAACACGATAATACACTTTTGTTACACAAAACAAAACAAAAACAACAAAAAATATCATATACTCGTATACTCGTTACTCACTAAATTATTAGTGAATGATGAAGATGATGTAAGAGAAAGTAGAGTTGAAAGTAAGTAGATTGAATTGAAACTGTTTTGAGATGAACATTTATGAACATGTGACAAAGAATTTGAAAAGCTTCAAGGTATCTCCATTTCATCCTTTCGAATATGATTTATGATCGAATGGGTAAGAGTGTAAGAAAATTGGATTAGTCGCAAAGTTGTCGATGTATGTATATAATGTAAAAGAATATGTTCATGAGTAGCTCATAAATGTCAATTTTTTTTGATTTTATATATTTTGAAATTTATAGCTAGCAAGATGAGGTTGTTAGTAAGTGTATTATAAGTATAGCCAAGGCAGTACCATTGGCTAACATAAATTGAATTATGGAATTGTGAATGGAAAAAAAAAGCCATTATATGACTCGACAACAGGACAAGCGGGATACGATAATCTTATTTCATCCATTAAGCGTAAAGTTACTTAATACTATTATACATAGCATTAGTATATGTTCAAATGATTATATATTATTTTTTTTTGTAATTTTCTTGATTAACATACATTAAAAACACATCAAATCTCCGATGGTCTCTTGTTATATGTATATGATAATTTATAATACTACTTGATGTTCTACATGTGTACATTTAATTGATAGAACAACTTACTTATGATCAAAAGTAAATTTCAATTTAATACTACATACATTGTCAATTCAAAATATCAATATTATGAATAAACACATGCTTCTAGCATAAATTAATCCCTAAATAAAATATTATTATAACCTTTGGTATGGCCACACTTCAATGACCTTTCATTTAAAATGTTGATAAGTATATTGGCAGTTGATGTGACACACATGTACTATATAACCGACTATTACTTACACATATGCTTATAGTTGGAGATATGATATTTACACGATTTTCACACTAAAAGTGTCAAAATGATTGACAAATGTACACATACGTACATCATTGTATCTTCCGGATATTTAAGATTTATTTGTAATTGAAAACCATAGTTATACAATACAAATTGTAGCCTTTTGTGTGTATATGTGCCTACAAGTTAAATGAATAATAAGAATTCAAATGATTATTTAGAATAATGGAAATAACAATATGGATGAGACAGATGCATATAATTGATGCAATGAATATAGTTTGCCTTAGTTAAGTACTTGAAAGACAACAAAGAATGAATAAATGAAACTATTTAATAAAATGTATTGGTATGTGCTGATGGAAAAGAGTGACATATTTACTACAGACTATGAGACTTCACAATCCACGCAGACTCCATTCACTTTGTCTTCCTCATAATTTCCCAAATCATAGTTACTTAAATCAAGCTTCTTAGAATTAAAATATCAGTTCCAAAATAGTAATAGTATACTCCTATTTTTCTATTTTACTAGAAATCCATTTGAAATAAGTATGCATGAATGCATTACTTAATCCGAAACTAATCGCTATTAGCTGTTTAATGTTTGTTAGAGTAAATTGTCAATATTTAATAGAGGAACAGTAAAATAATTAATAAATTTGTCCATCAACTATCCCTCTTTTTTTTGTTATTGTTTTTGAAAATGTTGAAAAAGACATACGAGCATATCTTTTCTCTTTCTTATACGTGTGCTACTATGTATGCTGAATGAATTTATAAGGTTCATACGTTCGTATGAAACAAGTATGCATGTATGTAGGTCAATTTTAGACTTCGACAAAGTCATCTCTCAATATCTCATATAATGCATGAGTAGTCATATAACATGACTAATACATATTCAGACATATACAGTCAGTATGTGAGTTTGATGAAATTGAAAATTTGTATGCTTTGTTTGATATTTTCCTTCAAGCATATTCCAAATAATGTTCTGGAGGTAAGTGTATACATACATAATAACTCTGTGTATGTATGTATGTTGTTTGGAGTGAGAATATGTAGTTTTGGCTTTATTTATGTATATTTATGTATATTTATCTCTATATTTGTGCTCAGATATCATATGTATACATGTAGATATATTGTACACACACACGTATGTATAAAAGTATATACACACACACACACTGTATATATATAATTTAAATTGTCATCATAGAGTAATTGATTAATTAAATCTACCAAAATTGGCAGTTGTTTTGCTTCTATGTACATATAATGGCAATAACACATATGTACATGTGTACATACAGAGCTCCTCTAATGAAATTATATAGATATAGATATATATATAGAAACATGTGTATATAAATACAATACTTTATACATACAAAAGTTTATTTGACAAATAAAACGTTAGTATGCCAATGAATTATTAAGCATGTGAGTGATCTGGTAAGCAATTATTATTGTATTTTGTAGAAAATACTAATTGTGCGACAGAATTTGAAAAATATTCGTATGATGTGTATAGCATTTCTATGGGTATGAAAATATTTCAAAGTTACTCGTAGCTCGATTAAGTGATTAGCCAAAATTGAAATGTTTATTTGGGATTTGAATTGATTTTGTTTTTTGTTTTGCAAATATTTTAAAAGTTCTATTCTATGAAATTAGAGTGATTAAAGTCATGTTGAAGATATGTGAAAGCTTAAAGAAAAAATTATAAAAAATATGATTTAATAGTTGGGGTAGCGAGGACACATGATATAATAAATAGAATAATACAATTTGTCACTTAGGAGTGACATTTCTGTTTTAATAAGATTTGTCGAATGCTTTTTTTATCTTTTGATAATATTATTTTGTTAAAGTAGTTTTATAACTTTTAAGCCATATATTTTTGAATAAATTCTGCGCATCTTATTATGAAAATCGATAGAACGTTGATCAATTATGGAACTTTATATCGAAACGGGGAGTTTAATTAGATACACTTATTTTAGATAATGTCCGATACTTAAATGTTCTACTGAGACTACATTTCTACTGAGATTACATTTATAGTGAGAATTATTTGAATGAAATTTTCAATTACACTGTAAAATAACATGTTCGGATGCGGAATGGAACTAGCTCAGGATGAAAGATCTAGAACCATATACTAGAACCTACAAATATTTTTGCAATCTCATATCAAATTTTTTTACGGTTTAAAATTCAACGAAATATTTCGTTTGGGTCCAAATACCATAGTAATATTTTACGAGGAATAATTCTGTACAACATTTTAACCCATTAACTCTGTCACGAAAAGGTCGTTTTGACCTCTTTTTTTGGAGTCTGCAAAAAAATAGTATTTTCGAGGTCGCTGGAGGGTTAAAATGTTCTAGAAAATTATTCGCCGGAAAATATCACTAGGGGTATTTTAAGATAAAATCTTTATACAAAGAATGTAAAAGTGCACAGAAAATAAAAAACCAATATGCCCCCTTGAAATATGCAGCAACTTGTTTATGTTCTCTTCTAATAACATTTACTTTACAAATGAACATAGCTGCTATCCTATTTTTGTGTACACCTAATCAAGAATATAATCTTGTCTTAAAGATGAATTCACTTTCTTTTTAAGAACGTTAACTGTATCTTTTATTTTATATTTTATTATAAAAATTAAATTGGAAGCGTGCAAGGCTGATTTCAACAGCTTTTGCTACTGCTGTGGCGGTAAATGTGTAGTAAAAACTGAGAAAAAATGGAAAACGTGAATCTATGCTATTATGCTACATAACTGGCATTTGTTGACACTTGACACATAAGAACTAGAGATTTTTAGATATACGTTCGTACGACGCATTGAAATAGTCAAATTCACTACAAAAACCGTCCAAATATCACGAATACGATTCGTAAAGTTTGTACTGTTCTTGGCCATCATCAGAGGCTTTCTCGCACAGCTATAGTGACTAAAATCAACAAATTCGAACATTTGGACAAGAAAATGCCGTATATTCGGTGATAGGGTGCTGGAAGGGTGCATGAAGATGACCATGATTTTTCAAAAAAAAATTTATTCTGAGTGTAGAGACTCATTTTCATCTGTCTGGGTACGCGAATAAGCAAAACTGTCGCATCTGGGGCTCTGAAAACCCAAGAGAAAACGTCGAACAACCTCTCCATCCAGAACGAGTGTCAGTTTGGTGTAGTTTTTGGAGAGCTGTTATCGCTGGGCTATATAGGAAGATGGTGATTCAAATGATGACCGTTTCAGTGAATGGATTACTGAACAATGTGGACTGGATTGATTTTTATTTATAATTTTTTTTTATTGATGTGGGTGAGATTTTTTTCATCAGACCGATACATGTCATACAGCCGAAATGGAGACTTTGAGACATTGAGTGGCCGCCGAGATCGTGCGACTTAACACCATTAGACTTTTTCTTTTGGGGCTACGTTAAAAATAATGTCTAACTCAATGGTCCATCAATCATTGAAGCACTCAAAGACAACATTAGAGTGGCGGATATTTGACAGATATTGCATTCCATTACTAACGTCAGAGTTATTACTTTGGATTAAAATAAAATAATTAGCTTTTCTCACAAAAATGTTGCATATATTTTTTAATTTAAAATAACGCCTCTCATTGAAAGACGCTGTACTTTCCCAAATGTTCGAGGAAGAAGCACAATAGTTGTAACAGGCTAAAACTCAGTCTGTTACAATCTTTTATACACACTTCATAAATCATTAAAAATAAGGTACACTCTGAGAGAAATAAAAACCAATTTAACTCAAAAGTACCGTAAATATTCGAATAATATTGGATCTATAACTTAATTCGTGCGGTTTTTTTCCAAATTTGTACGTTTATTGATAGTATTGCCCATCTGAAGCTATGACTTTTTCCCATCTTTCTGGCAATTTGTGGATTACATCTCAAAAGAGCTGCGCCGGCTTGGCGGCCAAGAATGAATCAAGCCAATTTTTAATACACTGTTCTGATGTGATCCTTATTCCAGTGAGGTCATTCTGCATCGATCGGAATAAATGGTAGTCGGACGGGGCAAGGTCTGGGCTATAAGGAGCGTGAGCCAAAACTTCCCAGCCGCTGTTTTCCAAATAGATTTTAACCGCTGTTGCCGCTGTTCCGGGCGTTTTTCGACTATTGCTCTATTTAAACAGATTAATTATATTCGGTAGCGTTCTCCATTGATGGTTTCACCCGATTTTAGCGGCTCATAAAACAGCACACCCTTCTGATCCCACTAAATACAGAGTATTACCTTCGCGCCATGGATATTCGGCTTTGCCGTTGATTTGGCTGGTTGGCCGGGTTTCACATATGATTTTTTGCGCTTGGGGTTGTCATAATGGATCCATTTTTCATCACCATTAACAATCCGATGCAAAAATGACTTCTTTTTGTGGCGTTCCAGCAGCATTTCGGATATGCAAAATCGCTTTTCAACGTCTCTCGGCTTCAGTTCATATGGCACCCAATTTCCTTGCTCTTGAATGTTTTGAAATGGCTGCTTGAGTGACTTCCAAAGATTCTGCAAGCTCTCCTTGTGTTTGGCAACAATCTTCATCGAGTAATGCTTCCAGTTCTTCATCTTCAAACTTATTTGGCTGCCCAGGACGTTCTTCGTTTTCAAAGCCAAAATTACCTCTTTTAAATCGTGAAAACCACATTTGGCACGTTCGCTCAGTTAGAGCATATTCACCATAAACTTCCACCAAAATACGATGACTTTCGGCAGCAGTTTTCCTCATATTAAAGTAATGAAGAAGAACTTCCCGCAAAAACACTCTTTCAGGCACAAAGTTCGACATATTTGAGTGAAAAAAAATTATTGTTGTTTACGCTTCAAATGAATGACATATACTGAGAAAGACGCACAATGACAGTAGCTTTCCAACGCATGTTCGGAATATTGGAACGATGAAATAATAATCAAGTTACGCCATCTCTTAGCAAACCGCACGAATTAAGTTATAGATCCAATACCAAACTTGTGTAGAAATAAATCATTTTAAAATGCACTTGCTTCTTCTTCTTCTACTTATTGTCGTTATACAATAACGATATAGATGTGTATACATATAAACATACTCGGATAGTCAATCGTTACGACGCCAAAGAAAGAATATAAAATAAAGAGAACTTTCACTCAGAGTCATATGAATTAAACACTACATAATTCTTAGATGCTTTATGCATAAATATATGCTAAAAGTACATAACGTGCGAACGGATGGCATGAACCAACCGACGCTTGTTCGAGAAAGTCGTAATGTGGCCTACTAAATAACACGATCAAGCTGAATTTTGAAAATACCGTACGGCTAGCTATTGTAGTAGGAATTTAACAGCAGTAATTCAGTAATCATCGCTCATAAGATGGAAACGATATTTATCATAATTAGACTTATAATTATTATTATAAATTTTACGCAGCTGTTGCTTAAAATTAAATTTACTAAAAGTTTAATAATTTGACATATAAATTACAAGTTTGCATATGATAGTATTTGCCTACATGTTAGTTTATTATATGAATACATATGCGTCCGTTTTGGTTAATTGAAAATTATAGATTGTGTATCTATATGCATTTGTGTGTATGTGAATGTTCGCAAAATGTCAAGCGTAAAATAAATTTCAATTATAAATTACATAGAGATTTATTATTTGACTAACAAACTTACAAACATATAAAAGCGAATGGCATATCCCTACACTGTATATTACACATACGATAGTTTAGTAGAAAATATACATTTCGAGTCAATAATTTTAATTAAACGCTAATTTAATAATTTACTTTAATAGCATGTAGGATGCTATGCAATTTTGTAAAATCAAATGCAGAGTGTGAGAGAAACATCATCTCAAAGCAATAGAACCGCACTTGTGTTGATAATGATAATTCTGTTGTTGATTTATTTATTTAGAAATAAATATGGGTAAATGTGTTCGTTTATTATTTTTATTGTTCTATGGATATGAAATACAAAAACAAATTGACAAATGCACTAAACGACGATTTATCATTATCATTATTATTAGGTTTTTTTTGTTCCTATTCTGATGACTATAATGATGATGATGTCTGTGTGCGTGCGTGTTGCCAATATATTTTGTGGCTGTCAATTTTAATGTATGTGTCTATATGTGTTGTATATGTTTATGCGATAATCATTTATCATTTAATTATTGGAATTTTAATAAAATTTAATCAAACAGTTGGTTGTCATTGGAACTAACTACGGACTTAGTAAAGAAATATGAACTGATTTTGGTAAATAGAAAAATTTTCAATTGAAATTGATTGAAATTTCAATAATGTCGAAGCAAACAAAAAAAATAACAATAAATGTAATTTATATGAAATGCTAGAATTAGTTAGTGAATTGGTATTATTTATATACTCACATATCATGCAAGTGATGAAATATGATAAAACATTACTCACCTGAAATGAAAGAGAGAAGAAAAAAATATGTTTAATAAATGAATATTTTTAAAATATTATTATTTCACTTATTATTTTTGAAAGCTTTAAATGTGCTTTTCAACAAAATGCCTACAATAGCTACACACACTTACATTTGCTGAAGCGATTTTAATATCCACTTGGGCGTAAGCATGCCTGGGAGTAAAGTCATATGTATGTATTTACTATGTGTCTATATCTTTTGCTTAGTCTTAGCCATATGTAATGTATTATGCTATGTATGTACATTCCTTATATAAATTATATTCTCATTTTCTTTTCATAGAAATTTGAGATACTTTTGAACAATTTTGTTTAGCTTCTTATATGTTACGAGTACAAAGCGTATCAGACGCAAACACACACACTCACACACGTGCTTGTATGCTGACATAAGAAGCTCAAAGCATATTTAAACATCATCAACAGTAACAACAACAACTGCAGCAACAACAACAGAACCCAGAGCAGCATTTCAAGAATATTCTAAAGAACAACACTTGAAGCAAGCAAACGAAATAATAGAATTGAAATAAAGTTGAGCTGTTACAAAAACACACACACACACACACACACACACACACTCCCGGGATGTTTGAAGAGGCATATTAGCTCAGCTTAGTCCTGCGAAGTAGTGCTTAACGGCGGTCCCGCAGGACACAAACAAGCTATAGAGGTCGGAGTTAAGGGTTTAGTACGTAGGCGTACTGGTTCGCAAGTCCAGCATAGTAAGATATTACTGACTGGGCGTGGTCCCGAATGAGGTGTACCTTTAGCGGACAGTATGAATCGTACATGCCGTCTATGGTGGACGGTATCTAAGAAAGATTCCCCCTTCGAATACAAAAAAAAAAAAACAAAAAAAAAAAAAAAAAAAAAACACACTCCCTCGACACACAAACACACATGCAGACTCATATAAGAATGTAAGTGAGTGCTGCTAAATCAATGGCATAATAAATATTTGCACAGATATAGTAGGGACGATGTACATACACAAACACATATATACAATAAAATATATAAGGGAATAAAAATAAAAATTGGTAGAAATCAAACACGCTCACTCACTCATTCACATGTATAGAGAAATTCGTGAAAAATTGTGTGGAAAGTTGAAATTTAAACATCTTCTAAATACAATATATAAGTATGTCCGTGTGCGTGTGAGTGTGTGTGCGTGGTATAAGTAAAAAGAATAAATTTCAAAGAACAACCGGCTTTGTTCAAAAAAGCGAAATAAGAAAATGAGAATGTATTTGGTAAGAGGTAAGAGAATCCAGCGCTCCAGTAGGAAGAAAAAGCAAATAAGTAATAGAAATGTAGAAGCACGCCAGTCTCAGTAGACTTAAATGTACAGAGGACAGGACGAATAGATATTAAATGCTCATATATGATACTAATATGTATGTATGAATGTATATATATGAATTCATTTGTATGTCTGTATATAGAAGATGAACATGTATATTAATAGAATATTGAATGTATGTACATTAGATCTTTCTTGAATTTTAAAATATGAATTTTTGGGCATTTTTTTTTCAAACTAACTAGCTTCTGAGTAATCATATAAATTGTCAAAAATAGGGAAATAGTCAATGAAATGATTAAAATGAATTAAAATTATTTTTTTTTGTTGAACTTCCAATTATTTGTTTGAAAAAAAAAAGAAAACTTTTGAAAAATATTTCGCTCTTAAAAATACACTTTTTTTGGGGCAGATCTAATATACATATGTGGACATCTAGTGGTGTATTTATGTATGCTTGTGTACATACAATGTTTATTGCACTTTTGGGAACATACTCTACTTCACTGAGTTTCTGACATAAGAGGGCATTAAACAAGAAGTCAAAGAAGCAGAAAATCTTTAAGCAGAAGAAAGAAAAAAAAAAAAAAAAGAAAGCAAGAAAATGAGGAAGGGCAACAAATACATGTGTGAGAATAAATTGTGGATATATCCTAGAAATAGACTTATCAACAAAATCATGTTGTACAATTTGTCCATAGCAACATTTCTATGAATTCAATGCTTCAGCAATAAATTCAAATAAAATTGCTTCTTTTAGCTATGAATGATTTTTTAAGCTATGAATGATATTTTAAGTCATAATAACATATTTTTAATCAAATTTGAATAGATACAAGTGCATGTGAAAAAATATGCAATTCTTTGATATATTTGTTACTACGCTGTTGTGTATTCGATGTAATTAGCAGCTTTGATAAATCAATATGAGCAAAATTATTGCATAAATTTTACTTAAAGATCGTTTGATGTTATATACTTGGAAGAAAGTATATGAGTACATTATATTATTTCTTAGAATTGCAATATCAATCGATTTAGTTATGCTAGTCTGTCTATATTCGTAGAATAGCTGCTGTAATTATAGAGCAATTGAGTTGAAAATTGGCACAAAAGATTATTTTCATCAACGAATGGATGAGTTTGTGAATAGGCAAAATCGGATGATAACTATGTCTACCTTCCATACAAAATTATGCTTTCGCATGTCTGATTTCACATTTTGAGCATGAAAATATAAAGCTACTAAGCTAAAACTTGGTATGTGCTATTATATTTGCCAATTAATAGACATATTTAAAAATGAGCTGAATCGAACAAATATAACGCATACCTCCATACAAAATTATGCTTTCGAATGTATGATTTCATACTATTTATACACATTAATATATAAATATTATCGCACTAAAACTTGGTGTATAAAATTCATTTAACCACAGAATTAATGTATTAGAAAAAAGACACAATCGGATAAAAATCACGCTTACCTACCATACAAAAGTATAACGTTGAATGTGTGGTTTTACACTTTACCAGCGAAAACATGAAGTTATCAAGACAAAACTCACAATATATGCTTATATTCACCAACAAATGGATATTTTTTAAAATTACTCAAATCGGATAAAAACTATGCCTACCTCCCATACAAACTTATGCTTCCGTATGTATGTTTTCATACTCTGCGCTCGTTAATATAGAGTTATCAAGCTGTTCATACAATCATACAATCATACAATCATAAATGAACCAGTGCAAAAAATTTATGAAATCGGATATGAATCACACTTAACTCTCATACAAAAGTATGTTCCCACTATACCTATACTAATATCGTAGTACTAAATTTCTGGAATATACTATTATTTCTTCAACGTGCAAGGAAATTTTGAAAAATAAACACTACCATATAAAATCAACCACTACCACCATCTCAAAAGTGTTTTTTAATTTTTTTTAAGCTTTGGCCCGATTTTTTTATGACAACCTTGCTTTTATATGTCTTTTGTGGAAATGTTCTATTCCGTTTATCAAAGTGGGTTATGATAAAAGCTTACGATAACAATATAAGTCAATAGTAACAGACAAATGCTGCAGCACATATTTGGCAGACATAGAAATAGTTGTAACATTCGTTCGCGGCAATATCAAAAGTAGAGTAAAACCAAAAAAAAAAAAAAGGTAAACAAATAAAAAATAAAACGAATACAAGACTAGATACAAAGCTTTTGTTTTCGTTAGAGACTCAATCTGTCTGTAGCATTAATACAACAGAAACAGTTAGATCAGCAATGGCATTAATGTTGACCCCGTCGATTTACAGCGAAAAAGGGAATAGGAAGGGAAAATAGGAATGAAAGAATCGTTCTAAAGTAGAATTGCTACAATTATCCTTTGACAGGTTGTGTTTGTTCTTGTTTTTTTTGCTGGTATCTATGAGAAAGCCACAAAATTGTTCACGACGACGACAACAACGACGACGACGACCTCGATGACGGGTTAGATAACAGATAAACAACAAATTTTTATTATTATTATATTTACAAAATTAAGTACAAAAAAAAATATACATATATACTTTCACAGAAATTTGTCGAATTTTCTGCCTTTTAAACTTTTTTATTTGAATTTTTTTTGTTTGTTTTTTTTTTTTTTGGGGCAACAAAATAATATGACTACTGGCGTTGATAAAGATATAGTGAGATTAGAATCGATTTTGATTTAAAAATTTCAATTTGTAATTTTGTTACAAATGTCTATAAATGTACAAGGGTTTGGCCTATGTGTTTGTGTGCAATTGACATGTGTGCTGTGTGCTGTGTGGTGTTGACGACTGTGGCGTATACGTAACAATCAATTTTCTAACTCAATTTCTTTGGGTTCACGCATAACACAAATAACATTTCCTTTTCTCATTTACTCAGCTGAATGATACTTAAGGCTTCTTTATCATTTTATTTTTCGTTCCTTTTGTTCGATAATGATTTTGATGTTGTCCTTTGACAGCTATTATCTCCGACAAAATATAAATACTACATACGAACGAATAATACTAGTAGGCAAACACGTACATCTCCAACTGTGTAAAATATATTATATATATATATATATATATTTGTATATTCGTAATCATATATGTATACTCATACTCACTTATACACCCATTCGTACGTGTAATTGAAAATCAAATTGATTTCGTTCGAAGTAAAAAATAAAATGAAAATTGCGAGAAAGAAAGAAAAATAAAATAAAAATAAAAGAAAACAATTACTTTTGAATGCTTTTGACAGTTCAGTCCTTTCAGTTCATTCTTCAAATGGGTGTTTGGTTTGGATAGCAGCAGCAGCAGCAGCAGCAGCAGCAGCAGCAGCAGCAGCAGCAGCAGCAGCAGCAGCAGCAGCAGCAGCAGCAGCAGCAGCAGCAACACTACTAGTGTTGCTATCCGTGTTGATATCTTTTCCTCGAATAAATTTACATTGATGTTGTTTTTTTTTTCTCTTTTATTTGGGCATTTGTTCGATTTTAATCTTATTAAAATGTTGCATTTACATGTAAACTCACACACATGCATACACTTATATACGTTTATCGTGTTAAAATCATCTTTTTGTTCGCATACATTCTTTCTACCTTCATTGCTGTTGCTGGTGATGGTTGATGACGTCCTTATTGAAAGAACTTATGACAGATTGTTGCACAATGAATATTGAAAATACGCCAAACGCGATTGAATAAAATGCGCGTATGTAGAAGGTAAATTAAAAAACTTTCAATTTCTTTATTCGTATGAAAGTATATGAGTCTGCTGAAGTATGTGCGCGCGTGTGTGTGTGTGGCGTCAGTTCATTGATTGATAAAATTGTTGTGATTGAAAAATGGAAAAATTTTTAAAAATTTTTACTTCCCGATGTAAAACCGAAAGACGAAAAAAAGTAAATAAAATTTTAAAGTTTTCTCTTCATTTTTCTTTTGGTTTCTCTCCCTTTCTTTGAAATTCTCGATGACACACACATATATATAAAAAATCATTGGTTGCACAAAAAAGACAACAAAGTAGGTATCGAAGAAAGAAAACTTTTTCAACAAAAAGAAAAGAAAAAATATTTTTTTTCTTTATAGTTTTTTGTTGTCGATGATTTTTTAAGGATCTTTTAATAGTTCATCTTTGACGTTATAAAGCAATTTTATTTCAATTAAGTGTATTCATTTCATTCTCTCTCTCCTTTTTTGTTTCTTTTACAATTTTTATCTTGTTTCGTTTCAAATGAATTACCACAGCATTTTTGTTATTTCCTTATTATGCCTTAATGTGGTTTCTTCGATTGGCTTCGATGAAGTGAAAATATAGTTTTAGAATAAAATTCTTAAAAATCAAATTTTAATTTCTTCAAAACAAATTTGTCACCAAAGAAGAATGGTGAGAGAGGAAATTGTGTGAAATGTTTAATGTAGGAATGATTACTGCAAATGATTGTTGAAATTAACAAAAATTTATTAAACTTCTATGAGCAGGAAATACGGAAAATATTATCAAGCAGTGCACTCTATCCATTATATGAGGCAAGAAAAGATCGAGGCAAGCATAATTAAATGTGAAACACAGTAAGAGTAAATAATGTGTAATATTTTGAGTCTGTTATGGATTGAGAGACAAAAAAAAAATTGAACAAGTAAATTTTGAGTCTCTTATTTTCACACAATTCTTTTCTGTGACGACAAAAATAATCAAACTAATATAAATTATTCTAAATGCAAAAAAAGAAAAAAAAACAATAATATTTTATATAAGAAATTTTAGATTGACTATTATAGATTGATTTTCCGATTATTTTATATCTTGAGTTATTATATGAAATATCAAAAGCTTAAAGAAATAATCTCTAGATCATTTATAATCAAAAAGCAATAGTATGCATGTAGTAGACACCACATGACATTTGCATACACTCATATATGAGTTTGTTTTAATAGTAATAATAACAAAATTAGATAGATAGAGAAAGAGTAAAGTAAAATAATAAATTATATTTAAATGATAAATGTCACCTGCCATATTCATCGTATTTAGATATTATCAGCCATTTTTCTTTCAGCATACACACTCATACACAGACACATACATACGCACATTCATACAAAATCGTATTTATTTAGAAATATAGTAAATCTTTTTATATGTGCAGATTAGAGTGGCCCTTATTTAGTGTTTCGGGGAAATACAAACAAAATATTTTATAAAAATTTCATACGAAAAAAAAAAATTTAGTTTTTATGCATTAAAATAATGTTAAATAATTTAAAAACATACAAAAAAAAATCTCTTTTATTTTATATTTTATAATTTTGCATAAAGTTTGAAATAATTTAAACTAAGGACCGCTCTAATGTACATATTTTCTTATTATTTGCTCCAAGTCAAGAAATATTGTTTATTTGTATATTACTAATATGGTTCGAGCTGTTGTTGTTGTTGTTGTTATTTTCTTTGCTTTCATTTCAAAACATAATATAATAATAATGTGGCATACCACTTCTTTCGGTATGCAGTAAACTGAACTGAACTGAACTGAACAAACTTTCAGTAAAGTGCATTTTGTGCATGTTGAACTTTGATTTATGAGATTTTATTTTATTCAAAGTGATAAATTTGCAACCATTAACAAAATGCATAGAAATGTGAGTATGCGAGTGTGTGTGTGTGTGTGTGCAACACATTTTCCTAAATAAATATACATAAGTGAGAACATACTACACATATGTATAATATATTTTTGTATGCATTCCCCATATGCATACGTCACGTCACATTGTAATGATGGTTATGAATAGATGCAGTACGTAGTACTCATGTGGGTTATTGCGTTGTGTGTTCATGAATATCTATATGTGCTATTCATTTTTTCGATATTGTGTATAAGTGTGTATGTGTATGTTTGTGATAAATGTCTTTTTTGCATTTGATTTGCGTATCATAAATATGATGTGTGTGTGTATGTGAGAGGGGGGGATAATGAGAGTGGGTGTGTACTATAATATGTGAAAAAATGACTGAATACTTTTGTTCATATTAGCCGCATATTACTATTATCAATAGTAGTAATACTACTACTGCCGATATATATATATATATATATATATATATATATATATATATATATATATATATATATATATATATATATATATATATATATATATATATATATATATATATATATATATATATATATATATATATATATATATATATATATATATATATATATATATATATATATATATATATATATATATATATATATATATATAAGCACATATGCGCACACACATAAATTTATAATTTGTCATCGTTGGCGATGAAAACTCTTGAAAGCGATAAAAATTGCTTCAACTGATGTAAACACATGTGAGCACACATATACATATTCTACATACTATTCTATATGAGCTGCAAGTGAAATATTAAATTAATGTCACTCCTCGTGCATATGTGCACGTATACTATGGGGTATGCTGGCAGTCAGGTAGACAGGCATCTTTCATTCATTCATGTCGATGATGCCATAAAACAAATTGATTTCAATAACATGTGGAAAGTTCAATGCAACGCATCTACCCTTTCATGATACCATATACGAATTGCATAAGTGCAAGTAATGCTCTCATTCACTATTCGAATGCACTCAATTTAGTTTTAATAGCAGCCATATTTTTTTCTCCATAATATGTAGTTACGTACAATTTATTGGTGTACCTTTCATTTTGTCATCACCAAATGTACTCGTTCGCTCATCTATGATTGACTAATCACTTGTAAATACTTTTCATAATCTACTGATGAGATTTGATAAATGAATGTATCATATTGATATTATTAAGTGTGGTATAGGCATATTAGATTTGTATATATTTTCTGAAATTCATTTATTCTATGAGTAAGAAAAATGAGCAGAAAGTAATGTGAACATTTTCGCGATGCAAGTTGTAGTTAGAATTTTTTTGAGTACAATCTGAATCTCTCCAACTAGGTAGGTTTTGAAAACAGAAATTAGAAAGGAGAGTTGTTTCAATTGGATTTACAACACTTAAACTTGAAATTGTGGACGAAAATACAGTTACAGTATATATATTATTGATCAAAATCACCAAAATCACTGGTCTCTCGACCAGTTCTGCCCATAAATAAATAAGTAATTATTAAGTAATTTTGCTAAAAATTGGTATAAAGAATTATTTTTTATCAATAAGTGGATGAGTCCATGAATGGATAAAATCGAATGAAAATTACACCTAGCTCTCATACAAAAGTATGTTTTCATCATCGAAAATATATTCAAATTTTATATATATATATATGTAAAAATAAGTTTATTAAACTAAAACTTGATATCTAAAGTTAATTTTACTATAGAATTAATATGTTAGAAATTAAGATTGCAATTGGATGAAAATTTCTTTCATCTCTCATATAAAAGTATAATAGTGAATGTATGTTATTGTATTTTGCATGCGAAAATTCAAAGTTATGACGTTTAAATTCATCATATATGTGATTATATTTAGTAATTTATAATTGGGCATGAAAATGGAAGTAGTCGGATGAGAACTATATGTATCTTCTATACACTTCGTATGTTGCTAAATGGATAATTGCACATATTGCATATGAAAATACAAATTTATTAAACTAAATGTTTATATATATATGATTATTTTTATTATTTAGTTGATTTGTTGAAGATTCGGGGAAAAATTGAATTAGAATCACTACCACTTCCCATACAAAAGTATATTTGCATATGTGTGCTTTCACATTTTGCTTATGAAAATAAAGAGTTGTGAAGCTGAAACTCTACCGATACGATTATATTTACAAATAAAGAGTGTGCATTAAAAATGGGCATAATCGGATTAAAACCACACATACCTCTCATACAAAAGTTTGTTTCCATATATGTATTTTCACACTTGGTGTACGAAAATATAAAGCTATTAAGCTGATACTTGGAATACATTATTATATTTGCTAGTGAATATCCAAGTTTAAGAATGAATGGAATTCGATGTAAGTCACGCCTACTTCCAATATGAAATTATATATGTTTGCATACTTTGTACATGAAAATTTAGAACAACAGAACTAAAACTCAGCGCAATGGACTATTTTTAATAACAAGTATGGAAATTTTGTAGATTTTATGCACAAAACGTTAGAGCTATTGAACTAAAACGCAGCAGAATGGAATATCTATCAAACGGCCTCTATCTTCATCTATATATATTTATCTCTATCTATTTGTCATATTGCAGTACATTTAAGCATCGATATTGACCAAGTTAAACTTGCAACATATTTTTTTTTGTACGAAAAGCTTTCAGAAAGCCTTAAAGTTGAAAATATAAAATTATTTTCGAAAAATCTCATTTATATATTGGACAAATCTAATGTGAATATATACAAAATTACATAGATATATTTCTATAAATTGTGTTTATGAATAAATTTTCAATTTTAAGCGGATTTATTCATAATGTTCATAATCTTTAAACAAAACATTCAAGTAATTTAAATATTCAAGAGTGTTACAACAATAACAACAGTAATAATACTAATAATAATAATAATAATATTAGTAAAAAGAAAACAATAACAATAATAAACATCTATTTATATATCATATAGTCTCAGATTTACATATGTGATTATTCAATTGCATCAAAATCATATCTATTTGATTTTCAATTGCAAAATTACTCTCTATTTTTGTATTCGTATAACAATATTGAGTTGAACACGTTCACAAATGTCAACATAAACACTAACACTAACTATTATATAGACATAGACAAGCATCACCATTGACAAATATGTAAATATTCAAGTGTGCAACATGTGGCTGTGGTTGTGGATTGCGTTTAGCGTATCGCGTACGCGTAATAATAGTAACGCCAATATATTCAATTATTCATGAGAGTGTATATTTGTATAAATGCCAGTTTGTGTGTGAGTGTGAGTGTGTGTGAATAAATTTTATTTAAATTTTCAAAAAGGCAACCCAATTCGTTTCGGTAAAATTTCATTGTGCAACTGATTGATTGATTGATTGATTGATTGGTGACAGAGAATCATCGACCATTACACAATAACTATATATGAGTACCCATACGCAAATGTAAGCATAAATATGTTGTAGTTGTTTTTGTTATTTTAGGTTTTATTGTATGAAATTTGATTTGTGTCGAACGAACGACGAATGTGCCTGTTATGCATATGGGTATGGAAGTGAAATACAAAGTACGACGAGCCGCATATTGTCATCCATTCAAAAATGTGAAAAATATATAATTTTCATTTTTTTTAATTCTCGATACATGTACGAAGACATACATGCATAATGTATAAAGGTCGTATTGTAGCCATTTTTTTGTTTGTGGTTTGCATATTTTTGCCATTATTATTCTCCATAATATTTAGCAGTATGTATGTTTTTACATTGCGCCTTTTGAATTCAAGTATTTTTTATTTTTTTTTTTTTAAATATTTTGCTTTGGATAAAAAATTCTAACATCAACTTGAACCTATAATTTGTATGATCACAAACATAACCAACATTTCAACCACCTTTAACAACCAAATACATCGAAAAAGCATGCGAAATAATATGACCGAAAAAAAAAACAAAAATGAAAACCGATGTACCATAAATACATATATAAATAAATATAAATATGTATATATTATTTTGCTTTTATATATATACACACATACATATATATGTGCAAGTATGTGCTTTTGGTAAATCGCGAAAAACCACGCTGACAAGCATCCAGTATTCTCAGAAAACACATAAATTTTATTCAATTCTCGTTCCTTTTTTCGTATTTTTTTTTTGGTTTATTGGTGAATATTTTCATGTTTAGCAATTGTATATATGTATTTGAGTATTTGAGTGCGTGGATGTGATGCAAATGTGCTTCTGTGATATTTCGTGATACTATTTTTCTTTGAACCATCATTACTGACTATGTATGCAAATACATATTTCAACCTTTACCAACTCTTATGCTGCGCTCCCCTGCGCTTGCTTTGCTTTATTAACGAATCAACAACACAGCAACAATAACAACAAAATGAATATATCAGATCACTCTAAAAATGCACCCTTTATCACAATTTATAGCAAGTGGTCCAACATATTACTCTCGGATAACATTACTTTCGGATATCATATTTTGGAAATTATTGAATATTTCTTAGTACTTTCTTTAGAAAAAATGTAAACTAAAAGGTATGGAAAAAGTCGTTAAAAGATTTTATAAACGAATAACTACTTCTTCAAGGACCTGCTCGTCATATTGTCATCTCATCGTCATTAAAGCACAAAGAAGGAATTTGAATAATTGTGCAAGGAGCAGATACTTTTTTCAATGAAATGTTTAAAGTACTTTTTTCTTATATCTTGGGCTATATATTGCCTAATGGAAGTAATGTGAAATTTCTAAACGTTTGCGAGTTATGCGAGTAGACCTTGAAAAATCGTTCAAAATGTTCTGTTTTAAGATATTTGATATCAAAATTCAATTAACCAAATGTTTTAATTAGTAAAATGTTCAGGCGAACATTTTGTTTTAACTTGAGCCACATTTTATTAGAAGAAGAAGGATAAGAACTTAAGTACTTATGTAAGTACTATGATGTTAGAAGATCTTCTCAATATGGATTATTATTTCATTTATCTTCACTTTAGATATAAAGGGTTATCCATTTTGCGGTTTCAAAAGTAAATGTAAATAAAACACATATAAAATATTTTTTGTCATGATATTTCTTTTTAAGTATAAAGTTTGAACGTTGACATTATGTGTGAAATACTACATCATTTAAATGACCACCACGCGAATTGTTGCAAGCATCGATTCTTTTGAGGTAATTTTCGACCACTTTTTGACACATATTGGGCGGTATCTCAGCCATAACGTGACGAATGTCGGTTTTTAGGTGCTCAAGAGTTAAAGGTTTATCTGCATAAACACGGTCTTTCGCGTAGCCCCACAAAAAAGAGTCAAGCGGTGTCAAATCGCATGATCTTGGTGGCCACTTGATATCGCCACGACGAGAAATTACGCGGCCAGAAAATTTCTCTTGCAATAAAGCCATATTCGCTCGAGTTGTGTGGCATGTGGCACCGTCTTCTTGAAACCACATATTCTCTAAGTCGTATTCTTCGTTTGAAGAATGACCATAACGCTCCGAATTGACGGTGACAGTCGTTCCATCGTCGTTTTCGAAGAAGTAAGGTCCAATCACACCTCCGGACCAAAGAGCGCACCCAGCAGTGACTTTTTGTGGATGTAGTGGCCTCTCTTCAATTACTTGAGGATTCTCAGAACCCCAAATACGACAATTTTGTTTGTTAACATACCCACCAAGTGAGAAATGTGCTTCGTGGCTGAAGAAAATTTTGTTCGAAAAATCGCCGTCCACCGCCTGTTGTTCAAGCACCCATTCGACGTATCTACGACGTTGTGAATGGTCAGCTGGCTTCAGTTGTTGTGTGAGCTGGATTTTATATGGATGTAGGTGTAGATCCAAATGCAAAATACGCCATAATTTGCCGTGAGACAGTCCTAATTCCTGAGAACGACGAGGAATCGACACATTCGGGTCTTCGGCAACACTTTCACTTACAGCAGCGATATTTTCGGTGGTACGAGCGAAACGATGATGCACAGGCCTTACAATATCTGTAACCGATCCAGTCTCTTCATATTTTTTCACAATTTTGCCAATTGCTTGCGTAGTTGGACGATTATGTAAACCATAATCTCCTCTTAAAGCACGATATGTGGCTGTGGCAGAATCACCATTTTTGTAGTAGGTTTTTACAATTTTAATGCGTTGTACGATAGTTAAGCGATCCATTTTCGCAAATATCAGATTTTGAACTGAAAAAGAAAGAAATTGTTTTAACAACTCAGTTTGACAGATGTCGAATTCTAGCCCTATACTTTTGAAACCGCGAAATGGATAACCCTTTACTATCGGCTTATATGCGTGCTTTGTGGAATCTCAGATATCAGTCCAATTTGGTCTCAATATCGATGACTGTTTTATACAATAAGTAATACGAAAGGGGTAATGTTGATTTACAACAACAACAACAATGGTGAGCACATTTTTTAATGCACGATGGTGCAACCGTTGACTTTGGAATCGGCAGATTGTGAGTTCAAATCCACGGGGCGAAATAATATATTTGACAAAAAATTATAAAAAATCTTTAACAATATTTTCGAGAAAATTATTTTTAGTCAACAATATTGTAGTATAATATGTGGTAAAGTGCTAGCTTTGCGATCGTGGAACCCAGGTTCGAACACCCTTGAACGAATCGAGAGAATTTTTTTTTTTAATTTTAGACACATATTGTAATTCTTATATCGAAATCACATTTTGCATTTAATGAAAAAATTTTTGCATTATATGGAGTGCTTGAAAAAATCTCCTTCTAAAAGCTGTTCTATGGAATGCATTGATATGTGGCCCATTTCATATAAAAAAAGAGAATTAGTGATAGAATCCATATGGTAAGAGCTTCTGGATCCCAAAAAAGGGCTTCTGTAAACGCTTTTTATTCCTTCTATTTTCTACTGGGCTGTGTATGTTCTCGGTATACAGTGTTCTACATACTTGCCTCCATATTAACTTTTTTTTTTTTGCTCGTTTCAATTTCAGTCTCGTTTCATAAGCGCACATGTATATATACCTATATATGTTTTGCGTATGTATATGGTATTTTTGTTGTTGTTGTTGTAGTTGTTGCTATTTCCATTATAGTGTTACTCTGTTCATGCCCAAAGGCAATATTTTTTTCTTAAGAATGTATGTGAAGAAAAATATTGTATAAGGAAGGAGAGAGAGAGAAGGAAGGCGTGTGGTGGAAAAAAAAACAATAACAACAGCAATAATAAAATCAAAATAATATTTTTCTTTCTCCGGCGGTTATTTATTTATTTTCGATTGTACATAGTGTAGATGCCATGGTGCGGTGGGCAGATTGATACTGACAATAGAAAAATTGACAACATCTCTCTGACATATCATTACTCTCATACATACATATGTGTGTATGTGTATGTGTATGTATATTAAAACTCCCACACTGTTTTGTACGTGTGCGGTATCATTTATGTGTTGCGTTGCGTTTTTGTCGCATTAACAGACGTGATCAACACCAAAAAAAAACTTATACAAAAACGAAGACAAGAAGGAAGAAAAAAATACCAAATTCAATATAATATTAGTAAAAATGAAAAAGAAAAAAATATTCAGAAAATATCGCAAATGCACGAAAACGTATGTTTCGATTTTTGTTTTACTTTTTCTTTTTTCCTTTAGTTTTTGTTATTTGTTATTTGCATCGTTCTCGATTGAATTGAAATTTGAATATGTAACTATGCGCCCCACTCGTGCGTGCCTGCTTGCGTATGTTTTCGCTTATCAATATATATAATAATTGTATGTGTATGTGAATGTAGAGGATTTTCGCCAGAAGACTTCTCTGCTAGTGACAAAATGACAATGTAGAAATGTGTTTAGCGTGTGTGTGCAGAGCAGATATGCATATTTTGTTTTTGGTTTCATTTTATTCGAAAGCAAAAAAAAAAAAAAAATATACAAAAATAAGGAAAATACAAATATGTAGAAACACACATTTCTTGTCTTCAGCCAGGTAGTTGTTATTTTTATTTTTCTTATTCGAATCGCTCCACTGCCTTCTGTGTATGTCTGTCTTAGCTACGCTTCAAATCTTTAAGGCGATTAAATCTAAAAGTACTACGAACATTGAGAGCATTGCATAGATTAAGCCATTAGCTTAAATATAAATAAGAAATCGAATTTTATGAAATGATTTAAAAGTAAAATTAATGCTAGATACAGAAAATGTAATTGGAGCGGAAAATAATCGAGGGCACTCACATGCTATCATAACATATCATAATAATATAATGTATTACACTCAATTTATAATATATTCCAATTGAAATTATGATATTTTTTTAGAGGTTGCGAATCACCGAATTAATTTTATCCTCTTGCTCATAAGTTACGTTGAGGGGAAATAATCAGGTTTGCTAGTCTGCAATTATACGATTTATTTCAACATAATGATACGCATTACAATTAGAGAAAGAAGAAGCATAAGAAGAAACAGAAAGAGGAAGATTATTTGTGCATATAATAAATAAGGGCAAACAATTTTTAAAAGTTTAACATCAGTAAGTTTGAAGCTTACACCATCACAAATAGAAAGGACTTCTATATGAAAGCTAAGATTTGCTTCCGCTAGCATCAATTATCTAAGATACTTATTAAATTCTAAATATAATTATACCTATTGAGTTTCAACTTGTTAACTTTAGATTTTTTTACTCAGGATTGATAATAGAGATTTGTGGACATACCTTTGTATGGGGGATAGATGTAATTTTCATCGGATTACGCCCATTATCGAACTTGCATATACATTTAAAAATACAAAATTATGTACCGAGTTTCAGTTTGGTAAAATCATATTTTCCAGCAGAAAATGTGAAAAGACTCATTCAACAATATACTTTTGTATAAGGGAGGTAAGTCTATTTTTCATTTGATTACGCCTATATTTGAATATATACATTCTGTGATCAGATTCACATTAAATATCAATTTTTTGAATGATAGCTTTACATTGTCGTACGCAAAGTGAGAAAAAACTCATTATAGAACATAATTTTGTATGGGAAGTAGGCGTGGTTTTCATCCAATTTTAATTATTCTCAAGCTTATCTATTCATTGATAAAAATAATGTTATGTACCAATTTTCAGCATGATCGCTCGATAATTATGCCATTAATCAGCCGAACAATCAGGCAAACAGAGATGGACGCGGGTAAATTGACTCATATCGTGATTGTAATCAAAATCTATTTTTCCATACTTGTCATCTGTCCTTATGGATTTTCCAAGCGGAATCACGAATTGAATATATCTTTGACTCTTTGAGTGGCAGGATATAAGTGCTGTATACAAAATTAAATTAATTAATATTACTCATACGTCACGTTTATCCGTCGATGGGACATCACATCGATCATCCGTACTGTGGAGTACAGAAGAGTGTTGTTTTTGACGACTTTATTACCTATGTATTTATGAATTATTTTTCACTTAGAAACTTAGAAATTTATATTTTTTAGAGCGTATTTTAAATTAAGTTCCAACTGAAAAATAGTATCGTTTTTTTAACAATTTTGGTTACGAATACGCGTCTTATACTGTACGAGTATTTCATAAAATTCAAAATATTATTCATGAGGTATATAATGAGGTAATATAATTTCATTGGGTGAATTTGAGAAAAGTTGATCTATATTTGATCGAAAGAAAAAACAAAGATGGCAAAGGCTATATAAGTACATACTATTAACAATTATTTTGGTATCGAAAAACACTTAAACTAATAAAAATGTGGATTGATATTTGCTGAATTCATTTAATTCAATTTAAAGTTGAAATGGCTTTGCCTTTATAAAATTCTGTAATATCATTAAAAACTATAGTCAATACAACACAAAGTAATAGTAACTATTACAAATTTGTGCAAAATAAAATAATCATTAATTAATACATTAAAAAGAAATAATAAGTAGCTAGCAGTGCATCTATACATACTTATATTTGTACAAAAGCACTATATTTCTTCTGGTAGCCAATAGCTACCAATAGCTTCTGGTGTAATAGCAATAGTAACTAACGATGTCATTCGTTGCAATTATTGATCTTAATCTCAGCTTATCCATCGGAATTAATTTCGAATTCTAGCTTTGTAATGATGACATGTGGACATGTCATCATTAGTTGATTCTATGTGTATGCGTTAATAAATTAAAAGTGACGCTTCGATAGTTTCGCTGTGACTACAAGATAATGATGATGGTGATGATGATGATGATGTTAGTGATGATAACATTGATGGCAATGATGACGTTGATGTCAACCTTATAAAAGTTATTTATCTATTTCAATATTGACTACAATACAATACACCATATTGAAATAATAACAAAGTTGATGTGGGCGATGATGTTTATAAAAAAAAAAAATAAAGTATCTGCATTATGTTAGATAAAGTTACTATGCAGTGTAACTATGAAGCTATTTAATTGGCGTTAGTTACTCTATTTCCTTTGACTGCATATTGTGATGAATAAGTCATGCTTAGTGTCTAACAAGCTAGTAACGATATGTATTTTTGTTTTTCATGCTTCGATGAACCAACATCAGAGCAAAAACAAATATGTATACATTCACATATAGTTATAAATACATGAATATATATTTTGCTATTTTTATCAAATACAAAAAAAAAAACAATTCTCTAATACATCTGTTTGATGTTACTTTCATGTACGTATATTGGAGTTAAGCTTCTTTCAATGAAGGAGTGAATAATGGATATGCGCGTTGGAGCATCTAAGGATTAAGTATGTATATAAGTACTATCTGAAAGGTGCACATCTAACATATATTCTGTATACATACATGTTAATACATTATAGCCATGCGTTGTAGGTTGAAAGTCACGCCAACGTCCCATAAAATAGAATGTTTTCAAATAAACACATTAATAGTTTACGATTTTTAGGAAGCTAATTAGTTATTTATATCATTATATGAGTGGACCGATTGCTTTAAGAATAAGCAAACTTGGATGAAAACCACTCTTGTCGGCCATATAAAAGCATGCTTTAGAATAGAAATTCATCGAATTGAAACACATAAAATCAAATATCATCGCGCATTAACTTTGTAAATATGTTAATTTTTATCATCGAACAAATAAATTCGAATATTTATCCGATCGAATGAAAAGTATACCTATCTCCTATACAAAAGTATATTTTTGAACATATATTTTCATCCATTGTGTATATCATATTAAAGCTATAGAGTTAAAACTTGGTGCAAGTGATTATTTTTTATTAAGAAATAAAAAAATTTTCAAATAAATGTTGTAATTTGAAAATTTCGCTAACGTCCCATATAAAACTATATTTTCGAACATATCTTTTCCGATTTTCGCAACGAAAAATATAGTTATAGAGATGAAATTTGGTGTATGAGCTTATTTTTTATCAAGAATTGAACCATTTTAAAAAAGTAGTGTTATAAATCTAAAATCACTAATGGGTCCCATATAAAAGTCGGTTTTCGAATGTATATTTACTTATTTTAAGCACGTTCGAATAAAGTTATTGAGTTGGACCTCTCTATGTATGGATAATTTGATCATAATAATGTAATTACCAAGAATCGAAGTAATCCTATGAGAACTATTGCTAGCTCCTATACAAATGTATATATTCGAATATATATTTGTCGATTTTATACAATTTCGTACAAAGCTATTGATCTGAAGTTCATTGTTAATGGTTGTTTTAATTAAGGAAACACTACCATGAAGAATAGATGTAATGTTATAAAAATTACTGTTATCTCTGGTACAAACGTATGTTTTCGAATAAGTAATTTTAGATTTTATGCAGTTAGTTATTCAGTTAGTAGACCAGTGTATGTGAGAATGAACGAAAACTGACAAGAGCTACATCTTGCTCCCATACAAATTTATGTTTTCGGTTGTATATTTTTCATCGTTGAGGAAGTAAATAAAAAGTTATGCCATTGAAATTTGGTAAAAAATTCGAATTTTTACAAAAAAGATCTATGTGATTGAAAAAATTGATGATCTGCAAAAAATCACGTCTATCTTCTTCCATATAAAAGTATGTTTCGAAAATATTTTTTCCAAGTTTGAGTATGCAAACATAAAGCCATCTAACTGAATGTAAATATAATCACAACTTGTGTTAATTTTTTCATAGTCTTGGGTATTTAAGTTTCAGTATAATTGAAGCTAATACTACTTTATTGCATTTTTCTACATTTTTCTTATACAACTACTCATGTCGATACTTATGTCTTCTATTAACTACTTGCACATATCCTATATATTTTCCATTCGATTGTCATATCAAAGAATTAAATAGTGGAAAAAGGAGCAAATTAAATAAAATTAATTATTTTCTTCATCCGCTTAGACGTTATTGTTGTCATCATCATCATCATCATCGTTATCATCAACATCACCATCACTGTCGTGTAATCGTTATAAATACGAGCAACAATATTCTCATCATTTTCATGATCAATACAATCATTTTATAGAAAACTAATTGGGATTCTATTTCTTTTTTTTGTATTAGTTTACACAGATTTTGCTGGTGATGTGAGAATTGTGTATTGTGTGAATGTGTGACTCATTCTCTTATTCTCGCTTAGCAACAGCAATTTCCATTGCAAATTGTAATAAGTTGTAATAATTGTGCTAGTTGCTATATACGAGTATTTATTGTTTTGTTTTATTTTCTTTAGAAGTATTTGTGTTTTGTTTTAGATTGTTTTTATTATTTGATAAATTGCAGTTGCTCACTCATTTCTTTTTTTCTTTTTCTTATGGACGAAAAGGTTTTTATCGTTTCTGTTAAATCAAAGAAGAAATAAGAAAATAAAGGGATTTTAAACTTGTTCCTCTTGGTTGGCATTTGAAAAGAGATGAACAAGTACCAATGTTATTAGTAGCAATGGTAGCAAATTAAAGGGCTTCTGTTGCAATGAATTATTACTGCAACCAATAGTAGGCAAAAAATTAATTCCAAGTGTAACAAAACAATTTTTTTTTTTAAATATGAATATGTATGTAAGTCTTTTTCAGTATATAATCACAATTCTATGTTGCCATGTGGGAGTCCTTTCAAAAGAATACAAAATTCAGTGGATTTAAATCTTTTTCATTTCAACACTGGTACTATTAAACATTTATATATACTTAGTCTCATATGCATATGAGTTACTCGAACTATTACATTATGGTATATAAACTAGTTGGGTTTTTTAAATATTTCACCACCCTTACTATTACCACATGCACTACTTATACACTTACTGTGTGTGTGTGTGTGCATGCAAGTGAAAAAGGAAAGACTCGTGCAAAGCTATAAAATATTTGTTGATTCATTTTATAAGTAATCATACAATATGAGTGGCTTCCCATACCATATGTCTTACATACAATCATTGCACATGCAACAGACGAGAGAGTTTGCTTAAAAGCCAATTGCCAAGTATTTTGTCGCTTGAAATCCTCAAAATAATATCCCTTTTTAGCCTCTCACATTTGCATAGTGTACATGTGTTTAGTTTTGTATGCATATATGTATGTATGTATATTCCCAAAATGCGTACTTTTCTGCATATGTAGGATATGTACTATATGTATATACATATACAATAACATATCATACATACATGTTATGTATATGAATTTTGTAATGGAATCTGATGCGCTTTGCAAGAATCCATTGTTGTCACTTTCCTTTCCTGCTTTCCCTTTGATATCTACTTTTTATTTATTTATTTATTATTATTATGTGTTTTTTCTTCTTTTCTCCCTTTCAATCCATTTCATTTGCTCTTACATACACTTAGTGTTTATATGTAATACCCATTGTTGCTTTTGTGAATATGTCTCTGTTGTTGCTGTTTTACTATTTTGTCCCGTGAGAATGTGTATGACTGTGTGTTTCACTTTGTAAAATTAGTTTTCCACTTTGTCTCTTGTCAAAGTGGCATTTTCCTTTCTCTTTTATATCATCACAAACACGCATATCGTCACACACACACACGCATATATCTACCTATACATGTCATATTACATTTAATGCATTTTCTCATTGTAAAATAAATGGATTTTGCGCGTATGCGTTTACATATGAATATTACTAACTATATATGTATGTATTTTCATCTTGGTTACTGACCTTTCCAATACTCAATTTGAAAATTATTTAAATACTAGCTACTTTATTGTCATTGCCATGAGATATGTGAAAAAGTCATACAGATTGTGATTTATGACTTTCAACATAAAGTACAAATCAAGATTCTAAATAACAATGTGAAGGGAAAAGTTAAAAGGCACATTGGTGTACGAAATGCTTATGATAAATATAGAGAAGAGAGAGAAGGGGATTTCTGCATCTTTCAATTTCATTTAAATGAACTTGGATAAAGTAAATTTTTGGTAGTATATTTGTGAAAAATATCCAAAGAGAATTTTTCGTTTCCAATACGAAAAAGTCTAATATTTAACATTCACTTATAGAATTTTTCATATCCAATAATGAGTACTGAATTTGGGATATACTAAAAGACGAGATGGCAACAATTACTTGATCAGTGGCGATGGTTTCAAGTAGAGAGTGGTTTGATATCAATCAATTATTATCGCCTAGAATAATAATCTCTTCAAAGTTCCATTATCATGTTGAACGAAGGCAAATTAGAAAAAACGTTTCAGATATAATATTTACGTAACCGAAAACTCAAGCGAATAAATACCTTTACATATATACCCTGCAGCGTAATCTAGACAAAGTAGAGTATCGCTCGACCATCCCGCAAAACTTTGGAAATAATTGCCATTTTTCACATGGGGTAATAACTGACATTTCTGCTTTGTTGCAAAATTTGACTGGTGTCATACATCGTAGTTTCAAATTCTAAATTTAAAAAATCTGGCAATCTGGAAAAGTGTATTGTTAAAAGTGTGTTAGCTATCGTAATAAATTCTAATACATCCTTTGCTAAAGCTAATTTGATGTTAAATGTTTTGAGAAAAGCCGTATTGCGCATTTTCTTGCTTTCTCTTTGGGTTTACCTAAGACCAGAGATGTTATAATAATAGCAGTTTCACAGGTTTCTTGTGTAGTCCTTAAGAAGTGAGTGAATCGATAGTCACAGAACCCCAAAGCAAATATTTGTACCGATATATCAAAAACCCAGAGAATATTCTGTCCGATTTATCTGTAATTACATTTTTAAAGATCAAACTCAAATTTGAGTGACTGCATTTAAGCCCGACATACTATGTGGGGTGTCAAAAATGCTCTATTATAAGCTTGGAGGAAAAACTCCAAGAGCAGAGAACCCAAATGGCAACTTATTTGATGTGATCAAAGCAAAATGATAGCTAATGGCTAACAGCTGCTATCATTTTGTATGTTCATCTTCGGGGGAATCATCCAATGTAGTATGAGTAATGCTTCTTTCATTATTATTACATCCATCCAATGTAAGTTAAAAATGAACAATGAAATGTTCAAACCTTTTATGAACGATTTGTTTACCGCACTGATAATTGATCCAAAATGAAAATCGGTTTTCAAATTCCATTCACTAGTTAGTGAAAGTGCACATGAAATAACAGAAATAAAATGAAACTATGAAAACAAGAATGATTGTTTGGTATAATTTCACTCTATGTGATTCAATTTGGATGTACATAAAAAATGATAAGTAAATGTTCACTCAGTTTTGAAAAGACATTTAAAGAGACATTTTGAAAGAAGTTGGCGAAGATTAAGAATCTATTGTGTGGGAAGGCAAATGTGACAATATCTAACAAATAGTTCTTTGCGTCAGATCTTCTTATTTATTGCGTCTTCAAAAATTGAACACATCCGTTTATGGTCTAAAACTCGTTCACTATTGATGAGAGCATTTGAGTAGAGTAGACTGTGATTGAATGCAGCAACTGCGACAATGACTGGGTAAGCTTTCAAGAGGTATTGTAAGCTAGTGATTCAGTAATTATATTTATAATCTAAAACATTTTTCGTAATCACTAGAACAAAAATTCGTTCACTAGTGATGAAAGCAAATTTCATCCAAAGTGAAACTGATCTGAAGTCTTTTAAGTACATCAATAAAAACATCATATAAGAATCGTTTTATGACGAGGAACCACAGTGCACGAACTAAAAGAAGTTGCATATAGATGAGAGGTTTTGTCTATTTACATTTTAAGGAAAGAAGATTTTCTAATCATACAGTGTAGTTGCAAGTTGCATGTACTATACTTATATTGCTTTTGTACAACCACACGAGCATGTACAATACAGTTGTGCAACAAACTGCAAATCCTATTTATTTGTAGCATTGTACGACTATAGCATTAAGTTGATAATATCCTTTTTAGCAGTATCCCTTATTGTAATTGTCTGCAGAAGAGAACAAATAATGTAAAGCATGTTTTCTTAACAATTGCCACATGTGTACAACTAATATCTATCTCCTATGCAGTTATAATACATATATACAAAGAGACAAACATAGCATATAGTTGAATTGCTGTTAAACAAAACTGCAATTGTAACGCTTCGTTTGTTCCTTGTTTGCATTTAAATGTGCAATAATTTGTATACACACATGCGTACCGCTCTTATTGTTTGTTGCTGCTGCTGCTGCTTTTAAAATCATAAAAAATCATAAGCATAAAAATTTTGCAATATCAAGCTTGTTATCCTTTCAGTTGATATTGCAAGGATATGTGAACAATAAAAAAAATGTTAAAAAAATATCTATGTGCTTGTGGGTACATGCACGAATACATTGTGGTATGTACCTATGTGGGTACTCGTGGATATTTTCTTTGAAATATGTTTCATATTCAAATATTTGCAGAAAATTTGTCTTAACCTTAACCAGCAACGTCATCATCATCATCACTACACCTTCATTCATGTGCTTCTAAGAATCGGTGCAAAGGCATTATTTGAAATTGTTTATTATTATGATTGTTATTATAAGATTTTAGCTGTTTAGCTGTGGATTGTGGATGAGTGGATGTTTTTATAAGAATATTTGAATAATTTTACGAATCATTTAAATTCAACTCTTCGCCCTTCTCTCTCTCTCTCTCTCTTGTTCCCATTCACCCTCTAAGCCATACACAACACATTCTATGGTATCATTTAAAAAAAATCCTTTCTGTTTATAATTTATTTAAATCTGTTGCAAGCTTTACTTTGGCCTCTCCTAAAATCCTATTATGATAATAATAGCGATGATGATGGTAATGATGATGATGATGCAGAAGAAAACTTTCTTGTTTGTTTTGTTTAATTTTCTTTATGTTCAACTCACAACCCATACATTTCACACGGTCGAATTAAAATCCGAGGTGTTTTGGAACCTTTTTCGTTTTTTTTTTCATTCAAAAACTTTTCACAACAGACGATTAATTGGTGTTGCGTGGTTAGAAGAGAAGCCAATGGATTACTAAATACATTCCACCCCAAAAGAAAAACGCTATATAATTTTGCAAATTATTAACTTTTTGCCACAATTAGTATTATCCTTTTATTTTTATAATGAACGTATATATTTACTATGCTCTTTCTTCAACAATACTCTCCCTTGTTACTGCTTCATTCAAAAAATAGCACCAATTATAAGCGTTATTATGGGCATTATTCAATTATATCGTTATTATCCTTCTATATACATATATCAATGTGATTGTAAGCGTTTGTGTGGTGAAAGGTATTTAAAACTATAAAAATATGCATATCCATGGTGAGCGGGTATTCAGGTATTCTCTCAAATATATGATAATACGAGTAATTGTGAGTGACTGAGTGAGACTGTTTCTGACAGAGACACCATGTCTTCGTTTTTGTCATGGAACTTGCAGAAGACTTGCTCTTCCAACAACAACAAAAATTGCAATAACAATTGAAAACTATGATTTTCAACAATATGAAAAATGGATGGGTGGTTGGTTGGTTGGTTGCTGGTTGGCACTGTGACAAAGTCAAAGTTTTCAAGTTAAATGCGTTCGTTAATTTGATCGTAAATGCCATTATGAGGTCGCTGCAAGAAGGTAAACTACTTGGGTGAGGCACATTTACATTGGTTTGAATATAGTTTGTCTGAAATTGACATACGCAAAAGGACGTCAATGCCATAAAATATTGTCAATGTGTCTTGCATTGTAATATTCTTCTTTTTGCCGAAGTTTCACAATGAAAATAAAAGCAAAACAAAAAAAAAAAAGAAAAGAGTTTAAAACAAATAGACGCTACATACTTGTACACATGAAATGAAAAATAAATAAATCACTCCCTGACCGCCTGCAGAGTACAAAATTGAAGAACCAAATAAGAAAAATAACTTTTTAATATCACATCTACAATAATAACAACAATAACAATAATAATAATAAAATGATAGTGTAATAATACAAGTACAGAACAAAATAGCAGCAGCTGCTGCCTTTCACAGAACATATTTAAAACATATACATGGTCACAGCTAAATGGCAGAGCGGTGACAAAAAAACAAACAAAAAAACAGCCATATGAAAGATGTTGACGATGACAATAATAACGATGAAATCCTTTACATCATTTTTGTTTTTTGCGACTTGAACCTATTGTTATTGCTATTATTCTTATTATTATTATTTGTACTTTTCGATTTGCAATTGAATTCATTGTTCATTGTTATTATTGTTTTCAAATAAGAATTTTCGATTAGAGCCAAAGAAATATAATAAATGTTGAAATAATAAATAATTGAAAATATATAAAGGGTATTTCTTTTTACGATGTACAGGGTGATTTTTTAGGAGCCTTCGGATTTGATTTAAAAAAAAAACACATACAATTTAGAGAAATGTATGAAATCTTTATTTGAGATTATATAACGATCTATATAATTCAAAGTTTAATGATGTTTTCATGTAAATGTTGACCGTGGCTGCGCCTCAAATGGTTCATACGCTGGGTTCAACTTTTGGCATAGTCTCTCCAACATATCGGCCGGTATCTTACGAATAAATTATTCAATATTGGCTTTCAGTGCGTCAACTATTTCGGGCTTTTCGCTATAGACATGAGCCTTAACAAAAAATAGTCTAAAGGCGTTGAATTGCACACGATCTAGGCAGCCAATTGATCACAAGTTTGTAATCATCGCGTTCCTGCCTTCGTCGTCTTTGAAAAACTACGGTCCAATGATGCCACTGGCCCATAATTCACACCAAACAGTGAATTTTTCGGGATGCATTGGCAGTTCTTGCAATGCTTCTGGCTGCTCTTCACACCAAATACGGCAATTTCAATTGTTCACGTATCCATTCAACCAGAAATTAGCTTCGTCGCTGAACAAAATTTTCCGATAAAAAAAAGTGGATCTTCATGCAACTTTGTCAGCGCCCATTCACCAAAAGTTAGCCGTTGTGGTTGGTCGTGTGGCTTCAATTCTTGCACCAGCTGTATTTTAAAAGGTTTTACACCCAAATCCTTCCGCAAAAATTTCTACGTAGTGGAGTAACATAGGCCCAATTGCTGCAAATCACAAGATTTCGAATAGCCGCCTCAGATGGTCTTTCAAACTAATCATAAAATGGAATTTGACAGTAACATGTTACACGAAAACAGCTGAGCTGCCAAAAACAGTGTTGCCAAAATGAAAGTTGCTAAAAAATCACTCTGTAGTCATGAATTGGACACATACATGTATTGCAAATCTGAATTTTGAAAGTTTTCTACAAATAATGCTGTACAGTTTAGTGCTTGAATTTAATTTTAAATATAGGAGCGCCCTCGATTGAAGTGTATATGGAATAATTTGACGGTCCACTTTTGGGCAATTTTTTAAGACTTGAGATTAACCTTTATATTCGAAATAAATTTGTTATTTTAAGAACCCTTTATATTTTTTCTCGAGTATTTTTCCATTTTATGTCTGTGTGTGTGAGCGTGTGTGTGTGAGCGTATGCTGTTCTGTACTTGTTATTGATAAGGGATTCGTTTTGGCCATGAACAATGCTGCTGCGCCTTGTGTGGCCAATGTTAGATTTATGAAACACACAACTTATTGCACGAAAAGATGCTATAATTCATATTCTACACTTAAAATTCTATTAAACATTGTTATGAACTTAACACCCCAACTCCACAAATCTTCTTTTCTCTTTTAGCAACGAAAAACAAAAAAAAAAAACAGATATATTCGGAAAAAAACATTCCTTTGACTGTAGTTGTAGTTGCCAAATATACCGCCAACTATTTTTTTTCACATTTTACATTTCTATTTTAGTTTTAGTTCTTTTCAATTTTCTCTCGCCATTTTGTTGTTGTTGTTGTCAAATGCTCGCACTTTGAAAATTTTTATTATTAAAAATGGACATCATAGACGCCACCATCGTGAATTGTATTTTGCCATTGTTTTGTAATAGTTTGTTGCCTCAATGATTATTTCTAACATATACGTAGTTATTTGATGGCAAGAGAGCAGGAAGGAGAGCAATTTTTATTTGGCGCACTGATATTCTTGAAAACAACCCCCCACCCCTTGAGTTTTTAATATAAAAGTGTATATGTCATATGGTTATTTTGGTTCAGAGCATCTCATGAAAATTGAACAAAATTATGAAAAAGATGATAATGATGGTGATGATGACAAAAAAAAAAAAAAAATAAATAAAATTAATATGTAGATCGTAATTCTATTTGTTATTATTTCGTGTATGTTTTTTGTTTGTTTGTAAAATGCTCAGACATAATGTTTAATTTTATGAATGTAACAGTTGCTACACTGTTTGTTATTTTTTTCTTTTTATTTATTTTCGGATAAACTCTTTAAAAAATGTATTGTTTTTTCATGGTTTCATATTCGCTATATTTTGAAAGGACAATATATTATATAAAGAACTAAGAATTTATAGTTGTTTGCAATTGTAAGAGAATTATATTTACTTTAAGTAGGTACTTAAGTATGTGTATTATGCCATATGTGCTTGCTGTATTTGGTAAATTTCTTCAAAATGTTTTTCAAAGAAATCCAATTCTTTGGGTGAGTTAATTACCAGTTTATTGTGTGCCCATTGACCGAACGTATGGCGGGAGTGATATTTATTCGGTTTTATCATAATTTGTGCAACACGCTGGATCTAACAAGGCTGTGGAGCGATATTTTTATTCACAACTTTCCATAAAGTAAATGCATACAGCTTCAACTGCGAGACGAATCGACTCATTTGGGTCCTTTTCAATACTACGCTCTACAACAGCAATTGTTTCTTCGTTACCCAACATACGATATCTCTGCGACTGCGTATTATCATTTAGAGTATGCAAGGTGTGAAAATGATCTATGTTTTCTCCAAGTAGTCGCTCATATTAACGATTATGTCGGCCATAAAGTGGACATTCTTGACATGAACCATTATTTTCGAAATAAATGTGTAAAATTTTCAAGCATTGTCCTGGTCTATTTGTGGGTGTCGTAGCTCAGTGGTTAGTACGTCGGCCTTCTGATCTGTAGGTCGTGAGTTCAATCCCCCGTTGAAATATAATAAATTTAATATCGAAAAGATTTTTCTTTCGAACGGTACCCACCTGCCGGCAAGAATTGGCAATTCTTCCGGCAATAATAATTTGACAAAAATGTTTCTTAAAAGAGCTCTCTGACAAAGCTAATTTAAAGTGATGTCACAAGGGCTCTGCCGTTCGGAATCGGCTAATATAAGTAGGTCCAAATTTAACGCGCACAGCAGTATTGGAATAGAAGCTCGGTGGTATCACAATGAGCCTTTGTGGCCTAAGTGCGTCCTCTCAGAGTGAGGGCAACTACATAACCTAACCTAACCTAACCTGGTCTATTAGTCTATTCATGATGAAATGGCAAACCTAACTGAGTACAATTAATAATAGCGTTGCCAGGTCTGATCAATTTGTGACCGTTTAATCGTTATTGAAAATTGGAACCTCTAAGAAAAACATATTTTACAATAGCGTCGAAAAAATGCACAAAAAAGAAAACTTCAACTTCATTTTATTCGATTTTAATTTATGCAGCCATTTAGAAGCTAGTATGACGGCCGTTTGTGTACTATGTCCTTAGTTTGAATGTCACCTGAGCCTAACCTGCATAATTTTTTTCATTATGAAGAACAAAGGCATTTTCTTTGAATCGATATCGATATCTGGCCACATGTATTATCGGACTACAAATGACAGAAGTTTTCCAATATAATATTTATTTTTATGTAAAAGATGATAAAAACTTCAAACAGTTCATTGGATTTCCTAATCTTAAAAATTTTCAAATCTTGAAAGAGAGATCTAATCAAAAATTGTTTGATTTAATTTAATTTTCGGAGAAAAATTCATTCTAATGCATATTTGTTTGTCTGGGGGATTTGTTGATGAACTCAAAAATTTTAAGGCCGGTCTCCATAAAAATTATATGCACTGTGTAGTCAAACTAGTTAGTTAGGCGGTATTATAGAGTGTTCTCTGATTATTACATTATTGATAATATAATAGCTCTATTGTGCTATTGTGTTATTTGTAACATGCTATTTAAGCACTTTGTATGGTGTTCATAATTCAATTCGACTTTCTTAATTCGACTTTAATTGCTATTTCTCTTTGATATAGATATGAAACTCAGCAAATATTTGTTCGTCAATATCTTCCTTGCCTCATTTCGTAATAAACTTTTTCCATTAATTTTGAGGCACTTTATTATTAGTTCTTCCATCAACATTGTTTAACTACTTTAACTGACATTAAAGTAAGATAATACGTTTATATAAAGAAAAAACAAAAAAAAAACAAAAAAAAAAAAAACTAAGAGAACATATCCATGACTATGACAACATTTAAAATGAATAACTAAAATCAATTTTATTCAATTTCTTTTGACATCAACACACCACCAAAAACGACCCTTGCGAATGAAATATTTTGATTTTTGTTGCTGTTGTTTTAGTTGTTGTTTGTCTAAAGCAAAAAGTGGGTTGTGGAATATTTGTGTCATTCATTCACTCATGCCAATATTTCTTGATTGTGCTGTATGCACCAACAAATATTCATTCATTCAAACACACACACACACACACATACACAAGAGACTAACATGCAACTTATAGAAGCTGAAAAATAAGGCAAAGTAAAAGGAAGACATTGCATGCAATAGAACTATTCTTGTTGAATGCAGTGTGAAAGAGAAGCAGGACGGAACCGGATAAAAAAGCCAAAAGTGGCTGAGACTGCAGAGAGAGCAGAAGAAGTGTTGAGGGAGAGCAATGAAAGCATTTCATTGTTTACCGCAACAATATATGTTGTTGTTGCTGCTGTTGTTGTTGTTGTCCTTTCAATACGCTGACATCAGCACTACACCAATAATATTGAAATAATAATAACAACAACAACAACAACAACAACAACGGCAAAGATGACAATAAGAACGTCACAATGATGACAATGTTGTTCCTTTTCTTGCCATGCCATCATATTACCAAGATTTTGTTGTTATGGACAACGATGAAGATGACGACAATGACGATGATGATGATGATGATGATGGTGATGATGATAATAATGATGATGATTATGCTCATGATGATGGCAATGACGATGACAAATAATTTCATTAAATTGCACATAAGGAAAAGAGCCTACGACCGTCAACGAATCAACCAAAGAATAAAGAAACTTTTACAACAACAAGAATGTGAAAGTTTTGTCTTCTTCTTCTTCGTGTATTTTGTCAAAGATCATTTTCATTTGATTTGATATCCTTAGAAAATTTTTGCTGCCTGTCAATGATATCTATCCCACATAAAGTGGGACTAGAAATGAGACCGATATGAGGTGTACGGTAACTATATACACACGAGTATGTTATGTGGAGGTGTAAATATGATGCGGAGGGAAAAGCGGCTTTAAGCAATTTGTTGAGCATGACAGGCATAAAATGGCTGACAGCAGAAAAATTCGGAACAACAGTGGAGTGGGCGAAGGAAAGAAGGATGTCAATTTTTAAGAGATGATGCTAGTGAGGTGACATTGGTGAAATGACTGTTGCTGATGTTGAGGTTCTTGTGGTTGTTGGGTTGGTGGTGGTAGTGGTTTTGGTATGGTGTCGGT
Source organism: Megamerina dolium (assembly GCA_963854835.1). Classification (NCBI taxonomy): domain Eukaryota; kingdom Metazoa; phylum Arthropoda; class Insecta; order Diptera; family Megamerinidae; genus Megamerina; species Megamerina dolium. The sequence goes on along the minus strand of OY978526.1, from coordinate 28,867,046 downwards.
GACAGCATCATAGCAACAAATGAAGAATATGAACTATGTAACCACACACAGTGCGCATACACATATACATCGACATGCGTGTATAAGTGGAAGAGAATGCCAGCAAGGGGATGATCAAGGGGCGAGGAAGTGTATTGTAGACGTTTGTATAGTAAAAAGTTTTTGGCTTTTTATAATTGATTTAAAATTGCTCAAATGACAAAACAGAAGACTCACACATACGCGTGCGTATGTATCATACCTTTCGTTAAGTTAAAAAAGGAAGCAGGAAATGACTATGACACTCATATGTATATCATAGTGTGTTGAACAGTATATGCCTATGTGTTAGTAATACAAATTTATTTGAGGTTTTCTTTTTCTTGTTTCTATTCTATTCCATTGTATTGATACATATTTGACAAGTAGATGTATGAAATATTTTGTTTTTCTATTCCACACTGAATGTGTGGAATATAAATTTTGGATCATTTTCCATTTGATTAAAGTGCAAAAGAGAAATTTGTTCAAAATTTAATGATGAAGTGATTTCGACATTCGAATTAAATAACATTTCGTTTTTTTTTTTATAAATATTTTTTTCATTAGGGACCGTAGTCAATATAAACATTATGTTTGGGATAATCAACTCGACCGTTTTTTATTTGAGTTAATCGACTTGACAATAACACTAATTGAAAAAGGATTTCAATTTGAATTCATACTTTGATTTCAACATCGTTGTTAGATATTAGTGGTTTTGAAACGTTACTATGCAAAAATGATTTAATAGACAGTTTAATTGGGGTGCTGGCCAAAATTGGTCTTTGTTTCAAGTGCTCGACACTTTTGGTATTTTTTTTTACAGTAACTTAGCACATAAAACTTTTGCTAAGTGAAAATGTTACCAACTAAATTATGTAATTGGTTCATCTGTTTGGTTTTCAGAACTACATATGTATATGAGCTGAAATTGAGTCGATTTAGGAATGTCCAACTACATGTATTCACAAAAGAGAAACAGCTTTCCAATAGATGGCTTTAGTAATCTGTATCTCGTGTTGTATAATTGCGATCGGGTTACTCTAAATGGCGGTAGAAAGACAACACTTTGTACTAAATCAACTTCTCAGTCAGTTTTGTGATTGATTGACTCACTATTTTTTGAGCACGCGTCATAGATGGACACCAGTAAAGAGAAAATACGCCATATTTTACAGCTTTTCTTCGACAAAGGCGAAAACACAAGCCAGATGGCTGAAAATGTGAATAGTATTTATGGTCCTGATACTGTAACAGACAATCAGGTGGAATTTTGGTTTCGTCGATTCCGTTCCGGTAATTTTGATATCAAAGATGCACCCCGCTCTGGAAGGCCAATCGTCAAAAATATCGATAAAATAATGGAAATCGTCGAGTCTGACCGTCATGTAAGCACTGTTTCTATTGTCTAGGAGCTGAAAATTGCACAAAAAACCATTTGGAACCATTTAAATAAGGCTGGAAACAAAAATAAGCTCGATGTATGGGTGCCACATGAGTTAACGCAAAAAAACCACATGGACCGAATTTCCATATGCGTAACAAAATCGATTCATTTCTGAAGCGGATGGTTGCGGGTGATGAAAAGTGAGTCACTTACTACAACGTCAAGCGAAAACAGTCGTGGTCGTATCGCGGTGAGCCGGCGCAAACGGTGGCCAAGCCAGGATTGACGGTTAGAAAGGTTTTGCTATGTGTTTGGTTCGATTGGCAGGGAATCATCTACTATGAGCTACTCCCCTACGGCCAAACTCTTAATTCGGAGCTGTACTGTCAACAATTGGACCGTCTGAAGGAAGCAATCACCCAGAAACGGTCAGCTTAGGTCAATAGGAGAGGAATTGTGTTCCATCAGGACAACGCCAGGCCACACATATCTCTAGTGACTCGCCAGAGGCTGCGGGAGCTTGGTTGGGAGGTTCTTATGCATCCACCTTATAGTCCGGACCTGGAAACAAATGATTACTACCTCTTCCTGTCTATGGCGAATGATTTTGCTGGTGAAAAATTCACCTAAAGAAAAGTTTGTTAAAATCGACTGTCCCAGCTGTTTGCCAATAGGGACGAGGGTTTCTATGAGAGTGACATTATGAAATTACCTTCAAAACAACAAGTTATCGACATGGAACACTTAAATTGTATGATTTGGCATCGCTAAATTATTTCCGCTCAATTTGTGTTAGACATATATAATACTTATGCGAATATACCAGCGATGTTCATACTGCGCCATTTTCTATTGCGGCCAAGATGCTCTCATACCTAAAGTAACATTCAAATGTTACATAAATATTGTTTAGCATGATATAATAAAATTATTTTAATTCTTCATAGTCAGTGCGGTTTTATTTGAATTAAGTGTAATAAACCTTCTCAAGTGATTTCTACGGATATAAAAAATTATCACTTTAAATCTAAAAAGAAAAATGTAATATATTTAGAAAATCATCGAAACATAAGTTTAGCATATAAAATGTGTTATATTTCACAAAAAATTTCAAGTACGAGTATCAATACTATAACACATATAAATCATAAATGTAAAAAATACAATCAAAGCAACTCAATTCGAAATATGAATACAAGGAGCGAAAGGGGGAACACGAAATGAAACACAAACGCCCTTATATGTATGAGTTACATAGATCAATAATTAAAAATTCTTAATAACTATGGAGTAAGGTACTAGATCATCCGAAAACTTGCTAGCAATTCAAGAGGTGACACTGCGAACCAAAACATTTAATTGACTTTTCCTATCGATGGCATTTGGTTGATATAATATTAGATTTAAAGCTAAAATTATAGCATCGTTATATACCTAAAATCATGTTTTGTGATATTACAGACTTTTTGAATGACCTTGTATGTAATATATTTCATTATGCACACATGAGTACAAATATAATTCATGTTAACATGTTCTAACTACCAGCATGAGCATTTGACAGTGGTATTTTTGATAAGAAAATGAAATTTTATTAAAGTAAAAACATAAAATTCTACAAAAGCTAATAAATAAATAAATCAAATGAAAATATGAATAAAATTCAGAAAAAAAAACCTAAACAAAAATGCATACATTCATATATTCATTCATTTATGCAGTTTCTCATCGTACAAAATAATGAATGTACAGAGAGAATAAAAAAAGGAAAAATTTACTCATTTCAACTGGTACGAGTAGTCGTACATACCATAATAATAACAAAATCATACAATAATAAAAATAAAAATTATGAAAAAAAAAACATGAAATAAAACTTGCAGCGAACTAAAAGTGAAAACAAAACAACAAACAAATAAAAAAATAAAAAATATATGTAAAATATTTAGAGGACTAATTTTTAGAGATGAGACAAGATGATAAAACATATCCTTAAAAAAAAAAAAATATAAAAATTATAAAAAAAATATATATAATACGTCTGAGGAAGGATAAATAAATATATATGTATAAGTACACATATACATATAGGATTCATATGCATATATATATAAATGTGCAAGGATGTGTAATGCTTTCATATGTCACTATAACTGAGTTATGGAATAGTTTCCCTCTTTTTATTTTTTTTTTTTAATTTAATATTTATTATTATTCTTGCTCATATGTGTATGTAAATAAATGATATTCATTCTTCGCCTCATGTGATGCAAAAGTGGTTTACTCGTAACGATTTTAATTTAGAGTACAATATAATTCCTCATTTCTTTCTCTATTCTTCATACATTCCCTGGTGCAAAATATGGTGCATTGTTTGCTATTGCTATGACATAAATATGCAATTGATATGGGTGATCCGATAAGAGCTTCCGGTAGTTTTTTTCAAATAAAACGCATTAAAATCAATTTAATAATCAAAAAGTGTATTTGAGACGTAAGTTCGGTTTATGACATTTAATGTTTGAAAATAATTTATTTTAAATGTTATGGCCATCCATCCTATGGGTCCAATTTTCGAGCACTCTTTCGAGCATTTCGGCCGATATTCCGTTAATTACGCGTGTTATGATCGCTTCTAATGCAGGAATTGATTGTGGTTTATCGACATAAACAACTAATTTCACATAGCTCCATAAAAAGTAATCCAACTGCGTCAGATCACAAGATCTGAACACCATAACCACAACATAACACCATATGAACACCATGAAATGGTCGAAGAGAATGAAGAACATTTCTCACTGAACACTGATTTTCACAATTTGTAAACGTTGTTCTTGCGTAAGTCTATTCATGGTGAAATGTCAATGAATAATGAACACAAATGTCATATGAACATGACATTGTGAGATGTCTGAGAATCCCTATTGGAAAAAGTACCTCCTATTGGATCACCCTATACTAGTTTTGTATGTAAATTTTCTATTAATTTCTGATTGGAAATATTGAATTCATTTTTTTTTATAATTCCATTGTATGCGTTGGTGGTAAAAATTGTGGTTGAAGTTCTTAGGAGGGGACTGTTTCAAAAGTAAACCACTACTAAATTTAAAAATTATCTAATATACATATACAGTACTTTATTTGCAATACTTATGTGTCGAAATGCCGTAGTTTTTGAAAATTCTTGAAAATTTTTTATATTTGCATTCGATAACCGTCGAATAGAATGCTTTTGAGCCTAAAGTTGACTTGAGAAGTAAGACTCTTTTTTTCTGATTCTGCCAATTTTAAAACTTGTTCAATCTCCAGCAAATACAATCGAACGGACCGAGTTTCAGCTTGATAATTTTATATTTTTGTGCATAAAGTCTTGAAATACACAAACGAAGGCACATATTTGTATGGGAGGTAGGCATGGCTTTAATCCAATTCAAGCCATTTTTAAATATGTCTGTCAGTTGGTAAATATAATAGTATGTGCCAAGTTTCAACTAGATACAATTGTATTTTCTGGCGCAAATGATGAAAACACTCACTTAACCACATACTTTTATATGGTAGGTAGGCATGTTTTTAAACCAATTTCAACCAATTTTTAGCGTAGCCATTCTGTGATTCAATTAACTTTAAAAACCAACTATTAGTTCAATTGCTTTTGTATTTTCACGTGTAAACTGTGAAAATATATATATTCAACAACATACTTTTGTATAGGAGGTAGGCGTAATTTTCATTCGATTACACTCATTTTCAAATCTGTCCATACATTAGTAAATGTAATCGTATATGTTAAGTTTCCGCCGGATTTTTTGCTTTTAGGGTGTGGAAAATGGGAAAACCTTCATTCGAGAACATACTTTTGTATGGCAGGTAGGTGTGATTTTTATCCGATTTTACTCATTTTTAAACATGTGTTTTATTTGGTAAAAATAATCATACGTACAAATTTTTAAATTGATTGCTCTATAATTGCATAAGTTACGGATGACTTGATTCTTGAAATATCCCAAAAAAAATTGCATTTAAGCCTTTTTTAAAATTATTTAAATATATTTTCTGGCTTATGATTCATATATGCAATATGCAGGAAGAACCGGAATCTATTTGAATTACCTCCCCGCCTCAAATAATATTTAGCTGGCTGTCTTGCAAAATAAATTGGTGAAATCCCAGAGAAGTTTTGCTATAAAATACTTCAAAAAGTCATTTCTTATTGATTCGAAAAACGGAATTAAACTCAGAATAGAATACATATATAAGTGACTTGAATAAATAGTGATTAATAGCCAACATAAATTCAGTATAAATTATAAGAATTTCTCATTATTTGAAATTTATGTAAAAAAAAAAAAACAAAAATAACCACAAGAAAGAGATTGTTCTTTTGTCTTCATCTTTCTATACTATATTTATTTTATTCATTTATTTTTCATTCTATTTATTCAACTTTCATGTATTCATTCATTCATTCCATTCATTCAATTGCTTTGCTTGATTATAATTTATTTGCAGTAATTAATGTTGAGTGAATAAAGAATTTTTGGATTTGCATCGTTATGCAAAAATACATCAGTATACACAACAAATCATCTAAACAGTAAGTACACTTTCATCATTTCATCATAAGGAAAGATCTTTCACCAGTAATTCATTGTAATTAGCAAATAATTATTTTTGCCATTTAAACTTTGTACACCACCACCACCACAACTATTCGAACCAACAATTAAATATTGGTATAGTTCATAGAGTGTACTTAATGTAACACAACGCATAAATCGAAAACAATTAATTTAATGTGTAATGTAAGAAAGCAGCCAACATCAATTTATTGCCAGAATAGAACAATAGGAAAAAGCACTTGATTACTCAATATTTAACATCATCATCATCACCATCATCAGCAGCAGCATCATCACAACCACTAACCGCTAAACACTCATCACCATCATCATCATCATCATCATCATCAGCCACCAATAATCAACGTCATCAACAGCAAAGCATCATTATTAACAGCAATCGTCTTGAACTCTATGTATATACAAGTATATACCTTTAAGTAATTGTTCGTATCTTTAACTATTATGGAAACCATCACTATTATGGTCGTATAGTCGTATAGTAATAACTACCCTACCTACCTGCCATTAGCAAACTTTTGTTTACAATGTTCATAATTTCAGTAAAAAATAAATACGAAAAAAATTACTTTTCATATATAATGAAACAATTTATCATTTATCTTGAGCTGAGTTAAGTTTCAAAAAATTTTCAAAACCGCCATTTCATCATGAAAATTATTTTCCAAGAAGAAATTGAAATACATTTTACACAATCACTCATTTGTATTTTCTTTAAAATTCGCAAAATCTGCAAGTAGTTCTGAAGAAAAATTCATGCAAAAGTTCGAAGAAAACATTTGTAAGAATACACCTGTAGAGGTTATGTTTTTGTGCATTTGACATGGCATGGCATGGCATGGCAACTGAAAAATATCAAAAATAACAGAAACAGAAACGACGTAAAAAAAACACCTTTATGTACATACATATTCCAATGCCAAAAAAAAAAAAAAACAAAAAAGCAGAGAAACAAATGGGAAATCCATTTCAATTCTATTTTAAGTCATAAACATACACTTGCACACACAAACACACACACAGACTAACACATTTACCCACACACACAAAGTGAAGTGCTTAAGGCGTGTTTGTTATTGTTTTTTGAGTTGATTGCTATATTGGTATATATGTATATGTATGTAGCCAGGTCCGCTCTGAGGAGTTTGAACGCCTTATTCGAGAAAAAAAAATGTGGCACTTAAAGCCCCAAAGGGCTCATTGGCCGAGCTTCTCTTCCATTACTGTTGTGCGTCTTAAATTTTGGACAGTATTAGAATGGACTTACTTATTTTAGCCGGTTCCGAACGGCAGAACACTTGTGACATCACTTTTTTCTGAGCTTTGTCACAGAGTTCTTTTTTTTAAGCTTTTTCATGGCAAGCTGTTACTGTCGGAAGAATTGCCAATTGCTTGCCGACAGGTGGGTACCGTTCGAAAGAAAAATCTTTTCGATATTAAATTTGTTATGCATCTGTCGGGTATTGAACCACGACCTACAGATCAGAAGGCGAACACACTAACCACTTTATGTTTTTGTTTATTTCGAGAGTTGTCATTTGTACATAAATTATGTAAAGTATACAAATTATAAATAATTCAGAAATCAAGGAGCGAAAGTAACATTGAGTTCATGCTTCCATTTGTAACACCCACAAGGTGAGGCGAAGGGTGTGAAAATTTCCACAATACGATTATTGTTGATCAGAATCACGATCTTAATTGACTTAACAGAGTTTGCCTACATTTTGGCGCAAGAACTGCCATAATCATACAGAGATTGTGCTGAAGATTAGTGTATCCGAATATTTTCACCAAATAAAATACGTGCTTGTTTCACATCCAGTTGGGGAGCGTTTTGCCTAAGCAGATCTGAGAGCCGAATGGCAAAAGCATCTGCTGTCTCTGGCGATCGCAGCTTACTGACGGCAAGCTTTCTCTATGTGGGACTTCGTTTATTATTTGTGACACATAAGCATGTACGAACCCTGGCTGCAACACTGGATAATTTTTGCTAACAGGTATAACTTTGGGCTGAGTAGTCGAAAATCACACTCTACAAGTCCTTCATTATTTCTGTCCTAATATATGGCTCAGAAGCGTGGATAATTTCCACCACGGATGAGAGGATGCTTGGAGTTTTCGAGAGAAAAGTTCTGCGAAGGATCTTCGGACCTATTTGCATTGATGGCGAGTATTGAATGAGGTACATAGTCAGATGAATCAAAATCCAGCAGCTGCGATGGCTGGGTCATGTTGAGCGAATGGAAGAAGACGCTCCGGCGAAGAGTGTATTTAAATTGGCATCCGCTGGAGACGCATAAGAAGAGGAAGACCAAACCTCTGGTGGAAGGACCAAGTGTTGGGTAACCTGGCGGTGCTTGGAATATCCAATTGGCGCCACCAAGCGAAGAACAGAGAAGATTGGTTAATTAACCTTACCTACCTTCCATACAAAAATATATTGTTGATTGTGTTTTTTTTACACTTTGCGCACAAAAATGTACTATTGTGATTATCAACTAATTCCAAAAATTGGAAGAATCGGATAAAAGTTTCGCCTTGGTTCCACAGAATCTATCAATTTGAAAAGTGGTACATGGAATTTCATAGAGAAATGAGAAAATGGATGAAATGGGATAAGAACTACTCCTACTTCCCATACAAAATTATACTGTTGAAGGTGAATTTTCACACTTGCCGCATGAAAATATAAGGTTTTTATGCTGAATCTAAGCAACTCTGATTATTCTGCAGAATTTATTGATATATCCAAAAATGAGCTGAATTGGATAAAGAGCAAACCTACCTCCTTTATAAAGTTGTGCTTCCAAATGTATACGAAAGTATGAAGTTTTTTTTTTTGTTTTAGATAAAATCACACCTGTTTTGGACTTTTTCGTTGCTAAAAGTAACATATGCAGTACAGAACAGCGAGCGTAAACCTGTACAGTATATCTATCCGCGTCTCATGATATCAGCGCCGTAACCGTGGAAACCTCTTGCGCCGATCATTCAAGCAACGCCTTTCTCTGGCGCCCTGTACCACGGAGCCACTATGAACACCTCTTAATCCAGCCCTGTATGTAGATATGTACCCTCGCTCATGCAGATACCGCGTAAATGGTTATTGAACCTAAGCATTTGAATTTGATGGTGATGAATACAAAGGGATTTTTAGATTAAGCCCTCGTTTGCCTACACACGCACTCCCTCTCTCTCTCTCTCTCTCTCTCTCTCTTCATGTTTTCATAATACAGCAACATGATGACTTGAAGAGTGTATTTATTGATTAGCAACGCCTTTTTGGTGTGTATTTTAAATCAGGAATTGTAAATAATGTTCATTGCAATGATTGGTATGTATAAAAACCACATGTTCTAAATGATATAGAACACTGTTGAACGGAACAAAGAATTATTGATGGCATCGCAAATTGAAGTGAATAAATTTAAATTAATCAAGTTAAATTAATTTTTTAAATCATTTGTATTTCGGAATAGAAATAATAAAAAAAAAAATATTTTATATGATTTATTTGAATGTTGCTTATATTGTATTTATTTTAGACCCTATTTTCAATAGACTAATATCATGTAATTAATATTTTAAGTAGTTTGAAGTAATTATTTTCCCTTTGAACATTTTCAGCGACTACTCTGATCTTCAATGTAAGTAAGCATTTACTATAAGTAAAGTACTTTTTGGCTACAGCACCCTCGTATATATGAAGGTAACCACATTTGTGTTAGTTTTGGTTACATTTCTTTTGCTTGAGCAGAAAATTAATTACCTTTTTGCTTGAGTTTACTTTTCAACCAGCACTCTAACTTTTAACTTTCTCATTATTTAGCCGTCTCTCATGCAATCATAAACTATCACTTACATGCATATTCTTTTGAAATTTTTATTTTCATTCCTATTTGTCTGCTACGTTGTAATATTTGTATTGGGGTTTGGCTCAGTCGTTGAGTTCGTCTTTGGCATTTGTTTTTTTGTTACTCTTTAAATAGTTTATGACTACTAAAAGACTTTTCATCTATTTTTGGTGTGCTTTTTGGTGAAGTGGAATGTGTACTTCACTCATTTGAAATGTGAAGCGAGATTAATTTGTCGTTTGGCGTTTACATTTTTGAAGAATTTAGACGAGAGACGGGATATACATACATCAAATGGAGGTAAATGGAAGGTGTTTTGAGAAACCACACAAACTTTTTCCTTCATTTTACTTCATTACATTTACTATTACAGCTACTGCTACTACTACTTCTACTACTACTACTTCTACTACTAATACTGGTACTACTGGTACTACTGGTACTGCCTCTACTACTGCGTTACCTCTACTACTACTATTACTATTGCTAGTTGATGTTACTGTTAAAAAATATTACACTTGATGGTAAATTAGAAGCATATTATATACAATAGATACTGAAACAGAAATGCGGGTTTTGCGGCTCCTTGGCAGCTTGACGTCGTAGACAACACACGAATAATGTTGTTAAAGATGTTTTAATATAATCGGAAGTACTGCTATTGCTACTGCTGCGGCTGCACATACTTCTACGTCAATGGAGACGCTATTTGCAGTAATGATACCTTTATTTTGTCTCAACGTAATTAGGTACCAATGCAACATACTTGTGGTACATACATTTTGTATGTACATACAAGCCACAATAAAGCGCTTAATGTAATTCTTGTTTGGCAATAGAAAAAGTACCTGCATATAGCAGACTCCACAGTCTCCTGAGAAGAGAATAATAATACTGAAATGATAAACCGCAAAAATCAACAAAAAGAAGTTGTAAAAAAAAACCAATTGCATCAAGAAATATTACATGAACTGCAATCATGACCATGGCAAAGAAGAACAATGTCAGTCAACACTTTATAAAAACGAAAAAAAAAAAATAATAATAATAAATAAAAATTCCTTAATGAGCAAACGTATACATAGTAAAGAAGAGGTTTTATAGCTCGAGGAAATATTAAAGTGAGCTATTTCGTTTTTCTGGATTTTATGCGAACAAATTTCTATTTACAGTTGGTGACACTAACATGTGTTTGACATGTGATATTTTATAGAATTATTTAATGAAAAAAGAATTTATATTTGTTGAATAGTCAAAGATATTGTGATATTAGACGACATCCCTCATATTGAAATTGTAATATACACTAATGTGTGCAGTTTTTGATGTGCCATGATGCGCGGTGTTCTTCAAATTGTTGCTGAAATACAATCAATTTCAGGTATACGATAGAAATTGTACGATGGCAATCGATATTATTGTTGTGTCTTTTCAAAGAAATGGTTCTTAACTCCATCGATGAGCATTTCCATTGGTAGCATAGTCCAATAACAGAAAAATGTCTGGTTCAACAGACAAGATAGAAATGTCTATACGTATTTGATGTTCACTTCACTCAAATCTCTTAATAGTTTGGTTCAGTCAATTTACATTTCATTGAAAGATGATGAAAGATGAAAGATGAAATATTCATTAAAATACTCAAAATTTGTCTTCCAAACTGGAGTACCGCTATTTTAAACCTCTTAGAGGAGGATCATTTACAAAATTGATATTTTTATAAAATATTATATGGCCCAGTCTCATTCATTTATTCTACTCAACATTTTTTCTTTAACATTTACCTTATAAAAGGCAATTAAGAGCACTTGAAAATCGACTTAGATTTGTGAAATATATAACCGACTTCAATAATTTTATCTGCCACGATTTAGAAGGCTTCCTGCTATATTGAGGTTATTATAAAATTGTCTCCCATCTCTCATAATGACATAGGGGGGTGGTAACTGAAGTACCCAGAACTACTACTAACAAAGAAAACACAATAAATTTGGAAAAATTTTTCTTTATTTCTCAACATAATCTCTCATTTCAGCTCTATACACATTTCAAAGCGATATTCTATAGCTTCGATACCCTGTTTATAGTATGAACTGTCTAGCTCATTAAAATAGCCACCTACCGCCAGGACCACCCTCGTAGTACAATATTCAATGTAGACGATAAAAACAAATTTTGAAAGTTTTATTTGATAAAAAAAGCGAGAGTTTTGCGATAAATTATAATTAATTAATTATTATTGATAATATTGGCTACCTTAGTCCAGTGGTTAATGCATTGTCCTACTCGTCGTCTTAGCAACTCGTAATTTGGTCAACGGGATTCATTTTTTGGAAGCATAAGAAATTGTTAATTGAAAATGTGACTGTTCGACAAGCAATTGTCAATTGTCATTCGACAGTAACAAATTACTATGAAAATGCCACTTAAAGAAGCTCTGTAACAAATCTCAGTAACAGTCATGCCACAACCATTTTTTTTTGCTATTCGAAATATAATGGTATGTATTATACATTTTATTTTTATTTTTATTATACATTCAAAGGCGGCTTATATCTACAAGGCACAAAAATCATGAAAAAGAATGTCGATAACGATTTTTCTGAGCCTCTAGTATCACCTTACTTAGTGACATAGTTTGCCATTACAATTGAAAATGGATTTTGGTCGTTCGGAGAACATATTGTCATTGGAAAATTCAAAATTTTGACAGATTCTCCCCTCAATCAGATATGACCAACGCAATTACTGGATTTTAATATGCACAACTCTTTGATGCAGCTCATAGTTGTACCTTATTCTACACTTAGCGCTCGCACAAATCAATCATAACTTGGCACTTAGTATATTCTTTTATACATTTTTCTTGTTACTTTGCATTTGTTATTAAATATTATTATGGTATTTATTTGATCAAAAATCTACAAATTGTATAGTACTCATATACAATTAAAGAATAATCCACAAGTCATTTGCAATTTCACATATCACACGAATATTATGGCAGAAAGTCTTACTGAAATCCGATTATTGTATAAATTTACTTGAAAAAAAAACAATGCACTTAAAAGTTGTACAATTCCATAGAGTAATATATATTGTTGATAAATTTTGTAATATTAAAAGCAATTGGCTTAGAAATCATATGCATATTGGCATCACATCAATAAATCATATACATATAATCAGTGGTAATATTACATATTTGTAATATCCGCATATACCAAGAACAACTAGTTAAAAAACCACACATTTGTAGTACAAAAGGTAGACAAATGTACAGGCTTTATAAATATTTATTCAATACAAATTCTTTAGATTTACATATGCGTACATTTACAAAAGCCAAAGATCATATCATTAGCATATTCTAATCACATGGAAAGATACAAAGAGAGAGAGAGAGAGAGAGAGAAATATTCATCGACTTAATACGCTTTCTTTTTTCGATATTACAAAGGAGACGGATGGAAAGTAAGCATAAAAGGAAATTATTCCGGTATTTTTCATTTTGCTTTTCGATGTGAGTGAGTGAGTGTATAATCCTTTCTTTGAATGAATGAATACAAGAAATGAATACCTACAGCAACAACAAAATGCATGTATATTTTTTTCGTTTGTTAACAAAATGGAAAATATGTTGCCATCGGACAAGAAGAAGAAGAAGCAGAAAAATAGAAATAAGCAGAAATAAAGGTTCAAAATTATGGTTTCCGATCAAAATATGTACATACAACATACGTATGTAGTATATACAGGGTGAAGGAGTCGAAGTATGTAGCACACCATATGAAATGTTTCTAGTGAAACCAGCAGTAACTATTTGACCGCACAAAAAAAAAAAAAATCCAACAAAAAAATCCAAAAGAGATATGCTTTTGCTGAGCATATGCCACAACAAGAACAACAACAACCAAATCAGTAATAATAAGAAACAAAATACGCAAGAAAATTTATATACTTTTTGTGCTCCTGCTGTTATTGTTGGTGTGCTATTATTTAAGATACAAAAAAAAAAAAATAAAAAATAAACTAAAAAATAAGAAAATGAACTACCCGCCGCTATGGCTGGTTGCTGTTAGTGCAACTTATATTCTTCCTGTTCTATTCTTTCTTACTCAAGTTCCGCTTCCGTTCTAGTCTAACGCACAATGCCGCATTAAACGGAAGGAAGGTGATTTCTTCTTTTCGTTTACGTTTACGTTTTCGATTTCAATTTCTTTTACATTTCATCTTAAATCGAATACAATACAAGAACAAGATGAAGAAGAAAGCAGAAGAAATCTACAAAGTAGCAAAACAACAAATAAAAAAATGCAACATAAAAGCACAGTATTATACTTATGTATGTATTTATATAGTATATTAGAACATACAACAACATCGACAATAACAAAATACAGAAGAAAAATATAGCAAACATAAGGAATTTGTTCGCAAAGAAATATTATATTTGTAAAAGGATAACTATATACATAAAGGTATGTTGCTTACACAGCGCCACGCTTAGAGGTGAATGAGAAAAAGTAAAGCAAAAAATAAAAAATAAAAGAAAAATCTGTTGAGTCGTGCAAAAAGTGAAAGGACATGAGATTTTTGTATTAAAACCATATCGATATGCAATAAAGAATGAAGGCATACACATAAATACATACACAGCATTTCTAATAAACATTTTTCATGGATTTCCTCAATTTGAAATCCTGTAAAAGGTGTGTACACGCATTAAGATGGGTCATCGATTTTAACACCCTGGCTGAGCGAATAATATAAAAATTAGAGCTTTTCAAGTGTTTTTTTCCCCCAAGGAGTCAAAATGAACTGTGCAAATTTGGAACTGTCGTGCAAATTTGTATGAGAGCCTCACCTCACTCACTTATACTTCTACCCTCTAAATGCGATTCCTGGGCAGTTATTATTGTTTGAAGTCTAGTTAGGAGATGAAATATGTACAGAAAAAATGTTGAGGAGTAAAGCTAAAGTGTATTAGTGATAAATATTACTTCTACAGAGGCACCCACTGGCATTAGTCGGAGCTAAATTTATGGAAACGTTAATTTCTAATTAGGTTCAATTGATGCTTTAATAAATTTCGCTCCCATTACTGCTATGGTGCCGGTAGGGGGAACAAATATATCAAAAAATCTCTTTAATTTTTGCTTCCCAGTGTTTCTTCTGAATAAACATACTCTCTATCTCCACCCCTTTATGAAGCTTCCATATAAAATGAACACAAAAATAGCTGAATATCAACAAATAATCCCATAGTCGTCAAGGAATCACCCATAGAGCCCTAATATATATATGACTAGGCCTCATTAATCTCTTTAATTTTTGATTCCCAGTGTTTCTTCTGAACAAACTCACTCTTTATCTCCCTCCACCCCTTTAGGAAGCTTCCATATAAAATGAACACAAAAATAGCTGAATATAAACAAATAATCCCATAGTCGTCAAGAAATCACACATAGAACACTAAAATATATGGCTAGCCCCCATTAATTTTTGATCCCTAATATTTATTCTGAACATAATCAATCTCTATATTTACTCCTTAATGGAGCTGCCATACAAAGTGAATATAAAATCACCTGAAAATTGACAAATAATCTCATAGCTGCTTAGGTATCATCTCTAGTGTAATTAAATTTATGATCGATTCCCATTAATTTTTCCCACCCCAAAATTTCCTCTGAACATATCTAACACCTATTTCCACTTCTTACGAAGGGGCTGCCATACCAAATTGATGCTTTTATAATAGCTGGAAACTGAATACCTTTGTAGTTACAACTCTTCAATATGATTTGCTTCATTGGAAAAAAAATTGCTCAAAACTATACAAATTTTATATTTTTCGCTGAGTCCAATTTTATGTCACACAATGTTATACACCCTAATATGCATGAATATACTTATATGTAAAATGATGTGTGGGTAAAAAACTTAACCAAAACGAATAACAAGAATAACGACAGCAAGTAAACCATTTTATAATAATGTTGAAAGAATCGAAAATAAATTTCTTCACGATGATTTTCTGCTTCTTTAGCTCTGCCCTTTAAATGATACTCGCATATGTACTCATATAATGCCACCTTACGTTAAATTTTTTTTGAGTAATTTTTGTATAACATTTTCTTTGTCATGATGATGATGATATTGTCGATTTTTTTACTTTCATTACTTATCGTATATGTTTAACATACGCATAATCTTATATGAGCAAAAGAGGTATCTATATTAGAGCAGCTCAAATTATTTAACGATAAAGGTATAGCAAAACACAATACTAGGTATTATCTTCAATGCATATGTGTATGTTAAATAAAGTGTCTGAAAAAATCTTGTATGCAATTTATTTTGTCTTTCTTGGGATTTCAAATATGTTGACAGAACTTGATGCCAGCTGCCAAATTATACATGAAATTGGGAATATAATTTTAACATGTTTTATCTCAAACTCGTATAAAACTTGTTCTCTTATCTATTGTGGATTTGTGAGATGCTCGATATATATTTTTTGACATCGATTTCACCGAAACTTCCTTTCAAAAACACTTTTTAGAATTTTCTTGGGTACATTTGTCTTTTCAAATAATTTGAACACCCCCTAATAAATGTATATATTTTTTTTATTTTATCTTCATACTCATCGCACAAACTCAATAGTAAACTGAATATAAACAAGTCACAAGTATGATATACTCACAAAAAGCAATGTGATAAAGAAAATGAATGCAAATTGTTCAAAATATAACTTGTATATAGCATAAGTTTATATCTATAAGCCGCAACATTCAGCATTGAGTATTAAAAATAATAATAAAATCTGTTTTTTTTTAAAGAAAGATATAAATAAAAAAAAATAAGGAATTAATATGCTAGTAGAAGTAAGTGTAATTGTGTAAAATTCTTCATAAAAAAACAGCAGGAATACATCAAAGGATATGCTCTGCAACTCATTTTCTCCCCTTCCCCTCGGTCTCTTCTGCACTCCTGGTCATACAAATTTACATACATATGTAAATTCTATGTGCGAAAATAATCGCTGATTTAACACCTGGTATCTGACTGACTGATTATTATTGACTTAAAAACTTTATAAAATTTACTGTTTCGGACTGATGTATTGTTTGTACGAGTACATGCTTGATGCTTGATTGTGATTGATAAAGTAAAGTACATAAAAGTACAAATTATACGTACATACACGAGTATACATATATTATAAGTACTAAGTTCATTGAAAGCATATATAAGAATATTATTCAAAATATACCTACACATGCAAATGGTGGCACCGCCTTAGTCATGTACTGCAGTATAAATTGTAGAGTAACTTGGATTAGCATAGAAGCTCAGAGAGAAGAAACTCAGCCGACGACGAAGGAAGAGCAAAACAAGTTAGCTTTCGATGTTAGTAAAAAAAAAGCTTTTAAAGGATTTTCAAAGATACTCTCCAAGTTGCGTGGGTAGTAAAGAAGATATAAGTACATACATCAAGAGTAAAAAGTCAAACAAAGAAAAGGATATTCCTATAATCGTATATGCATAAGTATGTAAGCATTCATATGGTCTGTAGGAGTTACTTAGACATACGCATATACATAAGATGCTCATGTCATGTTGATTAATTATAAAGTTGTATTCAACTGTATTTAACTAAAATTAATTACTATTAACTAACTACTAAGATAAAGGGATACTAACGAGGTAGGTCATATAAATGTATAGTAAAAAATTATTAAGAAACAAAAAAATTCTTAGAATATGTATGTGTAAAAAACTTTCACAAATTCTTTATAATCGTATAAGAGTAAATTTTTTGTTGCATGATTATTCAAGAATATTTTTTTTTTTGCATTATTTAGGATTAAATGAATGTGAACATATTTTACGAGAACTTAAACGCCAGCTGGTTGAACACATATTTTTAAATATCTTTTTTTCCAGAAATCATTCGATCATCTAATGCAAATTCCAATTTTCTTTAATTGATTTTTAATGTTATCATTGTCATCAAGTGACTACAAATCTATTCAATTGAGACTAAGTAACTCTAAGTGTATATAAATGACTTCACATGGCTTCAAGTCAATTTCAATTTACTCCGAATTGACTCCAATAGACTTCATCATGTAACTCCTAGTGTATTCATACAAGTTCAAGTGACTTCAGATGACTTCAGATGACTTCAGATAACCTCAAACAGTATCAAATTTGAATTAATGATAAAATGAAGTCATAAAATTTGCCTTTTCAAGACTTCGATAAAAAAATGAGTCCATTCTTATGATTCTAAAAATGACTACTAAATGAATAGCCAATCGGTAATTCCAAAACAAAAATGTGTGCATTCTCATGATTGTAAAAATTAATTTACTAAATGAATAGCCAATCGAAAATTACAAAACAAAAAAAAAAAGGTCAAACGTGATTTTTTTCCAAAAAAAAAGGAATTTGTGTGGCATAAATGAGCTTAAATTTTGAAATAAACAAAATATGATTTAAGTGACTTTCTAAGGTCATTTGTCATTTGATTGACTTTTTAAGGTCATTTCTCATAGCTGATCATTTGGCATTGTAGTTTTTTGTTATTTAATAATTAAATCATATATGAAATGAATGAGATGAATGAATGCGATGAAAATTAGTTCACAATATTTTCTTCATATATTCAATACCTAAAAATATGCAATGTTTTTTTGGAAGTAAAATATTTTATATCATACAACATGAGCGACATCCTTCAGGTAAGTAATTTAATAGTTATTATGACGAATTAAATTACATTTCAAATAAATACTTATTTCTGTTTATTTACTAATATTTTTTTTTTTGTATATGACAAGTTAATCATCGCTTCAATGGATCGTACATATTGTGTGCATGTACATGAATATCGTATTGAATATTTAACAAAAATACACACACACAAACTGCAATATGTTGATTCGTATGAATATTCATGTTGTCTTTTATTCTTATCAAGCTGTGTGTGTGTTTTTATTTTTATTTAATTTTTTTTTTTTTTCATTATTACTTTTCTCTTAATAATAATGTCAACAGTTATTTAAACTGTCACTCAGAATATAGTGCTTAGAAATACACTTTCCAACCCTGCATGTCTAACGTGTTGAACTGCTGTTTGCCACATGTGGTGGCATGCTTATACATAGTTGAGCATATTGTGTTGTTTCGAAAATTATGAAACCTTGAATGCGACGTCTTAGCTGTCGTTGTTGGTGTCGTCGTCGTCGTCGTCGTCAACCATCAAGCACGCGATAAACAATACAAATGAATGAAACAATGTATGAGTGAGCTGAACTGAGAGTAGGATTTACTATATGGTAGTATGCTCTTCACCTTGGAAATTGAATATTGGAAAAAAACAAATTCATATATTGTGTATATGATGAGTTATTATTACTACGACCAAGTATTCTATTGAATTTTTCGTCATGGATAGTCTTAGGTCGATTGATACTGATATCATCACTATTAAATAATATATATGAATGGGGGAACTTTTCAACTTGAAACTGCTTTTTGAGCAGCTTAAAAGTGTTACATGTTGCCCTGAGACATTTTCTGGTCACTCTCATCCTTCAATGGTATGCAACAAACTTGTTGTTGTCTGACAAAGAAAGGACTTTTTCTTTTTGTTTTTTTTTTTTTTGCAAAGGATATTGGTAAAAGTTTTACACCACACTACTTATTCATATAATATGTATAGATATGGTATTAACCTAACGAACTTGTCCATCTACACTGTCCCTCCCCCCCTCCCCCACAAACACATACATATACATATGTGATACTTATGATATTCGAAACTTACAGCCTACACAACATACGCCAGCATGGTTGGCCTTTTGACTTTCTTTGGTCAGTTTGGTTTTCTTTCACTTTGACCACTTGGTTAGCTGGTTTGGTTTGTGGGTTGGTTGGTTGGTTGGTTGGTCGATTAAAAGGCTTCCTTTCGGCCACTGTTCATTTATCAATTTCTTTAACAATGTTACAAACAAACATTTCAACTAAATACTAGCAACAACAACAACAAGAACAACAATGATGTCGATGATGTCTGTAAATGGAAACGTTGAAAGGTTCTTTAGTTTTAACAATGCGAAAAAGAAAAATAGCATGAAACTAACTCCTTGACTTTTGTTGCTATGTACGTAGTTAATATGATGTTGTTGTTGCTGTTTACGTACATTGCTGTCACTAATATTTAAGGATAATACTCTTTAAGCTAACAAATGTTTGCAAAGAAAACATGAAAAGTGAAATAATCAATCCAGCTCTTTAGTCATTCGCCCTCAGGCTCACCTTTTGTTTGGTTGTAGGTTGACGGACGGCTCTCGTTTACTTTTCAACATTTGACATATGAACACACACATACATATATTTAATGTTAAGTCAGATGTTTGAGTAATTTTCTAATGTTGTCCTGTAAAAGGGTTTCTACATATGTACAACTACACATGTGTCCATTACTTACATGTCATTCACATTCCTAATGAGAAAAACTGACTTTTCGGAAGAGAATTCCTGCCATAATTTCTCCCACAATTGATTACAATAAATTGAGTCCTGCTTTTGGGATATTCAATAGATTTTTGTCATCACTTACCTCCTTCATCTGTCATCACCAATATTGTTGTCTCCGGTCCCAAGCCCTCAGGATTGAAGACTTGTACGGTGACTTTGTATTGCGTATATGTTTCGAGGTTATGAATTTCATGACTCTGCAAGGTGAAAAGAAGAAGAAGAGAGAGATTAAAATATATTACATCTCAATATTTAGTAATATAAAAATAAATACAAGTGTTCCTATATATATATATATTTAATAATTTCACTATGAAACAAATGCAAGCTCATTGTCTGGCGGCGGAATGATTTCAAGTCAGGACGAAAGACCTAGACCCATAGAGTAAAACTTCCAAAACGTTTTGCGTTTTCAGTGTCAAATTTTTGTTTATGACCATATTAAATTTGCAATTTTTTTTATTTGACACCTTTTAGAATAAATTGGCAAAAGGGTTAAAATTCATATAGGAGCGAAATATGTAACTTACACATATGCAGTGAAGTTTCACGAGGAATAGTTTTGTAGAACATTTTAATACACTGGTTCCCTTATGAAAGGGTAATTTTGACCCATTTTTTGGAAAAATCAAATAAAATGGCATTTGGGTGGTCGCTAGAGGGTTAAAGTGTTCTAAAAAATTATTCACCAGAAAATTTAACTAGGGGTGTTCTCAGACAAAATCGTTATACAAAGAACGGAAAAGTCCACAGAAAATAAAAAATAAATATGATCCCTTGAAATATGCAACATTTTTATAATTTCTTCATAATTATAACTCTAGCTCTTTTCGAGGGTGATGTTTCGTCGCATGGGACATCAGCATCGCAATCATCGCTATCATCACTATCTGAGTAATGCATGATGTCCACCTGTGACTCCACTGCTGGTTCTTTAAATTCAAATTTTTCTTTCGCTGTGCCTCGGGTAAATTTCTTTCAAACACAAGAAAAGTGATTTGCTTTTTTACGACAGTTTTAATTAAGCTTTCAACAAGTAAGTCTCAACATATGATCATGAAGAATTTGAAGAGGGAGCAGTAGGCCCAGCAGTGGAGTCACATGTGGACACCGTGTGTGATTAAAATAATGTATAAAAAAGTTGCATATTTCAAGGGGTCATATTTGTCTTTTTATTTTCTGTGAACTTTTACGTTCTTGGTATAAAGATCTTGTCTAAAAGTAACCCTAGTGAAATTTTGTGGCGAATAATTTCATGGAAAATTTTAACCCTTTAGAGACCTCGAAAATACATTTTTATTCAGACTTTCCAAAAAAAGTGATCAAAACGAACCTTTCATGAGTGAAATTTTACTGTACCTGTATGAATTTTAACTCTTTTTTTCCACTTATTCTAAAAGGCGTCAGCCGAAAAATTGGAAATTTAATATGGCCGTAAAAAAATTGTTGCCTTAAAATGTAAAAAGTTGTCAAAATTTTACAATATGAGTTTAGATCCGTCACCTTCAGTTAGAATTATTCCGTCTCCACAAATACTGTGTCACTTTGTTATTAAGTAACTATAGTAAATCCAAAAAGTAAGAGAGTATTATATTTTTGTCGAAAAACAGAATGTACTATTTTTCGAAGTAATTTTTTCGTTACATACTGCGCTCTTTTCATCATCCATACGAAATTTCTTCGATTGGATTTTTGTGTGAATTATATTGCTACAAAAGTATCAGTAGCAGTATTACGCATCGGTTTTAACACCCTACACTACACCTAACACCCATGGGAACTGGTGACGGATATTGTCACAGCACATACGATAATTTTCATTGAAGAGCAGGTATATTTGAAAAAGATTGATGCCAGCTAAAAAGCACGCCTTTACTTAGCATAAATGTATGTTTTTTAGCGAAAGTTTATCTACCTCTCTGTCATATTGCAGGGTGTCTAAGCTTCGTTATTATCGAAGTTAAATTTTTTGCATTTTTTTTTTCTGTAATTTTCATTTCTGGCATGAAAATTTACTTATCAGCTAATAATAGACTGTAAATAAGAGTACCACAAAAATGCTAAAGGAATTTTTTCATCTGACACAAAAAAAAAAAAAAATTATCGGTGTTGGTGGTTGCCGATGCGAACTAACTCTTTCTATTTTTTTAATACAACATATATGTATGTATTTGTATATATATATATTTTTTTTTCGTTTAATTTATTTTTCAGTAAAACTTGCAAGTTGACAATAGCTGCTGCCGTAGCTGCTACTGAAAGTTAGCTGGCTGTTGGATGCAAATATAAAGCTTGTGCTTAAGTTATACGTTTTCATGCGGAAATTGTGTATGGTACGTTGATGACATTTTTCTCGACTGTTTCTCAAATCGATAAAAAATACTTAGGATAAACGACAAAAAGCAGAAGAAGAAAAAAAATAATATGGGAATAATAACGTTGATCGGAAATTAAGTTGGTTACGAGATTTTTATTATTTTTTTTTTTGCCCACTCTTTCTTTTCTCCTCTACATGTCTTCTCTCGTAAAATGCTGTACTCCTTTTTTTTCAATTTATATTTTATAAAATGAAATTAAAGTTTGCGCTTTCATATATTTCTTTTGATAGAAACTTATTTACAATAGAATGTAGCAAAAGAGTATGTTGAAGAGAAGAAAAATCTTACTGTACACATACCTGCATACATACTACATAGTATTGAAATATTTTAAGCTATAACATAAATATGAGTTTTCAAAAATAAACGAATTGCACAAAATTCTATCGAAAGTTTGCTTTACTAATATTATTTATGTTCTTTAGAAAAGTAGGGAAGATGAATGGAAAATATATTCTTACTGTGTATTAATTACGAAATTACACAAATAGAAAGACGCGTAATGTTTTTATTCGAATGTTTACAACACGAAATAACCATAGCAGTTGTAATTACATTTCATTTAAATCGATTTGATTGAAAAACGTAAAAAATATGATTTTTCAAATGATTCAGATGTTATCAGACTTTTTTAACTAAGCAAAAATATTATTGGAGGGGATAATTAATATGCTTCTGTCTTACATTTTACTGTTCTATGGGTGATTTCTGGTAAGCTATGGGGTTTATTTCTTAGTTTTCAGGTCGTTTGAGGTACATTTGAGTATGGAAGCCTACCAAGGGTTAAGGCTAGGGTAGGTTTGAGGGTAAATATGTTCACAAACAATGTTACAACGCGAAAATAATGAGGGTTAATAATATATTTTAACACTCTTTGGAACTGACTTTTTTAAAAAAATATTATTTTTTACTTTAGCCCAAATAAAGATTGCTGACATGGGGTGAGTGTATTTCGGGAAAATGTTTAGGAGCAATAATTAATGGGATGAGGGATTTTTTACCGATTTTCGTAAATTTTTTTATTTATTTTGAAAAAGATTGGGTATGATTTTTGACCAAAACTATATTATTGCATTCATCCAGTTAATTAGAAACCTCTTGGTAGGATTATACATATGTACGTACTTAGTAATAAACGCTTTTCAGCACATAGTCGATAGTTTCTTTCATTTATGTTGTCTTGTGACATAAAATTTGGGCAAAAAAAAGAAGGGAATTAATATTCGAAAAATTTAGAAATTATTCGCAAACTGCCGTTGAATAAATTCTTCATAGCAGGCTCTGAGTTAAACACACATGGCATCAAATACACGACTTATTAAGTTATAATATTCATATCTTACGTATACTTAGAAAGTACTTTAGCTTGACAATTAAAATCTGCAAATATTTATACAACAACTATTATATTAGATTTTGCAATAAACCATGTGAGAATTATGAGTACTGAAGTTAAATTAAACCGCTTAAGCTATATAAAGTGGTATACATATCCTATGTAAATTATTAGTTGTCATAGTAGTAGTTAATGTGATTATTCACAAAATCTTCTTAATGAAGTGGGTAGTGTTTGTTTATTTTGTCTTTATCAAGGACAATGAACAAAAATAATTTAAACTCATCATTAGTTGAAGCAAAGCAAATAAAAAATGCTCATGAAAATGCTTTCTATGTTCGTTTGTATTTAATGTGTACAAAAAATGCATAAATACACTCGTATGTGCATATAAGCACCTATACGCAAATGCATAAAATAGTCGCGTGCTTATTATGCGTGTATTTGTATGCATATAGCTGAGCGCCTTAGTGTATGTATTATATTCACAAAAGCATTTGTTCTCATTTAAATGCTTGCGAATGTCGGTATATTTATATATGTGCTGTTTTATGTACATGCACCCCTCAATAATTCTATGTAGGTATGTTTGCCTTTTTGCATGCGACAAACAAGCAATTTATGCTCTCAGTTTAGCTGGCGCGCATTATACACTATGAATGATGGCAAATTAAATTTATCAAAGGTCAAAACTGGAAAGAGTCACAAAGCAGACCGCAGACATTTGCACATATACACAAACACACACATATACATTTACAATATATAGACATTCATGTCAGTAGTCGTTATGCACTATGCATATATGCATTTATATATAAGCATGTTCATGTACATAAAATAGCAATAGTATGTGAATACATATGTATATGTAAATACAAGCTTAAGTGATATTTGCTGTTGTGGCTATTGTTGTTGATCTTTTTCGTCGTTGTTCATTTGCCATTGCAGCTGACATTGTACATTGCTGTCATCCCATAGAACAATGGGACCAAATTAGAGACAAATTGCACTGAGTTTAATAAAATAAAATACTAGTAGACGCTGTGTCATTGGCTGGTATTCGGTACAAAATATATATTTCGAAATATTTTAAAGTTTTTCATAATTGGCAAGTTATTGCAAAAGAATGAATTCAATGATTTTCATTATCATTTGAAGATCCCCCCGGCTGCAATTTTCCTTTTTTTTCAATAAAACCCTTCCTTTGCGTGGATTCAAATCTAGCTGAGGACAATTAAACAGTCGTATTTCAGGAAGCCAAAATTTTCTTCCCTCAAACAGTGTCGACGTGAGAGTAAGAAATTCATCTGGCAGTGAAAATTTGCCAATAAAAGCGTTGAATTTTGTGACAATATCCCCATAAAAAATAATGTCATAAGAGTTCGTCATTCTCAGGGGTCAATAAAACTAGCCAGTTGCTCGTTCTTATATAGAATGAGAATGTGGATTAAAAGAATGTGTCTTATAATTACCTATTTAGCTTCCTAAAACAAATAAATTACTCTTAGGGTCGTACGAGATACGAAATGGATAATTCGTGATTGCAGTGTTGGGGCGAGTAGGCATTACTTCTCATGCCAAATCACCTTAGAATCGTAAGAAGTCCCTTAACATAATGTTTTTATTAAAAATTCACAACAATACTTGAAGTCCAAGGTCCTTAGGGTCTTGTAACGCCAACCAAAATACCAGCTATGTATATTTTTTTATATTTCCCCATCGTTGCATACTTTTAGGATGAACAAAGAAATCAGTATAATATGCAGAATTTTTTGTTGAAAATTGTGTTTTGTTCTATATTCGAATTTAATTCATTTCTGAAATCGAAAAACATTATACATATCAAAAAAATCCTTACATTCTTACTTACTTACTTACATTCCTTACATTCATTGAGAATCTCTTTTCAATTTTTTTGATAGATTTTCTTTTACTAAAGTAATAAATTTTAAAATTAAAATTTTAATAAAAATAAAATCAAAATTTCTTGAATAAATTCCAAATAGGTAATAGAAAATTTGGCCTGAGAGTTTTCAAAAACACATTTTCAGATGTTTTTCGTTCAACGGACTAAATAAATTAATTGCATGCAACATACTTGTGGCATTATAGTACGAGCTTATTTAAAATGGCACTGAATTTTGTGTTTCTTTGACATTATGAATTAAATTTTTTTCTGAATTTTGTCTATTAGATGGATTACTGTGCGTTGGATTAGTTGTTAATTGTTTGTTGCTGCTTTATAATATTTATAATTTGGTTCAGTTGATGCAACTGCTGTTGTTGATGCTGATGTTCTCTTTTAGAACTAAATTGAAAACCATCATTGTCGAAAATTAAGTTTTACATGTATGCGGTGATGGTTTAAAATTTGTGGCTCAATGTGAAGCATATAAATACAGTGCGAGAGAGAGGGAGAGAGATAGATAACATATCATCTAATAAAAAAATAATAAAAATAGAAAAAGAAGCTAATGAGTGAATAAAACAAAACGAAGCTTGAAATATAATTTTTAGTTTTCAAATATTGCAATATGAAAATTTTAGGGGGAAACTATCAACAGCAAGCACTCTGACGACAGCAGTAATGACAAGTACTACAACGTGCACTAATTTGAAACCAAAAAAGAAAAGAGAAAAAAAAAAAAAAACCAAAGATAAAATCATAGCCACACCTACAGTCTCTTTTTCTTTGGTTTCATGCCAATATCAAAGTGGAACTAATGCTCGCAACTGGAGTTTGAGGGTAGATGTACGAACTTTATGTTGGAATTTTCATAAAAATTCCATAATTTTTGGTCTCGTTCGACATACATAAGTAAATTTTCTTACGATTATTTTTTTTGACAATTTTACGATTTATGCATACCAGCTAACTAACCAGCGAACCATTCTGTAACCCGAAGACCATCACAGCTTCATAGTATTTAGAGCTTGTAATAAAATAAAATGCAAGTGTGTGTGTGTATGGGTGAATAGAAGTAGCAATAGGGATAATAAGGTTGTCATAGTGAAAATGTAATGTTACTTGCTGATAGCCAAAGGTAGAATGCAACAACCTGCTCTTGAAAATTTTTACGAAAAATTTTAGGTACCAACGCATTACTTTTATTTTTAAATTCATACATTTCTTTTTGGTTTTAATTCTTATCTGTTTGTGCTTTCTAAATTAATGCTACACGATGCAGAAATTTTAATTGCTGTAAAAATGGGTAAAATTGTAACACAAATAAAAAAAAACCGACACAAACACACATACAAACACACACTCATCTATAGAGACAAAGAATTTCCCGTAAAGTGACGCTCGGCAGTGTAATGTATAAATTAGTGCTTTGAGGTGGTTGTAAGTATGTATGTGTGATGCGTGTATTAAAATAGTTTTAAAAAAGTCCAAAAAAAAAAAAAAATGCCGCCAGGCTCTCGAAAGTTCAGAGTTTGCATAGGTTGAATATATTTATGTATACCTATGACCGAATGAATGCGAGGGTGTAGTGTTTTATTAAAATAATGCACTTCTATGTAGGTGTATGTGTGTGCGTGAGTGTAAAATAAACATATATTAAGGTGAACCATATCAAAAACAAAGAAAAATCACCTAAAAGTCCATAAATAATTCCATAGAAGCCCAAAAATCACTTCTAGAGCGCTGAATTGTATGATCAGGACTCATTAATTTTATCTTTCTAATGTTTCCTTGATATATATCTACTTTCTATCTCCAGCCTGTAAGAGGGCTCCCATTGAAAATGATCACAAAAATACCTGAAAATCGACAAATAACTCCACAACTAGCATTGCATTGGTGAAGTGTATGGCACAATTCTCTTTAGTTTTTTCTCCCGAACATTACCACCAAATATTCTCATTGTCTACATCCACCCCACGTGTGGGCTCCCATACAAAATGTTCACAAAAACACATAAAATGCGATTAATAACGATATATATGGCCCTTTGTTTCTCCCTGGAACTGTAAGATTTATATATAATAACGACATAGCTGCTCAAGAATTGCTCTTAGGATAACTGGCTCCAATTTCTTCCAAATATACTTATTCCCTATCTTGACCCATTAAGAGAACTGCCGTAGGAAATGAATGCAAAATGCAGCTGAATATCAACAAATAACCCCACAACTACACTTATGATCAGCTCCCATTAATTTTCACTCCTGAGCTTTATCTCCAAACATACTTACTCTCTAACTCCACCCTCACAAAGGGCACCCATGAACGCTCTTACACCTTCAAATTGATAAATAACCCTATAATCGCTGCTAATGGCCGCTAGAGCATTGAAATTTATGACCGACCTCCATTAATTTTCTCTCGTCAACATTTTCACAAAACGTATTGTCTCCCTAACTCCACCCTCTAACAGGGCTCCCATATAAAAACCAAAAACACCTTAAAACCAATAAGTAACTCCATAGCTTGCTCAGAATCGCTTCTACAGCACTACAATGTATGACAGATCTTCATTAATTTTCTGTCGTCAACATTCTCACCAAACGTACTGACTCCCTAACTCCCCCGTCTAAGCGGGCTCCTATACAAAATCAACCCAAAAACACCTTCAAATCGATAAATAACCGTAGCCCCAGAATCGCTTCTAAAGCACTGGAGCACACTTCATTAATTATCTCTCGCCAACATTTTCTTCAAACATACTTAACCTCGATTTCTGCCTCTTAAAGGTGCTCCATTACAAAAGTGCTAAAATTCTAATGATTGCAACAAACTTATCCAAACTTTTTTGTTTTCGCTAAGCCACATTTGCAAAATTCTACTTTATACAATTTAACCCTTACAATTGCATCCACCTTCATGTACGTACTTTATCGTACATAATATGTGTGACTGTATGTTTGGGCGTGTAATTTTTTCCATTCAGAAAAAAATTTCATCGAAAAAAATCGTGCTCTTGAACTCTGCGAGCAATATATATGCTTATTACAGTGTGTGCGTGTGTGTGTGTCTGCGCATGGGTGAGTATATGGACACAAAAATAATTTTTTACAAAGATAAAAAAATTGTATAAGTCATATTTTAAAGTCACCTCACCACGTACTGGCCAAGTAGCATAGCATGTTCAGCATCAACATGAACTATGGGACACATACTCATGCACCGGATGCAAATACATAGTATTCGGTATCGTCAGCATCAATGATAATAGAAATCATGAAGCAAAAGCTAGCATAAAATTACTAAAGTATCCAACCAACCAGCATTGTAAGTGATAAGCGAAAAAATATGCATTTAGAGAAATAACAAAAAAAAAAAATCTCCTTACAGTCGGCTGGGGCCGACCAAACTATACCCTGCATATGTAGATTTATATATAAAAAGTTTATTCTTTTATTTCCACTTTTCGAGAAACAATTTTTGCATATACTACTAATTTACACCCGAAATATGGTTGACTTTGACGAAGTAAAGGGATTTTAAGATAATTCCGAGGCTTAGTATGGGAGCTATATAAAAAGTGGGCGTGGCTTACCACTTTCTAGTAAATCCAATTAATTTTTCAATGTTAATCCACACCTTAAATTTGGTGTCCTAAGTTGAATAGTTTCTAAGTTATGGTGGTTAACATTTTTGTTTAATTTCCTCAACTTTGTATGGGAGCCCCAATAAGAAGTGGGCGTGGTACGCTGATTTTTCGCCAGATTATTTCCGACTACGATATTAATTTAAGTGTCAATTATGGTTATTGTAGACATAAGATTGCCTAAGTTACAGCTGTTTCAATTTAAAATTTGTATGGGGGCTACGATAAACACTGGGCGTGGTGCGCCCATTTTCTGTGAGCCTAGTTGCTCGTACAATACTAATCCATACCCTAAGTCTCGTTGTCCTAGGCTAAATGGTTTGTAAGTTATGGAGCTTAACATTTTTGTTTAATTTCCTCAACTTTGTATGGGAGCCCCAATAAGAAGTGGGCGTGGTACGCTGATTTTTCGCAGGATTATTTCCGACTACGATATTAATTTAAGTGTCAATTATGGTTATTGTAGACATAAGATTGCCTAAGTTACAGCTGTTTCAATTTAAAATTTGTATGGGGGCTACGATAAACACTGGGCGTGGTGCGCCCATTTTCTGTGAGCCTAGTTGCTCGTACAATACTAATCCATACCCTAAGTCTCGTTGTCCTAGGCTAAATGGTTTGTAAGTTATGGAGCTTAAAATTTTAGTTTAATTCACTCGACTTTGTATGGGAGACCCATGAAGGAGTGGGCGTGGCACACTGATTTTCTGCCAGATTTTTGCCGACTACGATATTAATTTAAGTGTCAATTATGGTTATTCTAGACAGAAGATTGCCGAAGTTACAGCTGTTTCAATTTAAAATTTGTATGGGGGCTACGATAAACACTGGGCGTGGTGCGCCCATTTTCTGTGAGCCTAGTTGCTCGTACAATACTAATCCACACCTTAAATCTCGTTATTCTACGCTGAATAGTTTGCAAGTTATAACCGGTAACATTTTTTTTAATTTCCGCAACTTTGTATGGGAGACCCAAAAAGGAGTGGGCGTGGCACATTGATTTTCTGTCATATTATTTCTGACCACCGTGTTAATCTAAGTGTCAATTATGGTTATTCTAGACAGAACATTGTAGAAGTTACAGCAGTTTCAATTTAAAAGAAGTACAGACACTTTGTATGGGAGCTACGCTAGAAAGTAGGCGTGGCTCATCCACTTTTGGTGAGATTATATAGTAGTATAATATAACTCTATGTGCAAAATATTGTTGTCCCAAGTGGTATATTGTGTGAGTTATAGTAACTTAAAGATTTTGAAAATTTCGAGGTTAGTCGCTTTGAATGCTTGGTGTGGGCGTGGTTATTGACCGATCATGCCCAATATCAATCCCCTCCGTACCCTTGGATCATAGATTACTT
The DNA here is from genome assembly GCA_963854835.1 of Megamerina dolium. Lineage (NCBI taxonomy): Eukaryota > Metazoa > Arthropoda > Insecta > Diptera > Megamerinidae > Megamerina > Megamerina dolium. Next base: position 28,835,948 of record OY978526.1, on the reverse strand, counting down.
ATGCCAAATTTCATCGTAATAGCTCAATATTTACTCAAGTTATCGTGCGAACCAGCCAGGTGACAGACAGACGGACGGACGGACGGACGGACGGACGGACGGACGGACGGACGGACATCGTTAAATCGAAAATTTAATCGACGCTGATCACGAATATATATCCATGTCTATATCTCCGGAGATTCCTTCAAGTGGACACAAACATCTGACCGAAATGAATATACCATGCATATTGCATTATGCAGGGTATAAAAAATACAAGAAAAATATACGAAGTAATGGAAAGCCAACTATGCATACGAATATCATATATGCGGCAGTCTTCTCACGTACATAGTGTGCTCGATACGTGAGTATAAAGTGCTGATAAAAGATGCAAAATTCCACTTATCAAATTTATACACACTCGCATTCGTCCTTATACACTCATATCGCATTTCTTTTCAACTCAAATTTTGGCTTTTTTTATCCAAAAAATAAAATTTCAAAAAATATATATTAAAATATTTATACGAATTATTATTACCATCATATAGTGCTGAGCGCATATTTTGCAGTAAGAGTACAAAGTGATTTTAAATGATCGTCAAAGGAAGCATAATAAAAGATTAAACAGTCTTTAAGGTCTTGAATGGCTATTGTAATAAAGTAAAATATCATATTATAACTATAGAAATATTGAAGATCCATCCAGCTTCTGACAATAATGTAAAATTAGATGAATTGATTAAAGAATTGCTTAATTTTTTTTATCAATTAAAGCCAAAATTTTTTTTAGATTCGCACCTACAAACAAACAAATTGTACTCACAGTATTTTAAGTATTTTGTCAGTTTATCTTTTCCAAAACATGGATTTAATACGCCAACACTGATAACAATGGTATTGTTGAACAAGAGATTCACACTCTATTCAATGATTTCCATTCATTCATACTGTACTTTGTACACATACTCCTCCACTTTGCCTACACTAACGATTCATTTGATGATGACAATAACATCGACGACAACGGTGACGTTCAATTTGCTTTGTGTCTGTAGGCGTACGTACGTATATACTCGTATATGAGACATGCCGTGTAAATTACTTTTTAATATTTGACATGAGCCTTTGAGTCGCGAAATACGAAGAATACGATATGATGATATCAGATACCTTTTATTTTGTACATACATACAGAAATAACAATATCAACAACTATGGCTGCAATAATAGCAATTGTATCAGTTACAACCAAGAATCAAATATACAAGCATGTAGTAGGTAGATTCTTGTATAATTCTGATATAGCTATTGTTGTTGTTGCTGTTGCTATTCTCATAGGCAGTAGTAGTAATATAGCAAAAAGGTAAAAGTACACACACATTAAACCCAAGGCTTATTCGAAGACAATTTCGAACATGAAATACTATCATTCGAGTACGAGTATATTGTCATCACCTGTAACCCTATCGCCCACATCCCGATGTTTACGCACAGCCATTAGCAGTGTAATTTTAACACTTGTTTACATATATCTACATACAATACAATTGTATTGCATATACTCGTATATAAAATGAGGATTAACAGATCCTCAGAATTGAATGTCAAATAAAATGAAAATAAATGACTTTGTCATCAATTGACATCACTGGCTTTGACATTGCTACAATGATAGTTAATGTACTTGTACTTATTTTTGAAAGGCTTATAGAGTACTTAAAAAAATGAAATTATTTGAATGTTCAATTTTAAAGAGAGAGCTCTGTACTAGGCGCTCAACTTGGACATATTTCACCCCCATAGCGATCTTAGGTAATTAGTGGACATTTTAAACTATAGAAATAATAAGTAATTATTGTACATCAATGAGACTATAACAACCAGTGAATTATATTACAAATATAATAAAATTAAAATAAGAAATACTATAAATAAAATATCTAAAAAATAAGTCATTTCGCGATCGACAACCGAACCCACTCTTACGAATCAAACCCAGCCTGTACGATATTTCTAATTCGGAAATATTTAAAATCCAGTTCTATATCTGTTGCTGACACTCCATGTCATTGAAAATGTTTCTTCTTGTCATTTCGATGCATTTTTAGGTTTCGGTTCATTTATATTTTTGAAACCAACCCCTTCAGTGAATTGACACTAACGAATGTGGATCCATCTTGCGGGCAACTTTTTTGATGGCATGGTTTTGCCTATTTACCAGGACAAGGTATGACTTGAAAGCTAAGGAAATCAAAAATTCAATAATGTTTTCTGCAAAACCCATTGAACGAGTCATATCTTGACCCGCTCACTATTCACAATGAAGCTATGAGGGTTCGCTTCGCTATAACCTATTTCTGAATATCAAAGATTAAGAGCATTCTGCTCTGTAAACGTAATCATTTTGACCACTTATAGCAACTGAGCTAACCATTCTACCTAGTCAAGTCATAAATATTGGTACACAATTAAACGCATTCATTACGAATGTAATATTGGGCGCATCCATTTCTTCTTGACTGCGATTTCACAGTAGATGTGTATGTTTCATTGCCAGGTAAAAAGGTTTTGGCATCAATTGTTTTCAATTATGGAATGGGGCAACATCGAAAATCGTTTTGTTGTACTTGGCCTACTAATATGCAACATGAGAAAAGGTGATATCTTTCGGACGTTGCGACCGCTTGGAATTACTCGCGATTTTTTGTAACGTGCTGTGAATTTGTTTAAGGATATTGGTGGAGTACGAGACCGTCAAAGATCCGGCCGTCCGCGCACTGTGAGAATTCCGAAAGCGATCAAAGCCGTGAAGAAACGAATCAACTGAAAACCGTTGCGATAACAGAAATGCAAATTTCGCAAAAATCCGAGTCCATGAAGATTTGTGACCCAGCGGATACAAGCGACACACTGGACACCTGCTCACGGCCGCATTGGAGGGAAAATGCAAGCGAAAATCGAAAGCGTTACGCAGCCGGTACGCTCATAGACAAATTCTGTCTACTGACGAGAAAATCTTCGTGTATGTTCAGTCATCCAGAGAAGCATCCCAACTCATCCCGAGGATCCAAAGATGCCTCTACTCTAGCTCGCAAAGCAAAAACGACTGAACTGTGGCTAAAGAACAACATTCCGGACTTCATATCAACGGATGATTGGCCAGCTGGTACTCCAGACCTCAAACCGTTGGATTACGAGTTGTAGTCTGTATTATAGGGTATGACTTGCTCTACTCGACACCCAAATATTGAGTCGTTGAAGCGAGCCCTTGTCGGTACAGTGGACATATCTCGCGATCGATGAGTGGCCAGATCGTCTCAGATCGTGCTGGAAGGCAAATGGAAGTCATTTCGAATAAGTTGTTCTAAGATTTGTAGCCATTGAATAACAAAATGAAAAGAAAAAAAAATTTTTGAAAAATATTAATTCGTTGTCATCTGGCGTCGATTTTCTGTGTACCAATATTTATGACTTGACTAGGTAGTATCGATAATATTACTGTAAAATTTATAGTACGAGTGTTATTCGGACCTCTTCCCACTACAAGAATTTTCCGGCTCTCTTGTCGACCCTTATTGATTGAACATCACCCTAGCTGGAAACAAAAAGCCTCCATTTCCAACTAAACTCAAACTGAACTCAACTAAATTATATTTAAAAATGCGAAATCACAGAAGTTCTACCTTTCTGAGTCGCAAATTTCAAAATGGCTCTTCGACTACCTTCCAAGGAGTTACTAAGTACCGTTACAGCGAATATTTCAAGCAAACAACTATTGGTATACCTACTATAGTTGACTATTCTTCAATTTATAAGAGCAATTTATACATCAAGTCAACTATTTCTTTGAAGTGATTTGTGAATGTATGACTTTCACTGATTTTGGTTCATTTTGGATCATCCAAATAGTAAACATTTTCCGTCCCTCAGGATTTTAACCAACTATCGTCACTTTACAAAACAGTATATGTTTTCAAATAACCAAAAAATGATGCCAGAAGACCATGAGTAGGAGATATGTATCTAATCTATCTCATAAGAGAGAAGTTTCCATGAAAATGTAACAATACCTATACAAAACTTACCTCAACGGTACTATCGCGTATGTAAATCTCCTTTGTGTCGTTGGGATCACGATCGCGCGGTCGATATGTGATGCGATAGCCAAGAAATTCGCCTAATATCGTATCGGGCGGTGGTGGCTTCCATGAAATGTACACCGATGTCGATGATGTATTATGGGCGGTGGTTGGTATGGGTTTCCCCGTTGGTGCTACAAAAGGGATAGAAAGAAAATACGTATTAATAAAAATCATCAAAAAAAGAAAGGAAAATATAAAAAACAACGTCGAAATAAGATTAAAATAAAAGACAATACGAAAATAGAGAAAAAAAAAAACACAAAGAGAAAAACCAAAAAGAGCACATCAGCAATAAATAAGAAGAAGAGCAACTTTTTGTGAGAAATTAAAAGCGAATTTAAATATTAAGAAGCTTTTCCACGACAACAACTTTGTCCTTCGATGTCAGTCAGATTGCAGATTGTCCTTCGTTAACGTTCGCTTAGCGCTGATCTTTACGTTTTCACATTTGTAACCCCCCTCCCTTTGTCGGATGGGTGCAAGTGTGTTGTGTGCGTGTGTGTGTGTGAAGTTACGTTGTCACGTTACGTTATATTGTCTGTGGCATTGTCAGGTTGTCACGCAACATAAGTTTCCACGGTCTTTGCGATTTTTTGCAGTTTCTTCTTTTTTTTTCACCTTCTTATTTGGCTCTGTTTGATGCTTACTGCCACTTAAATTGGCACAGGTTGTTGGCACAATCTTGCTACGTATATAGTGCAGTGCTACCACATACACAGCTCAAGTAAGTATCATTATCTTATGTCGCAACGGCTTTGCTTAATGACGCGTACGTCGCGCCGCTATGTGGCGCTTTAGTGTAGCATTTTTTTTCTGTCGCCGTGAAATAAGGTGTTAAAATTGAAAATGCCAACTACTAGCCCAGTCAGTATTCCGTCAATGAGGTACTCAGTTATGCATTTACTTATTATCTCATTCATTCCGTCTTATCCTACCCTCTACCATATTCTTACTTATTTTACATTGCGGTCGTCGTTGTCGTCGTCGTCGTCAAATTCAAATTCACTTGAATGAGTTTATAAATAAATTAAACAGATTGTATGGTAGACGACAGGTAGGCAGCAACTTATCATATAATACCACATCCATGATAGGTAGACGGTACGACATTTGGGATTATGTACTCATCTTCATTGTCGTAGGTTGTAGGTTTTTTATTGAGTGAAAAATAGATAAAAATTGCAAATATGATGCCTGATGCCATGCTCTACATGTCGTTAATGTCAAATTGAAAATGTGGTGTTGCTGCTGCTGTTGTTGTTGTTGTTGTATTATGTTGCGTTGCGTTCCGTTGCGGATGAAATGTGATTTTATTGACATGTTCATATGAAAATGGCAGCTATTCTGAGTCAATGAAGTGTTGCAACAATGTTATGGTTACTGTCATTTGTTAAGCGATGTGTCATTTATTTAATATTGAATTTGTAATGAAATATGTGTGTGTGTGTGTATGTGCATATACGCTTGTGGAATTTTGCAAATTCTCAAAAGTAGCTAAAGGGTGAATTTACGAGATTATCAGTTGAACAGGTTTTTGGTTTCGGATGATTTTTATTACTTTTGATGGCATTTTGATTTCATTGCTTCAGGTAATGATCAGCCGTATAGCTATGTGGGATGTAAAGATATTGAAATATATGATATCATATTGTTACAAATACATTGGCAAGTCCATGTTGTTGATAGACATTCAATTTACTGATGACATATCATATTCAAGCAGCAACCATCGATTTTATGACTTTGAAGATGCTCTTCTTCTTCTTCTTCTTCTTGTTTTTCAAATAATGTGAAAATAGGCGCTTCATCTCCATATTCTTGTGACCAATTCATTACAGAGTGCCGTAGCTTAGTGGTTAGTGCATTGGCCCTCTGATCTTTAGGTCGTGGGTTCAATCCGCAGCTGAAGCACAACTTTAATATAGGAAAGATTTTTGGTTCGACCGGTACCCACCTGTTGCTAAGCAATTGGCAATTCTTCTGGCAGTAACAATTTGCCAATGGAACGCTTCAAAAGGAGCTCTGTGACAAAGGTCGGAAAAAGTGATGTCGCAAGATTTCTGCCATTCGGACCCAGCTAATAAAGAAGGTCCCTTATGATACTGTTTAAAATTTAACACTCACAACAGAAGGGCCTATAAGTGTTACATATGTATATATATTTATACCCTGCATAATGCAATATGCATGGTATATTCATTTCGGTCAGATGTTTGTGTCCACTTGAAGGAATCTCCGGAGATATAGACATAGATATATATTCGTGCTCAGCGTCGATTAAATTTTCGATTTAACGATGTCCGTCCGTCCGTCCGTCCGTCCGTCCGTCTGTCTGTCACCTGGCTGGTTCGCACGATAACTTGAGTAAATATTGAGCTATTTCGATGAAATTTGGCATAAGTAATCTATGATCCAAGGGTACGGAGGGGATTGATATTGGGCATGATCGGTCAATAACCACGCCCACACCAAGCATTCAAAGCGACTAACCTCGAAATTTTCAAAATTTTTAACTTGCTATAACTCACATAATATACCACTTGGGACAACAATATTTGGCACATAGACTTATATTATACTACTATATAACCTCGCCAAAAGTGGGTGAGCCACGCCTACTTTCTAGCGTAGCTCCCATACAAAGTGTCTGTACTTCTTTTAAATTGAAACTGCTGTAACTTCTACAATCTTCTGTTTAGAATAACCATAATTGACACTTAAATTAACACGGCAGTCAGAAATAATATGGCAGAAAATCAATGTGCCACGCCCACTCCTTTTTGGGTCTCCCATACAAAGTTGCGGAAATTAAAAAAAATGTTACCGGTTATAACTTGCAAACTATTCAGCGTAGAAAAACGAGATTTAAGGTGTGGATTAGTATTGTACGAGCAACTAGGCTCACAGAAAATGGGCGCACCACGCCCAGTGTTTATCGTAGCCTCCATACAAATTTTAAATTGAAACAGCTGTAACTTCGGCAATCTTCTGTCTAGAATAACCATAATGACACGAAAGAACGAGATTTTAGGTATGGATTAGTATTGTAGGAGCAACTAGACTCACAGGAAATGGACGCGCCACGCCCACTGTTGATAGTAGCCGCCATACAAAATTACCGAATTTCTTTTAAATTTAAATAGCTGTAACTTCTGTATCCTTCTGTCTAGAACAATCATAATTAACACTTAGGTTAATATGGGTTAATATGGTAGTCGGAAATAATCTGGCGAAAAATCAGCGTACCACGCCCACTTCTTATTGGGGCTGCCATACAAAGTTGAGGAAATTAAACAAAAATGTTAACCACCATAACTTAGAAACTATTCAACGTAGGACACCAAATTTAAGGTCTGGATTAACGTTGAAAAATTAATTGGATTTACTAGAAAGTGGTAAGCCACACCCAATTTTATATAGCTCCTTGAAAAAAAAATTGGATTTACTAGAAAGTGTTAAGCCACGCCCACTTTTATATAGCTCCCATACTAAGCCTCGGAATTATCTTAAAATCCTTTTACTTCGTCAAAGTCAACCATATTTCGGGTGTAAATTAGTAGTATATGCAAAAATTGTTTCTCGAAAAGTGGAAATAAAAGAAAAGTTGGATATTCGAGTAAACTTTTTATATATAAATCTACATATGCAGGGTATAGTTTGGTCGGCCCCAGCCGACTGTAAGGAGATTTTTTATATTAAAGTTGTCTTGATTGAGTATGGAACTACTGCGGAAACCAACGCACTATTCAATTAAGCTACGACAACCAAGCTCACTGGAAAAATTATATTTGTTGAAATTTACAAAGTGCTTCCCAAAGTAAACATGACCTAAAAACTTTTATGAAAATTTTCACAAGAATCAAGAAGCATTTCGTATGAGTATTTTAGGCCGTCTGTAGGGTTGTCCTTCAGATTAATAGTGCAATCCTTTTGGATGGGCTTCCTTCGTCACCAAAAGCTTTAAGTCACAACATAGAGCACGGAATTAACTGTTTGGCCAGATGGAATGAGTTCTCGATGAATTATGCCATTCGAATTGTAAAAATAATTCAACATTGTCTTCACTTTTGACTTTTCCAAACGACTTTTATTTTTTTGGATTGGACTCCCTTGGTATCAGGATCGTATTGAAAACACCACGATGTTTCTCGATTGTTGAATTCTGAGCACATTTTGATCATCGGTCAATTTGTACCGAACAGAGCGTGAACACACCTTAGTAAGATCCAAATGTTCATTTAAAATGCAATGAATCGTTTGAATTTGGAAATATTTCATTCCATTTCCATCAATTTCATCTAAGATTTTGGCTAAGTTTTTATAAATTTGCTCGATGGAATCTATGGTGATCACAAATTTTGGCTTGCCCACATGTTTGTCATCACTGAGGTCGTCACGATCACTTTTGGACCGGTTATACCACTCATTTACACGGCTACGGAAGAGAAAATTATCACCAAAAACTGGTTTCGTCATTAGAAATGTTTCGGTAAAAGTTTTGCCATCTCTTTGTTCCATCGTCTTTCTTGTGCTGACACTGTAAACACACTGACACTTTAGCCGGGATATCTTTGCTTCTTTGACAGGATGTCAAGAAAAGATATATCTTTAAAACACAAACACCCAACAATAGATGGTGCCACTAAAAAGAAATATTTTTGAAAAGTCATGTTTATGTTGAAACACACCTTGTAATTGCGTGCGTAGCATATGCCTATACCAAAGCGGTCCTAACAAATTTGTTCCCATATCTGAACATTATCGTTGCATGAAGGAAAGCATTGTTAATGAACCATAACTGCATGTTGAATCGATGTCAATATAAGATGTGAGAGCATATACATATGTTCTCACACATTTTTCACATTTCCCAGAGATAGACTCTTTGCCATTAGGCTCATATATCGTGGTGTGTATTTGTGCTATACAATTCTATTATAAATTTCTCCTTAATTGCACTTGTGGTATTTTAGCAAATACATTGTTGAGATATAAATTGGAATACGTATGGTCACATTGAAGTTTGTTCGACTCGCGATATTTACCGCGAGATATTTACCTTTGCTGTTGTTATTTATGCGCCCGCATTGACAATTGCTCATATGCATTGTATTCTATTGCATTGGTTCATGCGGTTGTATGCATCTGTATGCTTGCTAATGCATATGCATCAGCCTATACACCCAATTGGTGCAACTTTCATTCGCTAACCTCATGAACCTTTAGACAGTGTGTATTTGTGTGTGTGTGTTAGAGTATGCGCTTTTTTTGTTTCTTCTATGCGATGGTGTAATTATGCGTGATCTCATGCATGTATGTGTATGTGTATGTGTATGTGTGCATGTGTATATTTATACAATACAAATAAAACACCTGTAACAATGGCTGATTTTGATACGTAGCATGCATAACATGCGGCATTCAGAAGCAAGTGTGGTTTCTACATTGTCTGCCACAACTTTACATTTCATGTCAATATTTGACAATTTGTGGTGAAAACTTTAGAAACCACTACTATGCTTTATATGTTTATAATAGTAGATAGACCCCCCCACACACACATACTTAGTTATATACCTTATATAATTTATTATTACACTATGTCATTGTTGTTGCGTTGTAACACTTTCTAAAGCACATTTGATCGATGGGCAAATTTGTGGTTTGTAAAGAAAGATTCCTTTTTAAAATGTCATTTCATACATTTTGATTTTATTTGGTAGATTCATTTATGTCATGTCAATTAGGACAGAATAATCAATGGTCCTTTTAAGATCCAATTTCCCGCCACATCTTCGAGATAGATCTGTGATCGTAAATATCCCGATAAGAACGTAAATAATACGGTTAACGTTGGCTTCTAAATCATCCAATTATTCAAGGGGCTGGTTTATAATGGCAATTAAACTTCTATCGAAATTCAAAAACCGATGTAATGGCCATATAAGTATAAGTTGGAAATTCAACAAATTAGAAATTGAATATTCAGGATTTCCTATGGGCATAAGATTAACAAATCAACAAGGTGGAAAAAAATGTTTAAATAATGAAAACACCCCTAACGAGGGGATCAATGTCAAAGTTCAAGCTTGCGATCAAATATTACTCAATAAACTTGCAATTTTTTGTATGATGTTGAAAAAAATTTCGTTAAAAACCGATAATTTACTTAAAAAAATACTCAGCTAATCTATCAAAAATTTTGCAGCAGACTATTAAGGTTATACAGGTTTCAGACAAGGTGATTCGTTATAGTGTGACTTCTTCAACCTTAATAATGGCACTATCTTCAACAAAAGTCTCATGCCCCAGCAGCATGCGCGTGTTAAATTTTCAACAGTATTACAAGGGACCTACTGGACCCTGGTTCCGAACGGCTGAACCTTTGTGGCAGAAGCTTTGTCACAGAGTTCTTTTAGAAGCTTTTTCATGGCAAGTTGCTACTGTCAGAGGATTTGCCAATTGCTTGCCGACAGATGGGTACCGTTCGAAAGAAAAATCTTTTGGATATTAAATTTGCTATGCATGAGCCGAGGATTGATTCACGATCTATAGATCAGAAGGCCAACACACTAACCACTTAGCCACGGCACCCACAGTCCCTCATTATTCCTGTCCTAATATATGGCGCAGAAGCCTGGACAATTTCCAACATGGATGAGAGGATGCTTGAAATTTTCGATAGAAAAGTTCTGCGCAGGATTTTCGGATCTATTTGTGTTGATGGCGAGTATCGAATAAGGTACAACGATGAGCTGTATGAGCTGTACGCTGACATTGACATAGTCAGGCGAAGAGGATATTTAATTTGGCACCCGTTGGACGACGCAGAAGAAGAGGAACACCAAGCATCCGTTGGAAGTACCAAGTGTTAGGCAATCTAGCTGCGCTTGGAATTGGCCACAGCAAGGGAAGCACAGAGAAGACTGGCGCCGCATTATATGCTGGGCATAAATCGATCATCGGTTGTTATGGCCACATAAGAAAGGAAAAGAATGAAATACATTTTCTTCTCCAATGGTATATAAAAATATTTTTAAGCAACTTGTGCAATCTATATATTTTTAATATTAATAATATTTTATATAATATTTTAATATTTTAATATAAATAAAATGTTTGTCTTAATAAAGTCTTATCCATATGCTCACCAGTCAACCAGACAAAATCTAGAATTTCGGTTTAAAAGTGAAGATGAACCTTACTGACTATAAAGAACACTTTGATTGCCAGATCTTATGGATCTTTTAATAAGTAATCTTTATTGCAATGTGCGATATTATAAAAAAACACCCTTTATCGACACATTTTAAATCAACAAGTATCATTACGTAGCATTACTTTATTGAATTTTTCCCCAAATACAGAAAAACCGGCAAAATCCGTCATTAGAAGCATTGACATTGCTCCATTTGTTCTCTACCCCACACACACACACGCACACACACACACACACATCTGCATACATGTATATAGTGCACTTGCATTTTTAATTACATTCGCTGTCGTAATTACAAATGAAAATTAACATGTTTAGGCTATAAATTCAACCATGTGAGGCTATGACCAAATTACAACATAACCTAACATTCATTTCTGAGGTGGGAGGAGGGGATGAAAGGAATGAAGTTTCGAAAGTTACAAGCTGCCATTTCGTTGCATTACAATTCGTACGCTTTATCATTTTTAATATGCTTTCCATACAAGTTAATGAAAGATTGGCTGGCTGGTTAGGATGGACTCATCACGTTTGATCGTTTGGTTTATTTGGTATACTGGCCACCGGGTTTGGTTGTACAAAATTTAAGTGCAAATATAGTTTGTTTCGATGTCATGTTTGTCCAATATCGATACGTACGGTAGCTGCAATCATCCTATGAGACTGGTCGTTTGTTATTATTGATGCGAAGCAGGACTTGCAGGTTGCTTGCAACGACACAAACTGCTCGTATATTACAGATTGTTGTGTAAAAATAATTAAATGTATGCTACGTATTATATGTACAATTGTGCTGCCTTTTATATAAGCTTGTCTGTCTATCTGCTTGATAGCTTTAACGATGAGAAGGATGACAAGAATACATCAACAACGACGATGACGATGACGATGACGACGGCGACAGCAGCAGCTGTTCTTTGTATGGCATTGCCGGTAAGATATGCAATATTTAATATGGTCGGCAATTCAATGTGTGTTGCATGTGTTGCTGTAGCTGGTATGGCTGGTATTGAATTGAAAAATTCATGAAGATACCACCTCTCTTTACTATGTAAAAGATTTCCTCTGTTTATTCACCTCTCTGTATGTGTGTGTGTATAAGTAGTGTAATGTGAAATAGTGTAAAAATCAAAATGTATTTTTAATTAAAAAGCCTTTTATTGCATTCATTTCGTCGTCATCTGCACAATTTAAAAAGTTTAAGTTTTATTAACATGAGCTTATTTTATTCATCTGGCTTTCACATCCGGTTTTTTTTTGTTCTGTTCTGTTTCTGTTGTAAAGATACCTTTTATCTTTCTTTCATTTTGTCACTCACAAAAAAAAAACTTACCTACGAGATTAAAGTTGAATAAAAATTAACTACCTACCATCTTATTGTTGCCTGTGTGCGTGCATATATGTATGGGCATCACTTAATTTAATGAATTTCTCATACATAATGATGTTTAAATGAGATTTAAATTAAAATTACAATTTTCATTTTACGTTTTAACCAAAAAAAAAAAAAAAAAATTCTGACCAATAACCAAAATAGGGGAGGGGACGAAATAAGCAAACAAAACAAACAGAAAAAAAGTGTAAATTCTGCATAAAATTTATGCAAGCAACGCAAACAAGTACGAGTATATGAAAAATACCAGTAGAATATATATTTATAGTACAATATACCACATTTGTGTAGAAACGTAAGTAGATACTCACCCTCACGTAGTGTTACAATGTAATATGATTCCTTGGACGGTGGACTTACGCCCAATTTATTTACAGCCAACAAGCGAAAACTGTAAACGGTAAATGGTATGAGTCCAGTGACTTGATATGATGTTGCATTTGTTTTTGTAAAAATTTGTGGCACTTGATCCCATGGTCCATTCTCGCCCACACTGAAAGAAACAAGATGAAATGAAAGTGAAAAATCATCATCCGTGATTGAAGGTAATAGGAAAATATGTAGCAATGGGAGGAGGAGTACAATGGGAGACCAAAGTGTAAAATAGAAATTTCAACATTTAATGAAATTTTGCTTTCATGCAAAATTCATTTCAACCTCACCGCAATCTGACCTTCTCCTTTAGCCTGTTGATATTAATTTATTCCACTGTTGTTGCTAGTCATGCTATTTAGTTACTCCTTTAATTTATTAAATTGATGTGGAAAATTTTACTAAAATTTCCCACAAACCTTGATTCAGTTAACCAGATGTTCTAGTTTTAATGTTGCATTGACTTTCAGAAGATTTAATTTCTTTATAAATTGATTTTTTTATTGTTGTAGCTTTTGCTTTTTTTTTTTATTGATTAAGTGCATAAATCATTTATTGTGGAAAATATATTGAATATTACTCCCGTACTTTTTTCTTCGATCAGATTAAACAGCTTTTTGCCTATAATGATATATCTAAACACCTGAAAATCGCCAAATATCCACATAGCATCACCAATAGAGCAGCGAAATGTATAGCCGACCCCCCATTAACTTTTGCTCCCCAGTATTTTTTTTCAAACATTCTTAATCTGTCTCCACCTCTTAAAGAGGCTCCCATACAAAATGAACTCTAAAACAATAAAACATCAGAAAATCGACAAATATCCACATAACAGTGGATATTTGTGATATGTATAGCCCACCCCTATTAAATTTTGCTCCTCAGTCTTTTATTCAATTATACTTACTCTCTATCTCCACCCCTTAAGGAGGCTCTCATACAAGATGAGCCCTAAAATATATAAAGATCTAGAGTAGTGTAATGTATAGCCGACTCCCACTAATTATGTTTCCTCAGTAATTTATTCAATCACAATTACTCTCTATTTCCACCCCTTAAGGGGTTTCCCATACAAAATTAATTACGGTAAAATACAAGAAAATCGACCAAGATCCACAGAAAATTGCTCATAGAGCATGGAAATAAATGATAATTTTTTTCTGCTGGGATTTCATTCAAAAAAACGTACTCTTCATCTACACTCCTTAAGGGCGCTTCCATATGGTGGGTTTTTGCCCTCTATATCCATCAGTTAAAGGACCTGCATACAAAATTAACGCTTAAACCCCTTAAAATTGACAAAGATTCACATAGTTATTCAGTTCTCGCTTCTATAGCGGTACAATGTATAACCGAGCTTCATTAGTTTACCCTCTCCACCATTTTATATCGAAACACCTACTCTCTATCTCCACTTCTTAAGAGGGCTTCCATAGAAAGTGAGTCTCAAGCTACTAGAAAACCGACGAAACTGTTCGAGCATCAACCCATTTTCTCCAAACATACTTAGCCTCTATCTTCTTCGGCTAAAGGGAGTTCCTTACAAAATGAACACTAATATCATATTATCTTATCTAATATGGCTAGATGTATTACCGATTACAAAATTAAACGGTCTCTGCATAAAATGGGAAATAATTTTCAATATACGAGCATATTAATGGAAACTTTTGAATTTCGAATCGATTTTTATGTCCTTCAAATGAAACATCTCATATTTTTTGTATTATCAGTTCAGTCTATAAGTTCGTACGTTCGTACAACTGCTACTGCAGAAATAAACACACTTCATGGGTAGAATACGGTGTGTGCAAGCACTGCGCAAGAGTGTGTTCCAAATTCCGAAGTGGTTATTGTGACGTTGAGGATGCCCCACGCACTGGTCGTTCTGAGGTCTTTAACTCCGATGCCTTGGTGGAACTCGTGGAAGCTGATCCAAGTTTGACAGTAGATATGATTGTTCAATTCATCACATGGAACAGTTTACGGGCACTTGGTGCAATTGAGAAAGGTTCCAAAGCTGAGAAAATGGGTTCCGCATAAACTTTCCGTAGCAAACCTTCAGGAAACAGTGAATGTGTGTTCTCAGCTGGCGCTTACAAACAGGATTATTGTAAAGAACCAAAGAGATGGTCTCCTGTTGGTGGGATATGGCCGGTATCATTTATTTTGATCTGCTGGAACCAAACCAGAGGATCACAGTTGATTATTATTGCCATCAACTATCCAAACTTAATGAAGCACTAGAAAAAAATGGACCGTCTTTAGTCGATAGACGCAAAGTTTTGTTTCACCACTAAAACGAAAGACCGCATACCGCAAGACAGATCTTAGGCAAGCTGAATGAGGTCGGATGGAAGCTAATGCCGCATCCACCATACTCTCCGGATATTGTACCTTGCGACGATCACCTTTACCGCGGACTTCAGTCCCATTTAAGCAATAAGAACTACACCTCAAAAGAAGCTATAAAAAGGGATATCGACGTATTTTGGCTCCAAGGACAAACAATTTTTTGAGCAGGGAATTAAAAATTTACCTAGACGTTGGGAAGACATTTCAAATAATGCATGAAAATATATTATTGATTAATAAATACTGAAAACTTATTTTTTTTTATTTATTTTAAAATCACCTAAGAAAAACGCACGAATTTATGGACTGACCTGATATTTGGTGATTTATTTTGTAAAAGGTGATTCTTGCAATATACATGTTTGTGTTAAAAATACAACATTTCTGTCAAATGGATTCTAAATATTTTAATACGCATTTATTGGCGTGATGCAACTGATCGATAATGAAGGATACGAGTAAGATTGATAAGCCTTCAGCAACAAGGTGTGTCACAACAAATGCTAGAAAGCATCGATTTTTAAAAAGAAAATGAAATAAAGCGAATAACTTAAGTAGTATATGGTACAAGATACACCCAGTGCAAGTATCGGCAGGTTAATGGAGCTTACACCACAATTTATTTGAGCTGAAAATTTGCTCAAATATTTATTTTATTACTTTAATTTAACATATTGAAAGATATGTTAATATTTTTATATGAATATTCTAATGATAAATTGCATTTTAATCAAGTTTTAAAGAGTTTTTGAATAAAAACAAAAATAAAAAACGTTATATCTAAAAAGTGTAGTTTCGCATGCACCATGAAAAGTACTATGTATATGCCAACCCAATAATCTCATACATATTCAAATATGGTAGGTACACATATCCTCATACATATGTATGTAAGTAAGCATAAATTATACTCTTTTCCATAGATGCCGCCGCCGCTGCCTACAAAACCATAAAACATCAATATGCGAGTACATCTATCTTGCTATCGCGTGCGCTCTCTCTCTCTCTTCTTCGCACTCACTTTTGCTCAAATCATTTATCTTTTGTTGTTTCTTTTTTTTGTTTTTTTTTTCGAGAAAATGAATAAATTTTCATATAATCAGTTGAAAACTTGCATATCAGTGAAACCAGAAATAAACGCACAAAAAACAAAAAAATATAAAATAAAAAAACAAAGTTATAAAATATAAAAATATAGATATAGGTAGAAAATATTCCAAAGCACGTATCAGCGCCATCATGCACCGGTTTATATTTACTTATTTATTTTTGTTGGAAGTTGGAAGATATAAAAAAAAAAAAATTAAAAAAAAAAATTGTAAATGAATAAATATCACTGCTCAGCTACTGTTTGTGGGGAAAGAACATATCATACATATGCGTGTGTATATATGTGCTTTGCTATTTATTTAAATACGGCAACATTGGTAAAATTAATATATTACATATACGTAAATGTAGATGAGCATGCAAATGTTCATGTAGATGTAGATGTTTCAGTGTATGAATGTGAATGTGAGTGTGTATGTAAGCCTCGTGTGCAGTTCACAAAAATCGCATAAATCAACTACGTCACCAGCTTAACTTATGTAAGCTCTTGTATGAATAAATGTGTATAAGAATGTATTTCTGTGTATGTGTGTGTGTGTGTGTGTGTGTGTAAAGTTATATACGGCAGCATATTCATAAATTTTAAAAATAGGTTTTATGATATTAAAATGTTGCATTATGCATACATGCTTTAAAAATGTATCAAACCAAAGCGAATAAAATAAACCAATGAAATAAATAAATATAAAATGATTAAATACTACATACACCTACACATATATGAATGTGATTAGCAGAAAATAAATTATAGTAATGCTGCTAAAGCCAAAAACAGAAGCCATGAAGGTGAATAGCTATACAGATAGTCGCCTACACGCACACACACACACATATACACATAAACGGTATCTCATTATGAAATTATGAACATTTGTTGGTTCTGCATAAGTGTGATTGAGAGACAGAGAGAGAGAGAGAGGGAGAAAAAAGTTCGAATTGTATGAATATAAGATAATTCTCGCAAATATGTAGCTGTAGGTATATGTTTGCGCCAAAAAATGCTTACTTATTTATTTCACATAAACACAAGTATGAATTTTTAATTAAACTAAAAATATCGAAAAGGTTTATAGCAAAAACAGAAATTGCATGTAAAAATACTTACTGATTGTTTCTGCGCGTTATTGTTATTATTATTGTATTTAGCATAAAAGCCAAACCACCCACTTTTGTAATCCGCTTAAATAATTTTCGAATTTACCAAATAAATCTATATTTGAAAATAATTTTTGGTTTTCAACAATTACAACAACAATAAAATCCTTTCTAAAAATAAACAACAAAAGTAACAATAATAAATATCCAAATATCAATTTGTACTTATGGTCTGTACATTACCTTATGCAGGTGGCGGGTGTTGGAATAAAAAGTAATAGTTTTTCGTATATGATGCATTTTTTTTATTCACACAACAAAATGAAAATGAATCGTTTTAAATAAAAATTTCGAAAAACAAAAAACAAAAACATTTCTTTTAATGCAGCCGATATACATAAAAAATGCAATTGAAAGTTTTAAGCAGCCTAAAAGTATACATTAATATATTGATAAATTATTTTTTCATTGAAAATTTGAATAAATAAAAAATTGTTAAAATCGCATTTTATACAAAAGCAATTCATAAGATTAACCAAAAAAATAAAACACATTTTTTCCACTGATAGTGTTCTATGATTGTGAAATTATGCTGGTATATGAAATTTCTATGCCCCTGCATATATGCAACCGAATGTTTAAAAATGTTCCCCAAAATTGTGCGAAAAAGTAAATTTTGTAGAGGGTGATAAATAAATAAATAAAAGTAATGAACCAAATAGTAACAAAATAGTAACATATATAAAAACATTAGTAGAAGAAGTAGTAGTAGTCGTAGTAGTAGTAGTAGTAGTAGTAGTAGTAGTAGTAGTAGTAGTAGTAGTAGTAGTAGTAGTAGTAGTAGTAGTAGTAGTAGTAGTAGTAGTAGTAGTAGTAGTAATAGCAGCAGTAGTAGTAGTAGTAGGAGTAGTAGTAGTAGTAGTAGTAGTAGTAGTAGTAGTAGTAGTAGTAGTAATAGCAGCAATAGTAATACTCGTATTTTTAGTAGTAGTACATACTAATAGAAATAGTAATAACAATAGGTACTATTACAATGTTGAACATTTTTTATTATTCATGTCAATGAGCATAGTAGCAATGACATCGCAATAATCACAAGAAGTAAATACGCAAATAATGCCGGGCAAAGTAATCGCAATAAACTACAGTGCTTCAATCGATTTTTAGGAATATGCTACTATTTTACATGAAATACTTGAACTAAACTAAAAAAAAAATTAAATAATAATAATAAAAATTGTAGAAACGATCTCACCAAGACTTGTAGAATAACGTTATAAGTCACGAGTAATAAAAAAATTATTTTAGAAAATATGCTTCCTTGCTTATTAGCTTTTGCTTTAAAACAATAAAGGAATATATCAAATTTTGATATTTGACGCAACAGATGGACATTTTAGTCAGAAAACCTTCAAAATCGGCACTTTAAAGTATGAAAAAAAAAAAAAATAGAAAAAGTTCATCTTTAGAGAGAAAACAATTTTATGTATAACTAACTTCAACCTATTGTTTTCCACCAGTGTTAGTAGAATATAATCTCACTGCGATTATAAGCCTAAACACTCTTTATTCCATATTGAATAGCACAATAAAATGAGTGATCGATAATAAAGTGATAAAATATTTATACACATATCATTTCCGGATCGATTGAGTTTAGAGTCATGGAAATTTTTCCAAAAACCTACAAAAGAAAGTGCTGTATTAAGTCTAGTTATGATTTATGGTTTATGTGCTGCTTTAATGCTGATCAGTTGTAACTATGAGGAATATTTCATAGTAAAAGAACCTGCTTAAGGGTACGATTAATTTTACAAAGGACATATGATTTGTGATAGGTAATTGATGCTATCGATTTGCGATATTTCAATCGAAAATTCGTCCGAAATTATTTGCGATAGAGCGATTTTCTAAATATAATATTTGCTACGTTATATTGAGATATTGAATGTAAATTTGAAATGTTTTCCTTTCATTGTTTACTATGAAGTTTACAAGAGAATTACATATTTTCGCCACTTTTGCACGACACTGTACTTAAAAACATTTATACACTAATATAATATACATTTCATATATGAGCAAGCATATATGTATTGTATTTGAGTCGAAATGGAGCAAGAACAATTTGAATATAAATTATTTGTGCAAATTTACTCGTATATATCTATGAAAATGGGATATCAGTTAATACGTATTTGTGATACATATATATTTATATGTAACTATGGGCATTACCTGGATTACCCAAGCAACATCATTCTGCAATATACACATTTATTACAAAGCTACTGAAAAGTTATGAGCTAAGACATTGAAATTTGCTGGACAGAATGCTGATTATAAAAAAATCTCCTTACAGTCGGCTGGGGCCGACCAAACTATACCCTGCATATGTAGATTTATATATAAAAAGTTTACTCGAATATCCAACTTTTCTTTTATTTCACCTTTTCGAGAAACAATTTTTGCATATACTACTAATTTACACCCGAAATATGGTTGACTTTGACGAAGTAAAAGGATTTTAAGATAATTCCGAGGATTAGTATGGGAGCTATATAAAAAGTGGGCGTGGCTTACCACTTTCTAGTAAATCCAATTAATGTTTCAATGTTAATCCACACCTTAAATTTGGTGTCCTACGTTGAATAGTTTCTAAGTTATGGTGGTTAACATTTTTGTTTAATTTCCTCAACTTTGTATGGGAGCCCCAATAAGAAGTGGTCGTGGTACGCTGATTTTTCGCCAGATTATTTCCGACTACGATATTAATTTAAGTGTCAATTATGGTTATTGTAGACATAAGATTGCCTAAGTTACAGCTGTTTCAATTTAAAATTTGTATGGGGGCTACGATAAACACTGGGCGTGGTGCGCCCATTTTCTGTGAGCCTAGTTGCTCGTACAATACTAATCCATACCCTAAGTCTCGTTGTCCTAGGCTAAATGGTTTGTAAGCTATGGAGCTTAAAATTTTAGTTTAATTCACTCGACTTTGTATGGGAGACCCATGAAGGAGTGGGCGTGGCACACTGATTTTCTGCCAGATTTTTGCCGACTACGATATTAATTTAAGTGTCAATTATGGTTATTCTAGACAGAAGATTGCCGAAGTTACAGCTGTTTCAATTTAAAATTTGTATGGGGGCTACGATAAACACTGGGCGTGGTGCGCCCATTTTCTGTGAGCCTAGTTGCTCGTACAATACTAATTCACACCTTAAATCTCGTTATTCTACGCTGAATAGTTTGCAAGTTATAACCGGTAACATTTTTTTTAATTTCCGCAACTTTGTATGGGAGACCCAAAAATGAGTGGGCGTGGCACATTGATTTTCTGCTATGTTATTTCTGACTGCGGTGTTAATCTAAGTGTCAATTATGGTTATTCTAGACAGAAGATTGTAGAAGTTACAGCAGTTTCAATTTAAAAGAAGTACAGACACTTTGTATGGGAGCTACGCTAGAAAGTAGGCGTGGCTCATCCACTTTTGGCGAGGTTATATAGTAGTATAATGTAACTCTATGTGCAAAATATTGTTGTCCCAAGTAGTATATTATGTGAGTTATAGCAAGTTAAAGATTTTGAAAATTTCGAGGTGAGTCGCTTTGAATGCTTGGTGTAGGCGTGGTTATTGACCGATCATGCCCAATATCAATCCCCTCCGTACCCTTGGATCATAGATTACTTATGCCAAATTTCATCGAAATAGCTCAATATTTACTCAAGTTATCGTGCGAACCAGCCAGGTGACAGACAGACGGACGGACGGACGGACGGACGGACGGACGGACATCGTTAAATCGAAAATTTAATCGACGCTGATCACGAATATATATCCATGTCTATATCTCCGGAGATTCCTTCAAGTGGACACAAACATCTGACCGAAATGAATATACCATGCATATTGCATTATGCAGGGTATAAAAATGGGTTACACTGGGCAACTGAAATTGGGACTTTCCAAATGGGTTAAAAAAAAAAAAATATGCACACATATTGCAAAAAAAAAAATAATAAATCGCACTTATGCTTTATTAATGAAAGTTAAAACGAATTTCTGATTATTTCCAACTAATCAATTATAATTAGAGATTTGTGTAATTTTTTTCTCAGAAATGCCCCTATAGTTGTATATGGTATGTATACGTATGCGAAAAAAAAAATGGTGTTCCCAAAAGTATGCAAAATCCAATGATTTTTATAACAAATCAACAGCAAATAGCAATTCACAACCAGCAACAGCTTGTTATACATAAGAAGAAGATGAAGTCGAAGACGACATTGTAGGTATTCGAACAATTTCTATTCAAACTTTAAATTGACTTCTTGTGAATGTTCTACTTTTTTTTTTTTTGCGCTACACCTACCGAGGCAGGATTCGTTGAAATTGCAATTTCATTTTCGTGTGAATTCCCAAAAGTATGCTTCTAATGTGGTTTTTTCTTCATCATCATCATCTACTTACAAGTTTTGCTTTCGCTATATATTGTGCATATGATATTGTGCTATTGCTATTTTCTATATAGATTTACATTGCATTATTGTTACGACATCAACATATAGACAATACCAATAGTAGTGGTGGTATATGTAAATAGAAAAATAGCGAAAGAATCAAAAACAAATAAACAATGCGAATATGTAAATATTCGCATTTGAATATACCCAGTGAACGAAATAAGGAAGTAGTGGAATTGTTTTTTTTCTTTGCTTTAGATGGCAACCATGTCTATGTGTATGCATTTGTATTGTTGTCCACCTTATTGTGGTAGTATAAATTTACATAATTTTTTGTTTTTTTTTTGTTTTGCTCAAGTAAAATTATGCATGCCGAGTTGAGCGCAGAGACATGAGTGAGAATTGCAAAAAGGAGGACAAAACTTTGGTACAAACTTTCAAGGAATACTTGCATAAGATTGAAGCAACCAAGCATATAACCAATCGACATACTATAATATATAGTGTATGTACATATCATGTTGTTATGGCCCCCTCTACTGACATATATATTTATTTATAAATACATGCACACATGTTAAGTGCATACATAACATAGACTGGTGATAATAGCAACGAAGAACGATGAGTTGGGTAAGAGTAAGTGTTGTTGCTATTGTCCTTATGTTATATCATTTACCTATGTACATGGTAGCTGTTATATTGTTCCTCATCTTTGCATGTATTTTATAAATTTATTGAAAAACTGTATTTCTTTTAAGCTCAACCAAGCTAACGTCATCTTGTGATTCTATGAATAGATTTTTGCCCTTCGATCTGTATTCAAATATTGAAATGGAAAATATGTATAAAAAAAAAAGTTTCACAAGATGCAACACACACTCACGCACACACATTGTTGCACATGCATAAAAAAGATCAAGAGTGGAGGCCAACAGTGGCAAATTGTGGGTGAAAGAATAATTGTATGCTGGTTGATTTTTATATTTTGCATATTTCTTTTACATTCTGTAATACGATTTGTTTTCTCTTCAACAATTTAGTATTTCATTCTGCTCCACTTTTATTTGTTCACCACAGTGGGTTGAGCGAGCGAGCTCTTTTATGCTTTTATTCGTTTTTTTTTTTCACATCTAAATGAGTACCCGCGTGTGTGAGACGAGCTCACTTACTGCCTGACTACACTGACTTACTTATTCTGTGAGACTGAGTTCTCATCATTTTACATAATAATTAAAATAATGGCTTTGCACTAGCGCAATAGTGGTTGCCCCATCAAGCATTAACAACACTATTCCGCATACCAGCGGAACAGCATAAACCTCAACTTATGTACAATATATACGAGTAGTATGATATGTATACAATTCGATACAGTTCGCTTAACACGCAACTGAGTGCTGAGTATGTTGCATCCGTGTGTCGCCACATTATGCATTGTGAATGGGGTAAACGCATCGCTAAAGGAATAAAAAGGAAAACCAAAAAGAAAAAAATCAAATAGAAATGAACTAAGTGAAAGCAAAGGTAAAAAAAAAGAAGGAGTAATACAATGGAACAACAAATATGAAGATGCAACAAAATAAAAATATAGCATATACATGACTGCAAGTTTAAATTGATGAGGTCGCAGGGTAAACGGTTGTAGTAGTATATATATGAGAAATAATAAATGAGTGAATGGTGAACATGTTCAAAGTATTAATATGTGCACAAAAATATTGATACACTAGTACTTAAACTTATAAATATATTCTATAGCGATTTGTTCATCTATTGAATGCAAATAATGTGTAAAAATTTAATTTGTATGATGGAACAAATATTATATCCAAATATTTTGTATAATCTATATATAGCTATAAATAAATATTTCCATTTACAAATATAATCTAAAGCAAAACTAATTGCTTAGATTTATGTAAACATTTTCAATGGAATTGAATTCAGTTCGAATATTTTGGGATTCTTGATTACACTAGCTTTTAGCCAAGTCACACAGTGATGATTTATTTTCTATAAGGATTTATAATTTCTAGACTCCTAAGCTTGCGTAAAAAAATTGTCTATGAAAGGGGCATTGAGATATAATTTCTTTAATCTTTTAATATATTTTTTCCAAGGTAGTTTTGGAGCAAACACTTCTTCACGGAATTGATTGGCGAAGCTTCGAACAATTCCGCCAGTGGAGGAGATTTCATGAATTAACTAATGATGGTGTATATCTGCCACCATCCGACAATGACGAGGCCAGAAAGATCATTTCTGCGCAGAAAAACAACAAAGCTGCAGATGCTGATGGCCTGTCTGCCAAGTTGTTACAGACGAGAGGCGATGAGCTGCTCGCCTGCATGCACCAGCTCATAAGCAGAATATAGTCGGATGAAAGCATGAACAATAATTGAAGGCTCAGTGGTCTCTCTCCCGTTTATAAGAGAGGAGATCCCACAATTCCCACACACCACAAAAATAAATAAATATGTAGCACTTATAGGCCCCGAAGAGCACTTTGGCCGAGCTTTTCTTTTAGTACTAATATGTGTTACTTCAGTGTTATGTGTGTTAAATTTTAGACAGTATCAGAAGGGACCTACTTACATTTGCCGGTTCCGAACAGCAAAACACTTTTTCTGAGTCTGAGCATACTGTGTGAAAGATTGAAGCCATTACTTAACAACCTGATTGGACCTTATCAGTGTGGGTTCCGACTTGGTAAATTTACCATCAACCAGATTTTCACACAATACCAAATCCTTCAGAAGACCAAAGAAGAACAGATCGACACACACTATATATTTGATGATTACAAAGCCGCTGTCGACAGTCCAGTAAGGGATTACTTCTACACAGGAATGTCGCAGTTCGGTATTCCTGCGAAGCTCATTCGACTTTGTAGAATGACACTGCATAACTCCCGTTGTCCAGTGAAAATTGGAAGGATCTCTCCCCTCCCTTTAATATCGAACGGGGTTTCCGACAAGGTCATTGCTTATCGTCGGACTTCGTAAATCTTATTATGGAGAAGATAATACGAGCTGCTGATCTACGACATAATGGTACTATCTTCAACAAAAGTGTTCTGCTGTTGCCTTATGCCGATGATATCGACACAATCGGCATCGAGCAGTCAGTGCTGCGTTCTGAGAGTTGGAAAGAGAGTTGCGTCGAATGGGTCTTGTGCTGTCTTGACTCTCGACGTCACTATTGATAACTATGCTTTTGAAATATTGAAACACTTTGTCTATCTTGGAATCAGCATTAACACCAGTAATGACGTCAGCATGGAAATATTGTAAAGGATCACTTTTGCTAATTTGAGTTAAGTAAGCAATTGAGAAGGCGAGCCCTCTCTCGAGCAACGAAAACCACACTCTACAAGTCTCTCGTCATGCCTGTCCTTACATATGGCACCGACGCTTGGATAATTTCCACCTTAGATCAGAGAATGCTCGGAGTTTTCGAGAGAAAAGTCGTACGCAAGATCTTTGGACCAATTTGCGTTAGTGGCGAGTATCGAATAAGGTACAACCCACCCCGACATAGTAAAGTACATTGAAATTCTGTGGCTGCTCTGGCTAGGTCATGTCGAACGAATGGAAGAACACGCTCCGGCTAAAAAAGTGTTATATTCAGAACCCGCTGCTGGACGACGTAGAAGAGGAAGACCTAATCTCCGGTGGAAAGATTAAGTATTCAAGAACTTGTCAGCGCTTGGAATTTCTAACTGGCGCTAACTAGCGAAGAAAAGAGCTTGCTGGCGAAGAATACTAGATTCGTCCTAAATCGATTTTCGGTTATAATGGCCACATAAGTAAGTAAATATCGTGGGAAGGAGTCCTATAACAGAGAGGCGGACATTGGATTACATTGGAAGGACATCTTCATAACGACTATTTAAACGAAGCTGATGAACAATATCTATACTTTTATATATATATATATATATATATATATATATATATATATATATATATATATATATATATATATATATATATATATATATATATATATATATATATATATATATATATATATATATATATATATATATATATATATATATATATATATATATATATATATATATATATATCTCCGAAGATTCCTAAAGGTGGTTACCAACATTTGACCAAAGGGCTCATATTTTACTCTAGTATGGTAAATAAACTTCAATTACTCAAAATTTAGCTCAATATGTATTTACAGCTAGCAACAACAACAAACTACCGAAAAAAATTTATTCACCTAAAATAATTTTGTGTATGTACATACATAACTAATTGGCAAATTTTGTATTGCTCTCATTTACAGCCTCGACAATAGTTTTTCATATTTCATAGCATCATATTTACATTGGTGTGACCCACATTGTAGTAAGTAACATGAATGTAGGAAATTATTAAGTATTGTTGTTGGTGCTATGTATTCCCTATATTTTGTATTGGTATTGTTATAGCCTTTTTGTTGTTGTTGTTGTTGTTGTTAGTAACAGTACTTACCGTGTTTCAATAATGAAATGCGTCACTGGTGCATTCCGTGGATGTTGCGAATGCGCCCACGATAAATTCACTGAACGTGATGTAAAGCTTATGAGGAGAGGACGTTCAGGTGGATCTGGAACATCTACGAATGAGGAAAACAAAACAAACAAAAAATCATGAAAAACAAAAAGAAAAATATATAGAACACTTCAATTATAAATGTTAAAATGTACACATACACACAGAGAAAGGTGGAGAAAGAGACTAAGAACTCAAATTAAAAAAAAAAATCAGAATTAAGCCATGGATGAAATATGTAAAAGTAATAAAAATTGTAAAAGGAAACAAAAGAAGTGTAGCAAAAATTTTAATAAAAATCTCCTTACAGTCGGCTGGGGCCGACCAAACTATACCCTGCATATGTAGATTTATATATAAAAAGTTTACTCGAATATCCAACTTTTCTTTTATTTCCACTTTTCGAGAAACAATTTTTGTATATACTACTAATTTACACCCGAAATATGGTTGACTTTGACGAAGTAAAAGGATTTTAAGATAATTCCGAGGCTTAGTATGGGAGCTATATAAAATTGGGCGTGGCTTGCCACTTTCTAGTAAATCCAATTAATTTTTCAACGTAAATCCACACCTTAAATTTGGTGTCCTACGTTGAATAGTTTCTAAGTTATGGTGGTTAACATTTTTGTTTAATTTCCTCAACTTTGTATGGGAGCTCCAATAAGAAGTGGGCGTGGTACGCTGATTTTTCGCCAGATTATTTCCGACTACGATATTAATTTAAGTGTCAATTATGGTTATTGTAGACATAAGATTGCCTAAGTTACAGCTGTTTCAATTTAAAATTTGTATGGGGGCTACGATAAACACTGGGCGTGGTGCGTCCATTTTCTGTGAGCCTAGTTGCTCGTACAATACTAATCCATACCCTAAGTCTCGTTGTCCTAGGCTAAATGGTTTGTAAGCTATGGAGCTTAAAATTTTAGTTTAATTCACTCGACTTTGTATGGGAGACCCATGAAGGAGTGGGCGTGGCACACTGATTTTCTGCCAGATTTTTGCCGACTACGATATTAATTTAAGTGTCAATTATGGTTATTCTAGACAGAAGATTGCCGAAGTTACAGCTGTTTCAATTTAAAATTTGTATGGGGGCTACGATAAACACTGGGCGTGGTGCGCCCATTTTCTGTGAGCCTAGTTGCTCGTACAATACTAATCCACACCTTAAATCTCGTTATTCTACGCTGAATAGTTTGCAAGTTATAACCGGTAACATTTTTTTTAATTTCCGCAACTTTGTATGGGAGACCCAAAAAGGAGTGGGCGTGGCACATTTATTTTCTGCCGTATTATTTCTGACTACCGTGTTAATCTAAGTGTCAATTATGGTTATTGTAGACAGAAGATTGAAGAAGTTACAGCAGTTTCAATTTAAAAGAAGTACAGACACTTTGTATGGGAGCTACGCTAGAAAGTAGGCGTGGCTCATCCACTTTTGGCGAGGTTATATAGTAGTATAATGTAACTCTATGTGCAAAATATTGTTGTCCCCAGTGGTATATTGTGTGAGTTATAGCAAGTTAAAGATTTTGAAAATTTCGAGGTTAGTCGCTTTGAATGCTTGGTGTGGGCGTGGTTATTGACCGATCATGCCCAATATCAATCCCCTCCGTACCCTTGGATCATAGATTACTTATGCCAAATTTCATCGAAATAGCTCAATATTTACTCAAGTTATCGTGCGAACTAGCCAGGTGACAGACAGACGGACGGACGGACGGACGGACGGACATCGTTAAATCGAAAATTTAATCGACGCTGATCACGAATATATATCCATGTCTATATCTCCGGAGATTCCTTCAAGTGGACACAAACATCTGACCGAAATGAATATACCATGCATATTGCATTATGCAGGGTATAAAAATACGAATAAGAAATTGAGGGCAACATAAAAATCAACGATCAAAATATTACGAATTTTATGTGTCTGTATATGTGTGTGTTGCTTCATCTTCTTCAACATGGTTCGAGAAATATTTAATAACCACCTTGATGATATGTATGTATTTACAATGAAATACACTAAAGCAGTGAAACTAATAAAATGTTGGAGCGCGAAAAAGCGAACAAGTCAAAAACACATATAGACGAATAAAGAAAGAAGCACACACACACACACACACACACACATACACATATACAACAGATAAATTCAATTACTCACCCTGGACTAATAAATCTACAATTGCCTCCGGTATATGGCGATCGTTGACGAGACAAATGTATTCGGCCGTATCGGAGGCAATGGCCGGAACGAATTGTAAACCAAAATTATCCGATAAAAGTTGAATCTGTAATAAAATGCATAAAAAGTGATTAAATGAATGGAAGTGGTAGAGTCAAATACATTTTTTTGGTTTTTTATTTTATAAGGAAAATAATGACTCAGTGAGCCAGAGAGTGAGTGAGTGAGTTATAAAAATGCTATTCTTTTGTTGTGTAAAGAAATAAAGAGAACATTTAATGTATTGTTAAATCGTAAATTATTCATTAAATTTATTAAGATTAGAGTGCAATGATGTTAATGATGATGATGATGGCGATGGTGGTACTGTTGTCCATTAGATGAGAAAGATTAAATTGATAATAAGAACATAATTTTTTAAATTCAACTAAATTTTTTGAAATGGCTAATTGAAGATTTTTCATAGTAAAGTTAGTAGTTCACATAATTTTAAGGAGAGAATAAAGCAACAAAATTAATAAGAAATTACTTAATTTTAAATATGTGGGTGGAGTTAGCAATCGATCATTTTTAGTACCTGGTTTCTGTAAACACTATATAGATTAGATAAACTACAACGCTGAAAAGGATGGTGAATACAGCTCTACTGTGAATTTATTAATTTAATACATTAAAAGTAGTTTAGAGTTTTGTAAGTCTTTTGCAAAAGGACAATCTCTATTTTAATACAAAAATTAAGTAGTTGGTAATTCTAACGCCAGTCAAATGCTCTCATTAAAAGCATTTTGTGAAAATATTTCAAATAAATGATGTCACAAGAGCTCTTCTGCTAAGAAGTTTCGCTTAAAATTCATATGAACAATATGATCGGAGAAATTCCTTATTATATCGAAATACTCATTAGACAGTGTGCTTTTTAGCAACTTTATTTTTGACAGCACATCTGCTCTCGTGTAACATGTTACTGTCAAACATGTTCAGTTTTGTCTATAATTTCACCATGAATCGATTAACAACGCTTGCAGCTTATTGAATTTTTTTATCAAAATTCATGCTGGGTTAAGAAAATGTATCGTGTACTTTCTTGTGTTCAGCGACGAAGCTCATTTCTGGTTGAATGGATACGTGAACAATCAAAATTGCCGTATTTGGTGTGAAGGGCAGCCAGAAGCATTGCAAGAACTGTCAATCCATCCCGAAAAATGCACTGTTTGGTGTGGATTGGTGTGGCATCATTAGACCGTACTTTTTCAAAAACAACGAAGGCAGGAACGTTACTGTGAGAGGTGAGCGCTACCGTGCAGTGATTACAAACTTCTTTTTGCCCAAAATGGAAGAACTGGACTCGGCTGACATGTGGTTTCAACAAGACGATGCCACATGTCACACAGCGCGAGAAACAAAGAGGAGAGTTCGGTGAACAGTTTATTTCATGTTTTGGGAAGGTCAATTGGCCGCCTAGATCGTGCGATTTAACGTTTTTAGACTATTTTTTGTGGGGCTGTGTTAAGGCTTATGTCTATAGCGACAAGCCCGCAACGGTTGACGCCAATATTGAAGAATTTATTCATGAGATACCAACCGATATGTTGGAGAGAGTATGCCAAAATTGGACCCAGCAGATGAACCATTTGAGGCCCATTTAAGATCGTTCTATCGACTTAAATAATGATTTCATGCATTTCTTCAAATTGTGTGCAAAGGCTCTTAAAAAATCACCCATATCACTTATATCCAAATACTCATTATACAAACTTATACATATGTGATAATAGAATTTTGAAAATATATACATTTAATGCTTTGACATTGAATTGAATTCGTTGAACATGCTCTCATCTAGCATAGATGGCGTTAGCGATAACGATTGTGTATGAAAATTTTGCATAAATACAATAGTTTTGCATATAATCCCTATTATCATTATCATTAAAAACTCAATTAATTAATATAGTGTCATAACTTATGCGATAGTGCGATGTTGGTAGTGTCTACAGCTACAAACAATGCCACATAAGCTTATTGGTGTGCACAAAACCTTAATTATGCTTTTTGAGCAAATTTCAAATAATTTGCGGGCGAAACATTTTCAAAACTTGATCATGTGTTTTATGATGTGGTGCTGGCGGTGGAATTAAACCAAATGTAGGTAATAAGTATATGCATATACTCGTATATGTGTGTGTGTGTGTGTGAAATAATAATGAACACAAAAGACAATCACTTCATTGAAAAGTTTCGAGAGCGAGCGCTAAAATGCGATTTGCCACTTTGTATGTGTTATGTGTGTGTGTGTGAAATTTTTGTGAAAAGTAAAAAGTTTTTCATTTCTTACAAGTTCCTTTCTGCCTTTGTGTTTTGCCTTTTTTTTTTGTTCTGTTTCATTTTTGTTTGAGCGCTTGAATACAACACATAATTTTCAAAATTATGTGTTTCTAAAAAGTTGGCTTCGCTTTCGTGTACATATGAGCATATTTTAGTATATAAGTATAGCATATATACATGTGAATACAATATATGCGTGAAAAGCTGTTAACATAATTGATAGTGTATTTTCTTGTCGCTTGTGCTTTTCTTCATAATTAAGAATATCATTGTTAAGACACTAACTCCGATCTATTCTTATATTTTATGTACGTTATAATACAATGAATTCTTCAACAAATCCTTATAAATACGAGTATACTCGTAGTAACACCTACTTTGAATGTGTTGAGTTTTCACAGAAATGACTTAAAAAGTCCTGTGAGCTTCTTTCTTTGAGATTAGTTTTTTATTCTTGTTCTTCAACGATTGTACATAGTTAGAGTATAAGCAGCAGTAGCAGCAGCAACAAGAACAGCAATGGCAGTTTAGATGTTAAAGTTAAAAGCACACCTGGGAGTATTGAAAAAGTTATAGAAGAAGAGTAACTGTGTAGAATGATGCGTATATAGTGGCAATGTATTTATATGAATTTTGAGAGGTAAAATAAGGCTAAGCTGCAACAACAATAGCTTTAGAGGAATGTATGTATAAGTACTACATCATTTTAAGTATTGTTAAATATAATTACACTGCATACAATTTATATAGAATCATAATTATGCTATTTACAATATATCGTATTATATTTTGATAGTTATATCCTGTACTCAATGGGATAATATTTCTGTTACCAGAAAAGGAGTGGTGTGGAAGCTATTAAAATCTGTTAAAAGTCTGTCATTCAAAAGTAGGCTTCCGTTTATATGTTTTTACAGTTTTCTCATGAAAATATGAAGCTGTCATGCCAAAATTATGGTACATATGATATATACTCTTCTCATGATCGTCTATTAATCCTTTGGAATCTATTGAACTATTGAATCAATTTGAAACAGCAATTTCAACTCGATCTACTCAACAGTTCATGGAATATACGAGTATTGATTTATAGGACTAGCGATTGACGTACGGCAATGTTCGACGATGTTTTATGTGTGTTTGATGGTGAGTTTAAGAGAATATCATAGAGTGAAGGCTCGTGTTTTATAGCTATCTGTTTGTTCTACTCAATGATATGCATATAAGGAATATATTGATTTCTACGCGAAGCGATTTTTATATGATAATAAATAAAATGAAATAAATATGTGGCACATAAAGCCCCAAAGGGCTCATTGGCCGGGCTTCTCTTCCATTACTGTTGTGCGTCTTAAATTTTGGACAATATTAGAAGGGACCTACTTATTTTAGCCGGTTCCGAACGGCAGAACACTTGTGACATCACTTTTTCTGAGCTTTGTCACAGAGTTCTTTAAGAAGCTTTTTTATGGCAAGTTGTTACTGTCGGAAGAATTGCCAATTGCTTGCCGACAGGTGGATACCGTTCGAAAGAAAAATCTTATCGATATTAAATTTGTTATGCATCAGCCGGGGATTGAACTACGACCTACAGTTCAGAAGGCGAACACACTAACCACTGAGCTATGGCACCCATATAATATTAGACGATATTTTTGTGGTATTCGTTGAAGTTTGATGGTGTTTGATTGTAATCAAATTTATTTAGTTTTGAAGTATATCATAAAATGAACGATCGTGTTATCTGTTTATTCTACTTAATAGTATATATGGAATGCATAGAATACATATATTGATTTGTAAGGGAAGCGATTTTTCTATGATCATGTTTCATGATGTTGTATGGTGTTCGCTGAAAGCTGATGATGTTTGAAGGTGAGTTGATTGTAATATCTTTAGCTTAAGAGTGTACATTAAAATAAAAGCAAGCGTTTTATAGCTTTTTTTTTGGTTCTCCTCAAAGATATATATGATATATATTAATTTTTAGGAAAATCAGTTTTTATGATGATGTTAAATGATGCCTTATGGCGTTCGATCATTACTTGATTCTTATATATTTTGTCCGAGAGTCAAATGTCAATATGATATATGGAACATATTGATTTTTATAGTGATCAGCATAGTTTGATGGTGTTTGATTGTGAATCGATCTGAATATATTTAGTTTTAAAGTGTTTCATAGAACGAACGCACATGTTTTAAAACCATCTACTGGTTCTATTCAATGATAAATATGGAATACATTCTTTTATAGAAAAAGTGATTTTCATATGATAACGCTGGACAATGATTTATGGTGTTCGCTGACGTTGGATGGTGTTTGATCGTAATCTAATTTATTTAGTTTAGGAGTATATCGTAAAATGAACAATCCTATTTTATGGGTATCTGTTTGATTTGTAGGGGAAGCGATTTTCGTATGATCATGTTCCATGATGTTTTATGGCGTTTGCTGAAATTTCATGATGTTTGAAGGTGATTTGATTGTAATATCTTTAGTTTAAAGGGTATATATTAATATGAATGCACACGTTTTAACCATTTTTTTAGTTTCTGCTCAATAATATATATTCGTATGAAATATATTTTTTTTTTGAAATATATTGATTTTTACGAAAATCAGTTTTTATGATGATGTTCAATGATGTCAGTGGGTGCCATAGCTCAGGGGTTAGTGTGTTCGCATTCTGATCTGTAGGTCGTGGTTCGATCCCCGGCTGATGCATAACAAATTTAATATCGATAAGATTTTTCTTTCGAATGGTACCCACCTGTCGGCAAGCAATTGGCAATTCTTCCGACAGTAACAACTTGCCATGAAAAAGTTTCTTAAAGAACTCTGTGACAAAGCTCAGAAAAAAAGATGTCACAAGTGTTCTGCCGTTCGGAACCGGCTAAAATAAGTAGGTCCCTTCTAATACTGTCCAAATTTAAGACGCACAACAGTAATGGAAGAGAAGCTCGGCCAATGAGCCCTTTGGGGCTTTAAGTGCCACATATTTATTTTTTTTTTTTCAATGATGTCTTATGAGTTTCGCCGAAATATGGAAGTGTTTGATGATTACTCGATTCTTATATATTTTGTTCAAGACTATATCATAGAATAAATGTATTTCTTTCATAACTAGTTACTGGTTCTATTCAGAGTTATACATAGAACATATTGATTTTCATGGTGATCATAGAAGTTTGATGGTGTTTCTAAAGTATTCGAAAAGCTACTTGTCATGAATATAACTCCATTTATTAATCTCAACCAACTGATTCCTCAACATCAGTTTGGATTTAGAAAACAGCACGGCACAATAGAACAAGTCCACCGCATTGTAACTCTGATAAGGAACACTTTTGAAGAAAAAAAGTATTGCTCAGCTGTCTTTCTTGATATCACTCAAGCTTTCGATAAAGTATGGCACGATGGCCTTATTTACAAACTCAAACTATTACTGCCTGCAAATGTCTCCTCATTGCTTAGTAGCTACCTCACGAAAAGACAATTTCTCGTACATCACAAGGATTACACAACAAATCCATTGGATATTCACGCTGGCGTTCCTCAAGGAAGCGTTTTGGGTCCCTTACTGTATCTCTTATACACTTCAGATATGCCCAACAATAACTATACATTCATATCGACCTTTGCTGATGATACGGCAATATTGTGCTCTCGCTCTAACCCCATAGAAGCTACTAAACTCCTGCAGACTCATGTCGATTCTCTCGAAATCTGGCTAGCAAAATGGCGTATAAAAGTCAATGAATCAAAGAGCGTACATGTAACCTTCACGCTAAGGCTAGATACATGTCCCCCACTTAAAATTAATGGCCAATCAGTTCCACAATGTTCCTCAACAAAGTACTTGGGTATTCACCTCGACAGAAGGCTGACATGGAAAAATCACATAGAGGCAAAGAAAACTCAGATCAAGCTTAAAATGAATCAGTTATGGTGGCTGTTACACAAAAGATCAAAGTTGAATCTTGAATACAAAGTGCTATTATATAAAGCAATCCTGAAACCAATCTGGACTTATGGTATTCAGTTTTGGGGCACCGCATCTCCCTCTAATATCGAAAAATTGCAGCGAATACAATCCAAGTGTCTGCGAATTATTGTAAACGCGCCTTGGTATATGAGGAACGTTAACATCCATCGAGATTTAAATGTATCCACAATTTCTGAGGAAGTTGCAATGTCCTGCAGAAGCTACATTCAAAAATTACACAATCATCCGAATCCCCTTGCTAGGCAATTGTTGCTGAGCAAGGGGCATCGTCGATTAAAAAGAAAAGACACACTGAATATGCTGTAAAATTGCTACATCTCGCGACTCACCAAATTGTGATGGAACGTAGGGGATATCACATAGTTTTATTTAGTTTGTAAGATTTTAATACTTATTGTTAGTTTCTTGTATTTAAGAAAGATTCAATAAAAAAAAATAAGCTAACAAAAAAAAAAAAAAAAAAAAAAAACCTATCCAAACAACATTATATACATGATATACTAATTTTTTTACTTCATTTCCATAGTCTAATTTATTCAAGTATACCTTACCAACAATATCGACACCATATGAACTTATTCATTTATCGTGTAGTGTACCTATTTACGTGTATGAGTGTTGAATGTTGGAATCTTTCTGTTGAGGCAAGAATGTGTTAAATAGCGTTATGGGACATTTTTAATAGTAGTCACCGTTGTACGATGTAGTGATATCACTACTAATACTATTGTAAATTTTCGTTTTTCTTTTTTTGCTTCCTCTCATTGTGCTACAGGGCTGTGAAATTGTATTAAAAAGTTTTCACTTTGGAGCCATTCATATTATTTTATACCCGTTAAGAGATGAAGGTAATATTAGGTTTCGTTCGCACACACACACACACACACACACACACACTTACGAAGGTACACAAACGTCTCTGATTTACTCATTCTAAATCATTATGCACCTTATTTTCTCTTTCTTTTTTCTTTGTTCTATACCTACTTGTCTCTTATGCTCGAAATATGTATAAGAGGCTATTAACTTTTCAGTGTTTCTGTGTGGGTGTGTGTGTGTGTGTGTAATGGACGCAAGAAATGATTTGTATTCTCGACTGAGAAGTAGAGGAAGTAGCAAAAATATGTGTTTTATGAAAATGTTAGTAAAATGAAATGGCTGTTGGCGGCAGTAGATGAATATACGGCGCATATATGTATAGGATAATCAAGTGTATGAAATTGTATGTATGTGTGTTTGTGCGTGTAATATTCACATGAGATAGATAGATACAAGCTATTAAAATGATTTAAGAGCTAACGGTAGATGGAAAAAGTGATAAAAAGTTTTACTTAGGGAGAAATTCCTCTAACCTTTATGCACTCAACTCAAAAAAAAAAGGACAATGTAACCAACGACGAAACGACCAACTTGTAATGAATATGGATTTCAGATTATGTTATATATAACATACATATGCGTGTATGTGTGTGACATATGTTTTGAAAAGTTTCCAAAGTACTTGCATACGATCACTGGATACATTGGATATAGAAAAATTTTAATTTTTCTATGCGGATCAAAGTCTGATAGTTATATGTCTGCAACTATTGCATTTGTAAGGTTATACTTATAGCTATACTATATATGTAAATATTATATATAACATTGTAACAAATGTTATTTGAAGTACTGAAATGCATCCTTAAATTATATGTAGCATTGAATAGAAAAGGGGGCAACTACATAAAAGGACTGATAATTTTAATTTATATTCTCTTTATATTATTTTTTATTATTTTTTTTTTTGTGAATTGTCCTAAATTTAATATACATTCTCTTTTACTATGATTGACCGACCTTGTCAGCTTTTTTTTTTATCGTAAACAGAAGCTGTTTGAATAGTTAAAAATTTATTTTATTATTAAAAACAATTGTAAAGAGTGATCCAATAGGAGGTACATTTTTCCAATAAGGATTCTCGGACATCTCATGCCTAACAACTGTCATGTTCATATCACATTTGTGTTCATTATTCATTGACATTTCACCATGAATAGACTAACGCCAAAACGTTTACAAATTATGGAAATTTATTTCCAGAACCAGTATTCAGTAAGAAATGTTTTTCGTGCTCTTCGACCACTTTATGGTGTTCATAGGATGTTGTGGTAGGCTTATGGTATTCCTGTCTTGTGATCTGATGCCGTTGGATTACTTTTCACTTGTTTATGTCGACAATAAACCATAATTGATTCCTGCATTAGAAGCGAACATAACGCGCCTAATTAACGAAATATCGGCCGAAATGCTCGTAAATAAGACCCATAGAATGGATCATGTAAGAGCAAGTTGCGGATAACATTTAAAGGAAATTATTTTCAAACATTAAATTTCGTAAATCGAACTTACGTCTCAAATTTTTGATGATTACATTGATTTTAATGCATTTTATTAAAAAAAAAATCCGGAAGCTCTTATTGGATCACCCTTTATAGTGGGTTTCTTCACATCAGAACGTCAGAAATGAGTTTATTGTTTTATTGCAAAATAACAAAATATTGTTGAGAA
Source organism: Megamerina dolium (assembly GCA_963854835.1). Lineage (NCBI taxonomy): Eukaryota > Metazoa > Arthropoda > Insecta > Diptera > Megamerinidae > Megamerina > Megamerina dolium. The sequence goes on along the minus strand of OY978526.1, from coordinate 28,798,159 downwards.
TTTGGAAGAATGTAAATCGTAAAAACAAGAATGGACTTATATTTACATGCGAGCTCATTCCTTTTGCAAAGGACATGAGGTATCGACATAGCAAATCTATGAATACATACTCAAATTATGAGCAATTATGTGAAGGTACCGTTATTTATTATTATTTTTTATTTATGCATCTGTTTATTAAACTTTTGGCAGTGATTTGGGAAAAACGCTTTGCGACAGTAACAACAAGAGTTAGTAGGTTTAAATTTGTATCCATTTCAAATCGACTTATTTTTTATTCTACTCGAAAAGTAACAAATGATTCCAAAGCTACCCAGAAATCACCACACAAGATTTTTTTCTAAACATATTTACCACCTAGAACCGCCTCTTGGGGGGTTTCAACTACAAAACTGAAATTTTGTTCTAAAATTGGCTTTCATTGCTTCCATAGAGTGAATATAGCAGCAATCCACTAATTTTTGCTTTATTTTGTATTTTTGTAAAACTTCTTTGCCCCGTAATTTCAACCATTAGTGTAATTTCCCTACAAAATTATGCTTGCGCAAATACTTTTGCCACACCACCTTATATAGACCTTGTTGAGGATTGTTTTGATTTGAGAAAATTTCATGATTTCTTAGTGTTTTTAGGACATACAACAATTTCGAAAATTGTGCTTTATAAAAATGCATTCGATGCTTGGAAAATATATCCAGCGTGACTACCTAGTCAAGTCATAAATATTGGTACACAGAAAAAGCGACGCCAAATGAAAAAGAAATAATATTTTTCAAAACTTTTTTTTTCTTCTTTTTATTGGGTTATTCAATGGCTACAAATCTTAGAACAACTTATTCGAAATGATTTCCATTTGCCTTCCAGTACGACGTGAAGCGATTTGGCCACTCATCGATAGCGGGATGCACTTAATGCATGGGGAAATTGTTCACTGCACAGACAAGGGCTTACTTCAACGACTCAATATTTGGGTGTCGAGCAGAGCAGCAAGCCATGCCCTCTAACGGGTTGAGGTCTGGACAGCCAGTTGGCTGTCATCATCCGTTGATATGAAGTCCGAAATGTTGTTTTTCAGCACAGTTAAGTCGTTTTTACTTTGTGAGCTGGAGCAGAGGTCTCTTTGGATCATCGGGATGAGTTGGGATGCTTTTCTGAATGACCAAGCATACACATAATCGTTCTGTTTATTGAACGATTCTTCTACGGTCAAGATTTTCTCGTCAGTAAACAGAATTTGCCTGTGAGCGTACCGGCAGTGTGATGCTTTCGAATTTCGCTTGCATTTTCCCTCCAATGTAGCCGTGCGCAGGTGTCCAGTGTGTGGCTTGTACGCGATGAATCCAAAATCTTCATTGGCATGGATTTAAATTTGCAGCAATTTTCGGTCGATTCATTTCTTCACGGCTTTGATCGCTTTCCGAGTTCTCACAGAGCGCTGACGGCCGGATCTTTGACGGTCCCGTACTCCACCAGTATCCTCAAACAACTTCACAGCACGATACACATTCAATTTCGAGTGATTCCGAGCGGTCGCAACGTCCGAAAGATATCACCTTTTTCCATATTGCATTTTAGTAGGCCAACTGCAACAATACGATTTTCGATGTCACCCCATTCCATGATTGTGAACAATTGATGCCAAAAACTTTTTACGTGGAAATGAAGCATAAATATCAGCTGTCAAATCGCAGTCAAGATGAAATGGATGCGCCCAATATTGCATTCGTAATGAATGCATTTAATTGTGTATCAATATTTATGACTTGACTAGGTATTAAGTATTTTGCTCAACTCTCACCCCAACAAATATCTTCTATCAAGCATTTCAATTATTTTGAATAAAATCTAAACACCAATAGATGCAAATTTGAAATGCAAATGAATTGTAAAATTTTAATAAAATCATTTTTCAATACATTTTATTCATCTACATGTGTGTTTGTATGTATTTGCGTTTGTATGGAATATTTTTACGAAAGGAAATTAAATTTACTGATTGTTTTGGGTAACAATGAATATATTCATGCATAAAAATTTCCTAAATATAATTTATATTTGTGCAGACAAACGTACAACACCAACGCCACAATACGAATAGAGAAAACCAAACAAAGAGAGAGAGAGAGAGAAAAATAGAGAGACGTAACCTAAATAAATCTTCAATCATACAATTGAATTGAAAGAAATCAATTGAATTGAAATTATTCTACAAAATGCAAGGAGCTCAAGAATATGATGAGAAAAATGATTATGGTAATAATGGAAATGGGGATGGGAATGATTACGATCATGATGAGCATGCTGATGGCATCGATTGTGTTGCCTTTTGTTACTGTTTGTGATTGATTAAATAAATTAGGACGAAAAAAATAAGAACTAAAATGAACATTTCGTAAAAATTTATAAGGATCTTTTTTATATACTATAACAGACTCTTCGAATTCAGATGTAATCAAGCAACAATTTTGAGCAAGAAATACTCATCTTGTTTCAACTCGTATCATACAGTTCTACCACAATTGCTATTAAATAATTTGCAACAACCACTAAAGTAGTAAAAATAGTCAAATTCATTCAATCGTTCATTTATTTTTGATTACTTATATTGCTTCTATAGGTTTCATCATCTACATACTGCAAACATATATTGCATTTTAATTATTTATCGGTACGTTTATGATTTCGAGTTTGTGTGTCTCTGTATAAATTGTGGTCTTTTTTCGATTCTATTAAATTAAAATTACAATGAAATCAAGTAAAAAATTTATGCTTGTTGTTGTTGTTCTTATTTTACATGGTTGCAAGTATTTCAATTGTTTCACTTTGCCAAAATAAGAATGGATTTAATTGATTTAAGAGCACAAAAGCAATTTTATTAAAATCTTACCAACATACAAGGTAACCCAACAAACCAAACGGTTTACTATAAGATGAAATGCGATAAATTACACTTTGGAAAAGCTCAAAAATACTACAAAATAATTATAAAATACACTAATACAAGTTCTTACAAGAAGAGTTTTGCAAATGATTGCTTTTTAGTTAGTAATTTTTGTAAAATTATAAAATTAGTTAGTGTTTTGTAAGCATTTCATGAGCATGCTTACATATGCTTACATATATAATTTATATTCCAAACAGTATTACGTTATGTCTGCTGTACTGTTTGTTGAGTATTTGTAATCTGTTTGTGAACGTGTCTACAATACAAATACATAATAGGCTTTACAATGATGCTATCATACTTCGGAAGAAGAGGATGATACAAATAACAAAATAATATACAATAGCCAATGAGTGTTATATATATACACACACAGACAGACACACAAATATTTATACAAATATTCTAATTGTTGTTATTTGTGCAAAATTGAAACATTTTAAACTCAAGGTAAAAGCTAGTTGTAGTACTACGTACTAAAAGTTAAATACAAAAATAAACAATAAACAACATTCATATATGCATGAACAAGCACAAGTGTGTCCATCTCAAAGGTTACAATTTCTCAATTTTGTTTGTATGAATAACAATAAATGCATCAACAACAACAAGAATATTTTACAATGAAATAGGAATGAAAATGCATTTAATTATCAAATAAGAATATTCGCTTTATATACACGTAAGTACACTATCTCTTAAAGATAGACAAACTTTGAAGAGATTGAAACTCAAAAATATTTATTGCATTGTCTTAAGTACTTCCTCAGCACAGAGAGAACAACATCAATTAATGGTCATAGTAATGTTGGCTATATACACAGAGGCTTATTTACGGTATAAACTTATATTAAATCGGTCCGAAAACTTGTTACAAAAAGAAAAATTCGACATTATTACAAAATACTTTCGTCGACATTAAAGCACTTCGGTAGCTCCGAAGAACCTTTGCTGGGTTGCTCTAAAATCTTAGTTCGTTGTTTTTATACGTAAATATTATTCGTGAATAACTTTAAAGGCCATAAAATATATTTTGCAATACAGCCAAAAAATTTTCAAACGTTAAACTGATAACATATCGCAACTTTTCAACTGAAAGAATCCGATCTTGCGAAAAAATTATATTTTGAACCACACTAATGTACGTAGGACATGTTGAAAATTTGTAGCCTAGTTAGATAATAGCAAAGTGGGTTATCATGAGAATGACTGCTGTTAATAGCACACCAGGCAGATGGATGGTCCGCAAGAAATATGATGTTCTAATAAAACAACATCCTGAAGTCGGAATGCCTAGGGACTCAATGCATATGGAATTAAGCTTTACTAAGCGATTCCAAACAGAACTCAGTAACAAAAACAAATGGGAAGGTATATCTAAAACATACGGGAAAAACCAGAACCTGATAACATGGTTTACGGACGGCTCCTTGACTAATGAAGGGGCTGGAGCAGGAGTGATAGGCTTGGGGATAAAATACTCGGAGCCTTTAGGTAACAATACTGCTGTCTTTCAAGCGAAAATATACGCGATTGACAGGTGTGCCCACTTTAACATCATGCGCCAATACCCGAATAGAACGATTGCAATCCTGACAGACAATCAGGCTGTTATCAAGGCATTGAACTTTAACCAGGTGAAATCAAAATTGGTGTGGGAATATCTTCACAAGCTGAATAAACTTCATGAAAATAACCAATTATGGATCCTTTGGGTTCCAGAACGTATTGGAGTTGAAGGCAACTAACTAGCGGATAGGCTTGCCAGGAAGGGAGCAGCAATACCCCTTGTAGGCCCAGAGCCCTTCAGTGGTCTGGGCAAAGGAGCTTTATCCATGCTCATTAAAATAAGTGAAAGATCAGAAAGACAATAATACTGGGAAAACTGGGTTGTCCCAATCCAAGACACTTTTAGGGAGCTATAACCTAAAACGACTTGAGGAATGTATCAGTTTAAATAAGAATAGTATAAGGTTTATCAAGGGATTATTGACAAGACACTGCAGGCAGAATTATCACCTAATGCAACTGGGAATCTTTTCGGAGGAAACCGAACTCCTTACCGATATTGCAAGGAGGAGAATGAAACTACAAAACATTTGTTGGGAACGTGCCCAGCACTTATGCACACAAGAAAGAAAAACTTAGGGGAATTTATAATACCGGAAAATCTGCTGAAGTCTGTTAGACTTAGAGAAATACTCTAGTCCATGATGGGATGCACAATAGACATAGGGTGGCAGTGCAATACAACCCTCTATAATAGATAATTGTATTTCAAAGTTATCTGCATTTAGTTAAACACATTTGGGCATTACTTTAACAACATTTTTTACAACAATTCTCTCAATTTTCGAATAGCACCACAGACTGTTATCAATTTTATTGTTTCATCGTTGTCTTGTATTGTTTCATGTGTCGTTCTTTTTGAACTGGTATTAAATTATAAGGTATTCGATGAAACAATTTCTTGTCTCCAAAAAAAAAAAAAATTACGCCCATATAAGAATTTATTCCACCCGACTTCTATTGTCGCTAAACAATGGAGTTTCACTTCCAAAGCAAATATATTCCATTTTTTTATTTTGTGAAGAAGTTCTCTTCGAAGAAGTTTGATCTTTTTTTCTTTTTTGAGAGGAAATATTTAAGGGAAAAATTAAATTTCTTATTTGCCTCCAAAACGAACAAAATACAACCAAAGTTCCGAATGAAGTTCACGTGAAGCTGCCAATACAATATTTTAATCAATTTGTGTAAGACTGTAGCTTCAAAAATTGCTGCAAATTTTTTTCATGTTTAATTTTGTTAGTTTTTTTTTTTTTTTTTTTTTTGATTATATATATTGATTCTTGAATGGAGAAAATAACAGATGTACACTCTATACCTTCTCTAACTTTTCATATGTAGTTAATGTTGGGAAATGTAAGTAGAAAATCATGTTTATTGTTAAAAAGTTTCAGCAAATACAATTTAATTGAATTAACAATAGGAACAAAAGTCAATAATATTATCTTGCAATGGACAAAAGATGACAATTACTAAAAGGCTGTTGTGGCTATCGAAAGGTATAACATAGTTTGTGCTGTACATAAATAAATTGGAAAATTATGAAATTCAATATAAATATTTTGTAAATATTTGATTTGTTTTCTCCACAATATCATCTTGTCATGATTACTAATAGCATAGAAATATTTTAATAAGTGCATATATATTAGAGTTGTTCATAGTACGTACAGATCATGGAGTGAAAGAAATGGGTAAGGGCCATTCTAAAGTATATTTACATAAATATTATTACTGAAGTAAAGTGAATTAAATATTTATTAAATATATTAAAGCTGTGTAGAATTAAGTGAAAATATATACAATCGAGAGGACAGAGAACGAGCGTCATTCAAAGAGGGCCAGAGCCCGAAGTACATATTCAACAAATTGAAATAAAATTTGATAAATTTAAATACAATTTCATTTTCTGAATGAATTTGCTTTGATTTACTTTTGTTTATTTTATACAATATTTGTATAAATTTTTTTTTAAACATATTTACTTTAATAAAATTTTTGCCAACACAAGTACACTGCACTGCATATTGGTATATGTATACCATATACAAGTGAAGAGGACTCTTTGATGGTTGAGTTAATTTAATTTGCATTCTATACTCAATGCTAAAAATGAATTTAATTTGATTTTAATGAAAAACAAAAACACAAAAAATAAGTGAGTAAAGAAAAATCAAAAAAGGCAAACAAAACAAGAATAGCTCATAATTAAGTATATTTATATTAGAATTTTTGATAAATATTTTCTATAATAAAATTTCTCTTCTACAAATTATTAGCTCAATTTAGTTTGTATATATATTTATATTTAATTATTTCCACTAGTATTGTTACTTACTCGAGGACTATGTAATAATGGTATACGATTGGCAAATTGTGCTATCGTCGTTGTTGTTGTTCTCCATACCAACGTATCGACAAGTGAATGTTCTGTAACGCCCGGACATAAAATTGTCACATTTTTTCCAGCTTCCGCTACGACTTTAACATATTCCAAATTTGTGACATCTGAAGAAGTGAAGAAAAATCAGTATGAGAATTGTATGTCACAATGTAATCAATGAATGAAAAAAGTGAATAGAATACAAAACGAAAAGTGTAAATACCTATAATTTAATTTAAGAAAAAAAAAAAAAAAAACTTATATCACACCCATTTCGAAAATGATTTCATCTTCATCTTTATTAAATCATCACAGACGACCTAGACGAATTCAATCAACAATTGGCTTTCTCTCTCTCTCTCTCTCACCAGCCATATCAACATATGAGTATAATAATGGTTTTATACGAATAAGTAGGTAGCCACATAAAATATAAAAAATTAACTTTGACTTGCTACAGTCAAAGTTGTAGGTAATCATTTATTTCACTTGCCATCACAGGCTAAACTCTAATGTGAGTCTTGTTTTTTTTTCACCCCACTCAGTTGAAATATATATCTTATGTTTAAGAGTACGGGATGAAATATAATCAGCAACAACCTTATGACTTTTAAAATAAAAACGCTATAAGTTTGTGGAAGAGAGAGAGAGAGCGAAGGCATATGATTGAAAGGTTAAGTTGCTACAGATTGAATAAATGTGCCGGTGAGTAGAGTAGGTATATGTTTCGTCGTAATTTTTATTTTTGTTTTGTATTGTGGGTATTTGTATTTTTTTTCTCGTTTTTTTTTTTGTTCACCTTCATGACTTTGTAATCAATCAAAAAGACTACAGTGAAACTCTTCATGTTTCTGACGAACGACGAAACGATGTAAGAAAAATTACACACAATGTGAATAGATGAACACACACACACGAAAACAACAAAATATGTAATATGTAACAATACCAAAAAAGGCATCGTTATTATCCAGTACGACCACTGTTCCTTTATAAAATGTTCATGTGTTAGAGACATATATTGTTCCATACGTATTATGTATATGTATGAGTATGGCATTGTCAAAATTACTCGTTCACTTTTTGTTTACTCACTCACAGTAACATTGTATTGGATTGGGTTTTGATGTGCCCCCCATTATTGTATTTGCATATATCGTACATATTTGAATATTTGTACTCCCAACTTATAATCTTCCCTCTTTGAAGTAAAGATGTACGAGTACATAAGTTGTATATAAAATAATTGATGTGAAGCGTAACTAAAGGGTTCTTATCCCATTAAGTAAGATTAGTTTAGACAAGGGTTAAATCACTCACTTTCACTCAAAATCCTATTAGAATATAAATTTGTGGGGGGCGACAACGCTATGAGTAAAATACATCTTATCAGTATCGTAACTGGTCTGTGAATTAGTGAGTTGCTCCTCCTTAAAATTTCACCGAAAAGGTGTCGGAGCAACCTTAATTCCCAATTCACAATAAACGACTTTTCTATTTCAATACGCAATTGCAGCTATTTTGTGAGGTTCCGTAAAAAATTGTGCCATTGTTTGGTTGGCACAGATCACACGATAGAAAAGCCCAATTTATTGATACTCACTTTCAAATAATAAAATAACGCTAAATTCAAATTACATTAAAAAGTAAAAAAGCTTGATTTTAGATTTATTTTTTCAACCAACCCTTAAAAGGTGGTATTGGGGTTCAAAACTTAATAAGAGTTGTCCATATAATTTAGTGCCTTAGGACTGCCCTGGTGGCGGTGAAAGCCAATTTTAATGAAAAAATGTGTAAATTTTGTGTGGGAGCCCCCCTTAATGGTGCAAATAGTAGGTTAGTATGTTCACAAGAAATTTTTGTGTAAAAAAAAGGGTCAGCCTTATAATTGATATCTCTAGAAACGATTCTTGAGCAATTATGTGGTTATTTGTCGAATTTCAAATATTTTTGCGTTTGTTTTGTATGGCGATCCCCTCAATTGGTTGATCTACAATGTACGTCTGATCGGAAAATATTAGAAGACGTAAATCAAATTAGAGTAGCAGTTATATTATATTCCATGTAAAGCTATGCGCTTATTTGTCAATATTTTCGTTCATTTTGTTTCGCAATCGCCTTAAGAGGTATGTATATAGCGAAAATTAATGAAGGTTCGCGTTATATTTAATCATTTTAGAGGCGATTTCTTGACAGCGATGGGTGGAAGTAAAAAAAATTCAAATTTTTTAAAGGACTCCCCCGAAGAGATGGAGATAAAGAATAAATGTGTTTTTGAATGAAATACTCGAAAGGAGAACTTGATGGGGGCGGCTTAAATTTCACCCTCTAGAGGCTATATATTACGATTAAATAATTTGAAAATTCTAATCAATTCATCAATTGGTGCAAAATTTTTCGAGTTTTTATCAAATCGAATAATTTTAGATTATGAGGTAACCACAATTAAAGTTCAAAATTTTTCTCCCATACATTTGGTAGTCATCTTAATATACAAATATATATTAAACACCCATTACCAATGAACTTTATATATCGTTATCTCATATAGAGTTTATAGAGTTTATTTTTTATAAAACGTTTTAATTAAATAAAACCCTTAATTTTTTAAGGGACTTTCCTGAAAAGACGTCAATAGAAGGTAAGTTGTGTCCAAATGATTGCAATTTTCAGTTTATATGATATACAATTTTATGCCGCGATTGTGGGATGCAGACCATGAAATTCACATCGATTTGACGAAATCTGAAGATCCAACTCTTTCGAGAACGTCACCCCATTTTTGACTTTTTATTGTATGATATTCCAGAATCTGAGTACAAAGATTCAAGCATGTTTCTTTAATATATTCGAATTATTTTGACGAACGAAAGACAATAACAAGTCTGATCAATTTAATAAGGTTAATAATAATAATAGTAATAATAATAATAATAATATTTCACAAAAAGCTACGGAGATCTTAGATTGAATCGATTTGAGACGGAAAACTTGTTTGGATTAAGTTTGCTATAGGCAAAAACACAGCAATAATTTCCCCTAAAATAATTGAAATGTTGTGATCGCTGAGTGATACATTTGAGTCTCAACATTGAGTCCAAACATGATTGAAAATAGAAAATTAATATACATACTTACTAGCTATCATTTTGTTCAATTGAATAGAGTCAAAGCGTATATTTTGGGTATTTGAATCGTTTAAGTTGATAGTTTAAGTTTAAAGCTTACTTCACTGTCATACATATGCTGGTTCTGTAAACATTTAATATTCATTTTTTTTCACAAAACTTCACATTATAGCCACTTCTAATCCGCAATCATCATTGTCATTATTATCATCATTGGCGGCATTAGTGACAATAAATGCAGCAAAATGTTGATAAATTTCAATAATATTGCTTTGCAAAATTTTCTATTCAAATTTCAGCAGTATTTGCAAAAATGTTGCGTGCATACAAATGTATCCAACATTTGCATATAGTACTCGCATGTTATGTACTCATGTAATGTTTATAATGTTGTTGAATATATTTTTCGTGGTAGAGCTGCTACTGTCACTATTGCATGCGGTTCCCACTGCTGTGTTGTCAGATTATTTATGGTTAAAATTATGGCAAAAATGTTTTTAAAGATACACATTCAGCTTATAGCTTAGTCACATTCATAAATATTTCATATTTAATTTCCTGACCGTTTTTCGCATTTGAAAATCTCGTCGCCGGTTTTTGTGGCAATTGCGTGAGCTTTGCATATGTACATAGCTATGTAATGAATGTATGGATGAAATTATGAATTTTTGTTTTTCAGCCATCTCCCTTGAGATACTTCATTACTCATATATCCCCATTGGGCATTTTGGATGTCTGTCAGTTTGGCTACCACACAGATGAATGCATAAATTGAATTTTGCACGCATTTATCGGAAATCACACTGATCTCTAATATGTACATGTTCTAAGTTTTGCTGATGCAATATTCCATCAATACACGAGTAGGTACGGTATACCATTATGAGCAACATGATGTATGTAATGGAATAGAATATGATTTTACTTGGAAAAACCAATTGTCAAAGGTGCATTGTGTATGTGTGGAATGTGATGAGAATGAATTGTTTATTTGTTTGTTTGCCTTGTTCATTGTACGATTTGTTGTCATTCCGATGCCGATTTATGTAAATTGCAGATGACGCGCAACTGCTTGCACAACGAAACCACAGGAGATATTAGCTGACATTAGTGAATGAGAAATATTGTAAGCATTGCAAAAATACTACAGAAAAAAAATGTCCCCATAAGGATAATACGCTGTCAAATGGAGTAAGCAGTAAGTAGTAGAATTTTCTTTACGGTATCTACCTATTCAAATGTTGCATGTTGCATAACGAAACCGATACACGTAAATCATGTCAATGCCATTCCATCATTCCAAAGCTCATTTCAAAATTGTATTTAATCCTATTTAAGGATATTTTTTTTTTGCCTTCTTGCTACTTTTAATGTATAGGTACATTAATATTTCTTTTCATCCTCATATTACATTGCATAATATTGACGTTTCATCATTGTCGTTGTCGTTGTTGTCATTATCGTCATCGCAGTTTTATTGAAATTGAAATATGAAGGACTCAACTTAGTGCTGTTTAGTATTAAAATAAATATCCATCTTTTCAATTCTCTACTTTGCTAATTTGCTCGTCTCTATCATTTATGTTATGATTTATTGAATTATCTGATTATATCATCCTCACATTATTTCAAACATAAATATAATATGTACAGAGTGATATTAGACGTTAGTGATATTAGAGTGACTTTAGAGTACAAAAGGAATTGCAATTGGTTTTAACTAATAAGAAATTTGAATGTGGACCACTCTTAAGCAACGTTAGCGAAATGAAGTCAGAAACAGAATTATTTTAGTGTCGATTTGACTCGCGATGACCAGAATCAAAGATGGCAGTTCATTTTGCGAAGCAATGAGAATACTCAGTGTAAAAAATATAGCTTTTATGGACAAGGTTCCTGCTGCTATTGGGAGACAGCATCAAAGAGGCCGCAATGCAGAAATTTAACAAAGGTTGAATGACAAAATCATGCAGGTAATTTGCGAAATAATTTCAGTAAAATCGGTCACATCATATTTAAATTCAATTGGAAATAAAGCAAAGATTTCGGGAACAATTTCTCATACTCACATTTTACATGCAATGAGTTTATATATAGCAAATTAAAATATACAAATCATCAGATCACGTTTGGACGATAATTTTGATACTTTGTTTCAAAAGGATATAAATGAAAACCGATTTCATTAAAAAAAAAAAAAATAAAGAAATATGTGTCACTTTTAAGCCCCTTAGGGCTCTTCCTACTGCCAAAAGAATTGGCAATTGCTTACCGACAAGTAGGCACCGATGACCTACAGATCACAAGGCCAACGGCAACCAAATAACCCCCATACATTAAGGTCAATAAAACTTTTGGCTCGGCAAAAACAAACATTTTTGAATCGCTCCTTAGGTCAGGTTAGATTGAGTTTTGGAATTTACATTAAAAACCAACTCGATCTTCGAATGAAACGTAAAATATTCCTCAGCAGATCAGGTCACTGCAGCTCAGTAAAATCATGTAAAAAATGACTGCCTAGATGAGTCACTTGGCTGTGTGGCAGCGCAGTATATTCACAGAGGTTGTGCGTAATAGACACTGCGTCGCCGCAGTTCCGGCAGTAATCAGGTGCTGTGTTGCGTAGACTTCTTGCATGTCTCCCTATCAGGCAATTTCTATTAGCATACTGATCGCTTGTCGGTTAAGCGCTAGTATGCCTTTTGTTCGTTTTGTGTTCAGTACTGGGCCAGATTGATTGGGAGTAGCACACTAGTGTTCTAACCACACACACCTGGTATTCGTGCCCGTCTTAAAATATATTATTTTGAAACAACATCAGAATAGTAGAGGAATAGGAATAATCACAGGAAAAAAAAAGAAAGCATTGCCTTGTGCATATATGAGGTGTGGCTTAAAATCAAAATTCCAATTGATATAATTACCTAGGGATCGCTCCTACATCACTACAATGTATGACCGGCACATGTATGCATCAAACATACCTACATTCTATCTCCACCCATTAAGGCGGCTGGTATAAAAAATGAACACATAAATACTCTAGAATCGACAATGACCCCATAGCTGTCTAGAAATAGCTTCCAAAGCTGTAACCACCCATTAAGGCGTCTGGTATAAAAAATGAACACATAAATACTCTAGAATCGACAATGACTCCATAGCTGTCTAGAAATAGCTTCCGAAGCTGTAAAATATATGGCTGACCCCAAATATTTTCTTCTCCCCCATATTTCCTCAATCATACTTATTCTCTATCTCTAACTCTTAACGGCGCTCTCATACAAAAACATCTGCGAAAAAACATCTTGAAATTAACAAATAACTTTTCAGCTGCAAAGAAAATGCCTTGAAAGGTGATCGATTGTCCTTAATTTTTCCTCCACGCTATTTCCTCGAAATATACTTGGCCCGTAGCTTCGTTCTTTAAGGAAGTTCCCATACAAAAGGAAAGCAAAAACCCTTTTGGAGCACCCTTAAAAAAAATTACGCTGTTATAATGACTAAAAAAAAACTGTGAATTTGATCACTCAGAGGAAAAAGCTTAAGATAATGAATTTTTAATATTTTTCTCTAAGTCAAAGTTGCTAAAATTTCGCACCATACAATCCAACCCGCCTTAGTATACCTTAAAATAAATATTTATTACTATTAAACTATTAAATAAATTATATAAAAAGATAAAGACATTACAGAGAAGAGTGAATAGAATTAATATGTATGTTCTTCTCATTGAGTACTATAATCAATTTTAATTTAGATAAACATTTCAGAGTTATATTCAACAATATCACATAGAGATTTTTAACAAGTAATTAATATTAAAATGTCCAATTCAATTATATTCAATATATACAATATTTCATTCTTCATATTAATAAGCATGCAACATTGATTTAATCAAAGGAATACGAAAATAGTAACTTTGAATTTATCATAACAATGAATGTTCCTTATTGTTTATGAAATCCGAAATGTATCTGATATATCTTTCTATTTAAATATATTTTATTAGTTACAATAATTTTAATTTAAACTCAATGCACACCATTTACGTCATTTATGAATTCACAACGAAAATCAGCTAGTCCATTTTTCATATTTTCATAATTTCATCATGACATTGTTGTTGTCGTCTCAACATCGCGCATCATTCATTTCAGCAGAGCATTTAAGAGAAAGCTTATTCAAAAACATCCCCCATCTGTTTGCCTCATATTTATTTATTGCGTATGCTTACATACGCATTGTCCTGGTTACAGTGGGTTACACTCTTTATGATGTTCAAATGTCTGCCTGTCTGTGCGCATTTGCTGTTTTTTTTTTTTTTGCCTACTTGTTTTGCTTGGCTGACTGTCTAGTTGGTTGTCAGGCGTCTGACCGCCACGTGCCAATGTCTATCTGTTTATTTTATCTGTGTATCTGTCTTGTTGTCTGTCTATTTTCCTACTTCATGTCCTTCAGGCTGACTGCCTGCAGTTATGCTTTTCTTATAATTGGATAATTACTCATCTGATTTGGCAGACACTTGTATGTATCATACAACATATTTTCTCCCCCCCATCCATCCATCCGCTATTGTTGTTATTGATACTGATGTTATTACTTGTATCTTGTGTTGTCATGGTTATGCTTATTATTGTTGTTGTTGTTGTTTTTTTTTCAATGTTCATAAAAAAAGTTGATATATTCGAAGAAATATTATGAAAACTAGCTTTTAACGAAAGTGAGCATTAACCCATTTTTAACCAAAATAGCTGTGGGGACTCTTGCAGGAGTACACTTATTTTAAACCATGAAATTTTTAAAGGGACATAGAAGTAGGTATTTGTGGCCTCAGTGTTTAAATTTGTAGTAATTGGTTAAGCAATTATTTCACTGGAAATTTGTTAACTAATAGTTAACTAATGCACCCGAAGGTTTAACTAATAGTTAGCTAAACAAACTAAATAAAATATTGACTCTACGACTTTTGTCTTCAATATTCTTGGAAAGAATGGTTTTAAGTGTATCGAGGCTTATTTTAAAACAATTCCTCGTCGGGGAAAATTAAGTCGAAACAGAAATAGCGAATTGTTGTTTCAAAAAAGTCTTTACATTTCTTCAAAACACATTGCCTATTTTTAAGATCACTCAACAATATTAGACATACGTAAAAAATGGGTTAATCTTAGTGAGCATATATTACTAGTATGAGAAGATCATCTCATCTCATCAGATTCACATATACAATATTAATATGTATAATGTTGTATGTATTGTAAATAAGTGAAAAATTCAATCAACGATATATTGTATGTACTTAAAACAGAAAATTACATTGCCAAAGCAACACGTTCGCATATACGTTTCAATTTAAATTAAATTGTATGTGCATTCAATGTTGTTGAGAGTACTCATACTAAGTGAATTATATGTGTACACTTGTGAGAGATACAAACAAAAAGCAAATATTAAAAAAAAAGAATGTGTAAAAGAGTGCAGAAGCAGAAGTGGGGAAACAAAAACAGGAAGATGCAGAAAATGAGAAAAGAAAATGAACGAAAGGATATCAGTACTTTGCCACTTGCCACGCAATTTTGAACAATTTCCAGCAATTTCACTTTCGTAAATTGCATTGCGAAAAGGTTCATAGCGTGTGAACGAACACACACACACACACACACACACACTGCACGCAGAGCTTTGCAATGATTTCTAAAATACTAAATGAAACGAAATACAATTGTGTAGTGTAGTGTAGTCAAGTGGAGTGGAGTGGAGTGGAGCGCGATCACATCAGCCGACACTAGGGTGTAATAAAAATGTGAAACTTGTTGGACACGTAGCATACACACATACAAATGTACATATATTCTACTATACAACAGAAAATCCTACCAATACCAAGAAGAGAAAGATTTAATGTGAGGAAAGGATATAGAAATTGAAAAAGAAAAGGATAAACATACACACACACACACAAATATATATATGTACGTACGACTATGTATATGGTAAAAGTATTACTAAACGCTGAATTGTGCCATACAATTTGCAATTGTTGCTACCGCTAACGATTGCCTTACAAAAAAAAACATACACACAAATTTCCTATTCAAGAACGAGTTGAGCTCAATCACAAAACATAAAAGTCGCCATCACCACCATTAGGTAGCATCAATGTTCAAGTCATAGTCAACTAACGATTTTGCCATTGCCACTGGAGAGCAATTTCATTCTTGACGATGCCAATGTAATGGTTGGTGATTATTATTGCTGTTCTGTCACAGTGCGCACAGTGGTATGATTTGGATGGAGCAAGCATTTTAAATTGAAATAAAAGTGTGTTGTGTTGTTTATGAATTGTTTCAATATATCAATACTTTGAAATGGGACTTAATGGGATAAATAGTATAACTACTTTTCACGCCAAAGTTTGCTTCTGTATATATATATATATTGGCGCTCTTTGAGAACAAAAATACAAAGCTATGGAACTGAAATTTGGTGTATATTGTTATATTTGATCAGGAATACACAAGTTTGAAAATGGTCGAAATCGGATGAAAACCACACCTACCTCCAGTACAAAAATATGATTTCGTATGTATGTTTTCACACTTTGTTGTCGAATATATAAAGCTATATAGGTGAAACTCAGTAAATATGATTAAATTAAATATGTAATAGACATATGTAGGATTGGCCATAATTGGTTGAAAATAACGCTTACCTCCCATACAAAAATATGATCCTGTACGAAGTTTTGCAGACTTTGCTCAAGAAATTATAAGCCTATATGGCTTAAACTCTGCACATATGTATATTTTTTATCAACAAGTGAGTGTGTTTAAAAATAAGGGAGAGCAAATGAAAATCACTCCTAGCTCTCATACAAAAGTATGGTTCTGTATGTATGTTTTTCACACTTTTTGCACAAAAATCTATGACTATTAAGCTGAAACTTGAAAAATATGATTGTATTCACTAATAAATGAACAGGGTTCACAATAGAAGTAATTGTATGAAAGACACGAGTACCCCCCCCCCCCCCCCCATACAAAAATATGATTTCTAATGTATTTTTGCAGACTTTGTGGTCGAAAATATCAAGATATTAAGTTGAAACACAACATATATGGTCATATTTAGGTTAGGTTAGGTTGGAAGGGCATGTGTGAATATATGTATATTCATTGTGATTGCCCTTGATTGCCGGAGGAGGCACGCCTTCATGTGTTATCCTTCTTGAACCATTTGGTTTTCCATATGAAGTTAAGAAGCTCTTTTAAGTCCACTTTCGCAAGTTCGTCCAGTCCTGTGAAGAAACGAGACCCCAAATATTGAAGTCGATTTGTCTGTAGTCCTAGACAGAGACATAGATAGTGGTTTATTGATTCTTCTTCCTGCTCATCTCGTCAACCCCTACACAGTCCGCTCGTCGGTATACGTCAACGTTGAAGCATTGGTGCGATGGCACAATTCTAACTGCAGAACAGAAGTACCCTCGTCCTTCTTCTGTCTAGCCTAGGCCATAAAGTACTGGACACCTCACAATCCTCTCGGATAGTCCACAAGCTGTTCGACTTCTTAACAACTATTTCTTCTATACACCTAAACAGTTCGTAAAGGGGAATTTGTACTAAGTCGTCGGCCTCATTGGCGTTCATACTAGATCCCCTCCTGGTCATTTCGTCTGCTAGTTCGTTCCCTTCAATATCACTATGTCCAGGAACCCAGCAAAGAGAGACCCTGTGGTTTCCTATGTCACATAATGAAGCACGGTATTTCAGCACGATTTTCGACTTCTTCAATGCTTCACTGTATACAAAGATAGTGATATTCGAAGGTGGGATTGTACTATCTTGTATTAGTTTAGCTGCCTTCTCAATATTTCTGCCTGAAAGACACTGCAAGTATCAGGGAGTCGAAATGAAATCCCACAGTGCAGGTTTTCTGAAAAAATTCCCGATCCCGTCCCTCTGTCCATCTGAAGCCTGAATCACGCACTGCACTGTGTGGCTCCCAGTTTTCCCATAAAAAATACATTTTATCGACAATTCCAAATTAGATATTGAATTGATTTCGATATTAGAATGCAACATTTATTCAATTCCCGACTTTGACAACTTGAACATCGAAAAGATTTTTCTTTCGAACGGCACACTCCTGTTGGCAAGCAATTGACAATTTTTGCGGCAGTAAGAAATTACCATGAATAAACTTTTAAAAGATCTCTGTGACAAAGCTTGGAAAAAATAATGTCGCAAGGGTTCTGCCGTTCGGAATGTTCGGAAGCTCGCCCAAATGGATTTTCGGGGTCTATAAGTGCCAAATAATTTTTTTATAGTCATAATAATTAAAAAATATTCAAAAAAAAAAGATGGATTCAAGTGCTTACAAATTCGAAATATGGTACGAAATTGAGTAAGACTCTAAGAGTAGAGCAAGCTATATAATTTTAAAGCAAAAACAAATGTACATTATCCCACTGTGTTTATTCAAATAGTCCAAAATAGAATTGAAATTGAAAAAGGGGAAAAAACGCAAAAAAAAAGTATTACGAAAATCTGCAAGAAATTGTAAATAGAAATGTTTAATGCGGGGATTGAAAATGTGCGTATATGAAAAGAAAAAAGCTTGCGGAGCAATAGTAAAAAATCAAAAGTGGCTTTTAAGTTACTCAAATGGAGAAATATATAGCTAAAGAGAAGGAGCGTGAGAAATAGATAGAGGAAACACACACACACAGAATGACTGCAGTCAGCGGTCGCTTAAACATTTGATAAAAGGTTAATTTTCTAGGAGTTGCAGAAAAGCATTGAAGCAAATAGTAAAGCGAACAACAGTTAAGGCATATGCTACAGTAATAATATCATAATAAAAGAATGAAAGTAACAGTGTAATGCTCATATCAATCTTGCATGCTGTCGACACCATTGCGCTTCTTCTGCACCTGAAATACATATATTTACATACGATATTTGTACGATGTATGTAGATATATTCATTAACATTTCCATATAGGGCGATGAGAAAAAAAAAAAATAACGACGGGAGGATTAAAGGACTACTCGATTGCCTTAGTAATATTGTTGTTGTTGTTGCTGTTACGTTATTGTTGTTACAATTGAAGCATAAAGAAAATGAAAGGGAAGTCGGAAATTTCCGTTTATTTGATCTTCGTTTATTATTATTTTTATTTATATTATTTTCTTTTAAGAATCATCAATGTAGCGCACCGAAAAAGCGAATGAGAGAGAGAGGTTACTTTGAAATATCTTGTGTTTTCTATATAATTGCATTGTTGTTGTTGTTGTTGCTATTTCTGTTGTTACAATTGATTGAATATATATTCTCTTGTTAGTTGTTTGCTTGAATGCCTCGATAGAAGTAAGAGTCTGTGCCGGCATGCAGAGCATGATTTAAGTTGAAGTGCTGCAAAAACTACAACAATAAGAACAATTCCTACATAATGTACACCAAGAAATTGGCAACAGCTGCTGTTCTTATTAAATTTATTTATTAGCTATTTTCTTGTATATGTACTCTATATGTATGTACGTATGTATGTATCTGTTCGACCGATGTTCATGAGTATGCCAATTAGAAAGTGAAATCATACGTAAATGTACAATATATGCATCTGTAGATCTACTTATTTATTAGAGTTTATATGTATGTGTATATCGAATGTATATATATTGTATATCGGATACCAAATGGCGATTGCTTGTACAAATTGCCAATGCCATAGGCCAGTCAGCCAACTAATGAACGAGTGAACCAAGAAATAAGAAAGCAAGCAAGTAAATAAGTAACCCTCATTAAATACTTGAAGCAAGCCAGTCAACCAGCCAGCCAGTCAGCCATCCAGCATCCGTTATACCCTTACCCTTTTCCTATCTCCTCGTCACGATAATATTCATAAATATCCATGTACGAATATTTCATATTATAAGCATAATGCAATTAATTTTTATGAGTTCTGGTTTAGCTACAGAATAATCATCTTTGATGGTCGGGTGGATTGGATGCCCTTCTAAGGGTTGTTTATCCATATACAAGTAGTTTTATACAATAGATGTATGTATATGTATGACTGCTGGTCTTTATGATTTATTTATATCAATTGACCAAATTATGTAGATGACATTAAATATATAATACCACTTCCACTAGTTATATTCAAATGCATTTTTAAATATATACGCGATGTTATTTTTGGAGCAGAGTGCACAAGAAATGTTCATATAATATACAGTATGGTTGTAATCTTGTAATAGAGCTGGTCGTGCAATATCCATTTCATTATATTATGTACAAGTCCATACATAATTTCTTACAATTTCAGTATTTTTTTTTCTCATTTCTTCATCATCCACATATTTATAGGAAATTTGTGTAAAATGCTCAAGTTGTCGCATATGTATGTTTGTATGGATGTGTTTGTTTAAGACAACTAATTTTCCTGTTCGTTTTTCTTCTTATTTGTAGTCCTCTGCATATATGAAATATTCTGTCCCATGGGAGTAGCATAAATTATGAGCAATTTAATTAACAGAATATGTTGAAAAATGAGAAAAAGTTGATCGACACCAAAGCAAAAAAAAAAAAAAAACAAATTACAAAAAACCAAGTATAAAATAGAAGAGGAAAATCTTGAAAAGTTATATGACAACGATTTCTTAGCTTCTTAATTTTTAAATACAACACAAATCAAAAGTCTTTGTTATGAATCCAAAAAAAGTTACAAAAAAAGTTACTAGTATGCTATCAAAGATTGGAAGAATGTACTTTGTATGAAAAATTCCAATTAATTTAGCAATAATTTTAATAATGAAAGATTTGGCTGTGAGCATTTTTCATTGCCATATGGTGAGTAATGATGAGTATCGAGTGATTTATTCAGACATGGGCTTTACATATATTTACCGGTTAGTTTTAAGAATGGACTGAAACTCTGAAGAAAAAAAAAATTGAACTTTGATAATATCGAAAATCAGGTATTCGGCACAATGATAGACCGACACATATATTTTCGAAATACTGACCTTTCAATTCAACATGGACGAATTTTTCATACGAGAGCTTCTATTTTCAAATATAGTTGGACTTTGATACAAAAATAAATCATTTACATCGAGTTTCCGTCCAATAGCCTTATATGACGTGAACAAAGTATCGTCGAATGCATACTTTTCTATGAGAGGTAGGTTTGTTTGTCTATTTATTTCGATAATTTTTTAACTTTAGTATTGATTAGCAAATATAAACGTATGTACCGAATTTTAGCATCATAAATTTTTAAGCAAACTGTGAAAATATTCATATGGACGCATATTTTTGTATGGAAGGTAAACTTTGTTTTTATTAGATTTAGTTCATTTTGATTGATGGGTGCCGTAGCTCAGTGGTTAGTGTGTTCGCCTTCTGATCTGTAGGTCGTGGTTCAATACCCGGCTGATGCATAACAAATTTAATATCGAAAAGATTTTTCTTTCGAACGGTACCCACCTGTCGGCAAGCAATTGGCAATTTTGCCGACAGTAACAACTTGCCATGAAAAAGCTTCTAAAAAAAAGAACTGTGTGACAAAGCTCAGAAAAAGTGATGTCACAAGTGTTCTGCCGTTCGGAACCGGCTAAAATAAGTAGGTCCATTCTAATACTGTCCAAAATTTAAGACGCATAACAGTAATGGAAGAGAAGCTCGGCCAATGAGCCCTTTGGGGCTTTAAGTGCCACATATTTATTTTTATACCCTGCATAATGCAATATGCATGGTATATTCATTTCGGTCAGATGTTTGTGTCCACTTGAAGGAATCTCCGGAGATATAGACATAGATATATATTCGTGATCAGCGTCGATTAAATTTTCGATTTAACGATGTCCGTCCGTCCGTCCGTCCGTCTGTCTGTCACCTGGCTGGTTCGCACGATAACTTGAGTAAATATTGAGCTATTTCGATGAAATAGCTATGATCCAAGGGTACGGAGGGGATTGATATTGGGCATGATCGGTCAATAACCACGCCCACACCAAGCATTAAAAGCGACTAACCTCGAAATTTTTAAAATCTTTAACTTGCTATAACTCACATAATATACCACTTGGGACAACAATATTTGGCACATAGACTTACATTATACTACTATATAACCTCGCCAAAAGTGGTTAAGCCACGCGTACTTTTTAGCGTAGCTCTCATACAAAGTGTCTGTACTTCTTTTAAATTGAAACAGCTGTAACTTCTACAATCTTCTGTCCAGAATAACCATAATTGACACTTAGATTAACATGGTAGTCGGAAATAATATGGCAGAAAATCAGTGAGCCACGCCCACTCCTTTTTGGGTCTCCCATACAAAGTTGCGGAAATTAAAAAAATGTTACCGGTTATAACTTGCAAACTATTCAGCGTAGAATAACGAGATTTAACGTGTGGATTAGTATTGTAGGAGCAACTAGGCTCACAGAAAATCGGCGCACCACGCCCACTGTTTATTGTAGCCCCCATACAAATTTTAAATTGAAACAGCTGTAACTTCGGCCATCTTCTGCCTAAAATAACCATAATTGACACTTTGATTAATATCATAATCGGCAAAAATCTGGCGGAAAATCAGTGTGCCATGCCCACTCCTTCATGAGTCTCCCATACAAAGTCAAGGGAATTAAACTAAAACTTTTAAGCTCCATAACTTACAAACCATTTAGCGTAGGACAACGAGATTTAAGGTATGGATTAGTATTGTACGAGCAACTAGGCTCACTTGAAATGGGCGCGCCACGCCCACTGTTTATTGTAGCCCCCATACAAATTTTAAATTGAAACAGCTGTAACTTCGGCAATCTTTTGCCTAAAATAACCATAATTGACACTTAAATTAATATCATAGTCGGCAAAAATCTGGCAAAAAATCAGTGTGCCACGCCCACTGCTTAATGAGTCTCCCATACAAAGTCAAGGGAATTAGCTAAAACTTTTAAGCTCCATAGCTTACAAACCATTTAGCGTAGGACAACGAGATTTAAGGTATGGATTAGTATTGTACGAGCAACTAGGCTCACTTGAAATGGGCGCGCCACGCCTACGGTTTATTGTAGCCCCCATACAAATTTTAAATTGAAACAGCTGTAACTTCGGCAATCTTTTGCCTAAAATAACCATAATTGACACTTAGATTAATATCGTAGTCGGCAAAAATCTGGCAGAAAATCCTTCATAGGTCTCCCATACAAAGTTGAGAGAATTAAACTAAAACTTTTAAGCTCCATAACTTACAAACCATTTAGCGTAGGACAACCAAATTTAAGGTGTGGATTGATATTGAAAAATTAATTAGATATACAAGGCCCACGCCCACTTTTTATATAGCTTCCGTACAAAGTCTCGTATTTATCTTAAACATTAAAACACCCATAACTTACTAATTAATACGCATAGGTCAACCCATTGCAACCTATGTATTTTAGTATTATAGGCAGAAATTGATCCTCCAAAATTGGTGAGGTACGCCTGCTTCTTAATGTAGGTCCTATACAAAGTAGTGGAAGAAAAGGATGGATATACGAGCAAACTTTTTATATATACCTCTACATATGCAGGGTATAATTTGGTCGGCCCCAGCCGACTGTAAGGAGATTTTTTTAGTTCATTTTTGAGCATATGTATGTGTTTATAAATCTAATTATTTGTACCAAATTTCAGCTTAATAACACTATATTATCATGCATAAAGTGTGTAATCACACAATCCACAACACACTTTTGTATGAGAGTTAGGCGTAATTTTCATCAAAATTCACCCATTTTCTAATATATCAATTTTGCCATCAGACTTATTATACCCTGCATAATGCAATATGCATGGTATATTCATTTCGGTCAGATGTTTGTGTCCACTTGAAGGAATCTCCGGAGATATAGACATGGATATATATTCGTGATCAGCATCGATTAAATTTTCGATTTAACGATGTCCGTCCGTCCGTCCGTCCGTCCGTCCGTCCGTCTGTCTGTCACCTGGCTGGTTCGCACGATAACTTGAGTAAATATTGAGCTATTTCGATGAAATTTGGCATAAGTAATCTATGATCCAAGGGTACGGAGGGGATTGATATTGGGCATGATCGGTCAATAACCACGCCCACACCAAGCATTCAAAGCGACTAACCTCGAAATTTTCAAAATCTTTAACTTGCTATAACTCACACAATATACCACTTGGGACAACAATATTTTGCACATAGAGTTATATTATACTACTATATAACCTCACCAAAAGTGGATGAGCCACGCCTACTTTCTAGCGTAGCTCCCATACAAAGTGTCTGTACTTCTTTTAAATTGAAACTGCTGTAACTTGTACAATCTTCTGTCTAGAATAACCATAATTGACGCTTAGATTAACACGGTAGTCGGAAATAATATGGCAGAAAATCAATATGCCACGCCCACTCCTTTTTGGGTCTCCCATACAAAGTTGCGGAAATTAAAAAAAATGTTACCGGTTATAACTTGCAAACTATTCAGCGTAGAATAACGAGATTTAAGGTGTGGATTAGTATTGTACGAGCAACTAGGCTTACAGAAAATAGGCGCACCACGCCCAGTGTTTATCGTAGCCCCCATACAAATTTTAAATTGAAACAGCTGTAACTTCGGCAATCTTCTGTCTAGAATAACCATAATTGACACTTAAATTAATATCGTAATCGGCAAAAATCTGGCAGAAAATCAGTGTGCCACGCCCACTCCTTCATGGGTCTCCCATACAAAGTCGAGTGAATTAAACTAAAATGTTAAGCTCCATAGCCTACAAGCCATTTAGCCTAGGACAACGAGACTTAGGGTATGGATTAGTATTGTAGGAGCAACTAGGCTCACAGAAAATGGGCGCACCACGCCCAGTGTTTATCGTAGCCCCCATACAAATTTTAAATTGAAACAGCTGTAACTTCGGCAATCTTCTGTCTACAATAACCATAATTGACACTTAAATTAATATCGTAGTCGGAAATAATCTGGCGAAAAATCAGCGTACCACGCCCACTTCTTATTGGGGCTCCCATACAAAGTTGAGGAAATTAAACAAAAATGTTAACCACCATAACTTAGAAACTATTCAACGTAGGACACCAAATTTAAGGTGTGGATTAACATTGAAAAATTAATTGGATTTACTAGAAAGTGGTAAGCCACGCCCACTTTTTATATAGCTCTCATACTAAGCCTCGGAATTATCTTAAAATCCTTTTACTTCGTCAAAGTCAACCATATTTC
Organism: Megamerina dolium; assembly: GCA_963854835.1. NCBI lineage: Eukaryota > Metazoa > Arthropoda > Insecta > Diptera > Megamerinidae > Megamerina > Megamerina dolium. Next base: position 28,772,866 of record OY978526.1, on the reverse strand, counting down.
GGGTGTAAATTAGTAGTATATGCAAAAATTGTTTCTCGAAAAGTGGAAATAAAAGAAAAGTTGGATATTCGAGTAAACTTTTTATATATAAATCTACATATGCAGGGTATAGTTTGGTCGGCCTCAGCCGACTGTAAGGAGATTTTTTTAAATACCATATTAGCTAGCTCTATTTCTTTATGTTCTTGCATTTCAAGCGTGTTTACATGTATTCACTATCACAGTTTTGTATAAGAGGTAGCCATAGTTTTTATCCGATTACGCCCTTTTTTGTAACATAACAATTTGCTACTAATACAATAATTTTACACAACAAGTCTTGATTCAAGAGCTTAATATTTTCACTTGCAAAAAAACTAAAGAACACATTCAACAACATTCGAACTTACTGCCCACTCAATACTCTTTGAATGTAGTATATATAAAAATTATTTTAAAATAAATTTTCAAACTTTCACAAAACAAATGCTTAACTGCGGACATGAATTTTCTCAAACTCATCTGAAGTTTACAGCAATGCTACTTTTAACTGCCTTGTGCTTGTAAACTTTAAGAGGAGCTAGTCATATATCTCGATACTGGAATGTCGAGTGAATTAATGCCAAAATGTATTAATTTATTTATTTTTTATTATTCTCCCCAGACGAAGGCGCTCAGCTTGATATATGGTAATTACCTAAGTCGTGCAAAAAAATAATGAGTTCCTTTAGCTTTCTACCGGTGCCGACCACTAAGACTTGCTTGCGTCGCTACTCATTGTCTAACTACTTCTTCCCGAAAGCTAATTTTTGTTTTAGCTACATGAATTCTTGTCAAATGTATAGTTGTAGCGAATCATTATAATTAATCAATCTAAATTATAGTTCTATCCATTCAACATACTCTATAAGGACTTCATGTTTATAATTGAGAAATTGGAACCCAAAAAGTAAGAAATTTGCAATTTGTTATAAAAATATGTATAACTATGATAAAGATCAATCAACATAGGAAATTTCTGGGATTGAACTACAAATCCGTTCTTCAACAAAGCTTCTTGAAAGTCCAACTTGTGTATTTTTGCTTCCAAAGGAATCGTTTCACTAAAGCCGCCTAAACATTTCAGCAATAAAAACAATAAAATTCTATGCAATGCTAAATTTAATATATTCGCTGAATGTCTGGATATTAACATAAACTTAAATATATACGCGAGAATATGCATATATCTAATATATGTAGTAAGAGTGCATAAGTAGCTGCAATTATGGTAGTTATAGTGGTAGTACAGAATAAAAAAAAAATATTTACGCGCATGTAACCAACATGAACCGTTCTTCCAAGTAAATATGTTAGTTCTTTTTTGTAGCGCCACAAGATGAAGGCACAAGTAAATAAATTTACATATATACCACATATGCATATTATTCACAACCATACTCATACACTTATGCTTACATGAATGCATAAATATGCATAATACGCATATGCACAGCTTCTCATGCAATAAGTAGGCATGTGAAGTGTAAGAATTCGTGAGTCTGTGTTTGTAGAATTTAATGTTATAACATAGCATAGTACGATTGCAGATGGATATTCAAAAAACTAGTAGTAAAAAGTTTCTCATATAAATGTCTCGATTTTAAAGAGAGTATTTTCAGTATTTTTACTTCAAAAAAATGACAACGATATTTAATATTATTTCAGAGAATAAAAATGTGTAGTAAAGAATTTCATTTTGTGTGGGAAATGCTAAAATTATACGCAATTTTGGTTAGATAAAGATGTATAGATGAATAGATGGACTGATTTAGACTGGTTGTTTGCAATTTTCTTGGAAGGTACTCTATCGTACGGAGCAATAATTCGTCGCCTATTTAAAGACTACAAAATTTGATATCAAAGATAGTGGAAATTCTATTGAACATTACTTCAAGTTATGCGAAATCTTCAAGAAGTGTTTAAATATCGATTTGTAATAAGACAAACACTTTTGCAAACCGACTAATGGTTCAATGGTTCATCGGTGTCTTCAGAATATTCTTAATGGAGCATCCAAATTAAAATACTATAACCATCAGATCTCATTTCCTTCAGATCCCCATACATACATATGTATAACGAAATGGTAGAAGCATTTGCTAGAAGAGGTTGCTAAGAAATATGGTATTTTACTGGATTTCGATCAGTTTCTACACCAATTTCAATTGTAAATGAAAAAGGGTCAATTGTGATAGCGTAAACGTCAAATGAAAATAATAAAATTCAATTGCAAATGAGATTAGTAATTTTAAAATACGAAAGCGTCAATCGTAAATGCGAAAGCATCAAATGAAAATGAGAAAACCTCAAATGGAAATGCGGACTAATCAAACTCACTTGTAAATGAGCCAAATATAGGGGAACAGCCACATCAGTATTTAGAAAAGGTCGTGGATGATGTAAAGTACACTGCGGAGACTGCGCACGAGAGCATTTTAACATGCGTCATGCGTTTCTGTAATTGGAAATGGTGTAGTTTATCATGAGGATACCATAAATAAATTTAAAGCATTCGTATGTGAGATGCCAACATGCCGATCAAAGAAAAATAACTTAGATTGTTTAAGAGCATGCTTACATGGCATAGCAAAACAGGATCGAATCTTTTTAATAACCGGACATAACCGACGAGAGTGCTTGTACTTTATAACTGGTTAAAACCATCCTATTACAAATGTCAGTAAATACTGCAGAGACTTCCCTATTTAAATATAATAATAGCCGCCATTATTAATATGGTTTGTGACTTCGCTGTACATTCAATTTTCAAAATATATTTAAACACAATATTATAATTATTGTTTGATTCATAACATATAGATTGTGTCTATGTGGTGAGTTGGCATATTTCTATTTATTTACTAATTCAATAAAGAAGTTGTGATTCTCGGAAATATTCTAGATTTTTTTTTTTGTCTTTTTCTTTAAATGTATTTTATGCCAGCAATTTTGATTTTAGTTAGTTGCAGCCGATATGTGTTTTTGGTCATCACATCAACGACTGACTTTCTAAAGGAGAAACATTAAATTCCTGAAAGATTCTTACCACACAAAGATCTAATTGCTGGTGTTGCGGATAGTCAAGTTTATTTTCTACTCTGACTGGCGGTTACTTTGACTGCATTGTTATCAGAATCTACCAACTGTACAGTCTCTTAGACACCGAATGGTATAAAGTCGGTTCTCTAATAAAGCTCATGGTGGTGCTTTTTAATTTTTTTCAGATTTGTAAGGAATAGTTTATCGATTTTGTGAATTTTGACGTAACATTGTGCGTCATATTAATAATATTATAAGCAACATATGTTTATGCCATTTGAAGTTGAAGTTAGCTAACTTAAAAATGAATATAAGGATGGATGGTTGGCTGGTAAAGTACGTAAAGTATATTTGAGTATTGTTCATTACGTTTTTTGTTTTCGTTAATTTAATATAATTTAATTTGTAATTCCTGCACAACAATCAAAATAGCTCACTTTATATTTTTTGTGACACAACTGCAATAAACTCATCAGAGTAACTCATTCATTTAACACATGAGATATTTCATGTGAACATGAAATCTTGTTTGCCCTACCACTAGTGGGAGAAAATAAATGAGTTGTATATAGTTATTCCCAAAAAAACCAAAAAAAGAAGTTGTGTAAATACACACTCACACATATCTATAGAAACGTATTAAATGTATGTTAGCTCATGCTGATGCTACCTCAGTTCTTGTTACTCCAACCATTGCTCAATTGACCCTTATATGCACTACTTTAAAAATATATTGTATATATGCATTCATACATGCATGTGAATATAACAAAAAACAAGTATATGAACAACCACACACACGCACACATGTACGTAAAACAAATACAAATGCAATTAAAATAGATTTACGCGCTACTTATGCAATGACGACAACAACGACGACGACGACGACAACGACCAAGAGATGAGATAAAAAGATGATGCTGAAAATGTTAAAAGGAATTGCGTATTAAACAAGCTACGCAAGAATATGCAGGATATGCAGAAGCATAATTTTTTGCTGTTGCCTCTGTTGCCATCATAATGGTAATGGTGGTGAAGCGGTATACTGGCCAGCATGTGGGTGTCACCGTTGTTGTTGTTGTTGCTGTTGTTATTGTTGATGTAAAATTTATTCTTGTTTATATTCACTGCATGTTCCGTTCCCACGTTGAATACGCTAATGTGTATATGTGTACTACTGTTGCTTGCCTATATTTAATATTTGTTTTTGTTTTTTGTTTCTTCTCTTTTTTTTTCTGATAAATTTTCGTTTTTATCACAAATGCAAATATTTGTCAACAACATCAGCAACAACGACATCAGATTCCTTGTACTCAGTGTGCTTGTTTTCCCTCTTCTTATACTCCTCTGAATTTTTAGCTACTCGCCATTCTCAGATCCTTGTTGCCACCATCATTCTCCTCAGCAGTGGCAGTAGCTGTTGTTGTTGTTGTTGTTGTTGTTGTTGTTGTTGTTGTTGTTCACACTTTTGTTTCAGCTGTTGTTACGGTGCCTGTGCCTGTGCATGTGTGTGTGTGTGTGTGCTAATATGTTTATCTCCATTTTCGTTGATGCCGTGCGTTAGTATCTCTTACTTGGTATTTTTTTGTTAATTTCGCTTTCTCTCTTTGACTCGCTCCCTCTCTCTTTTATTGTTGTTATTGTTGCTTACTTATTACAGTGTTGATGGCAGCAATCTCGCCTCTTGGTTTACCCCCATCACTGTATGTAATACGAATTTGTAAGCACGAATTTGTAGGTGTGTGTGTGTTTGTGTTTATGTCATTTCCTCTACAAATGATTAATTAAAAAGTTGTTGTTGTTGTTTGATTTGCTGCTGGTGTTGATATTGGTGTGTGTGTGTCTATGTGTGGGTGTTTGATGATGTTGTTGTTGCTACTGCTGCTGCTGCTTACGCCACGTATATGAAAGTTTGTTTCAACATTTTTGCTAACAAATTGTGTCGTTCTCATGGCATATCCTTATGGTATTATCCTGTGTAATTTCATTGTGAACATTTGTTAATGTGACATGCACAATTTCAAAATCAAAAGAGATAAGTAAGGTGGCTGGCAAATGGAGGGTATGGTGGAGCTAGAGGTAGAGGAGAATGGTGTGTCGCTAGAATGGCGTAAAACAGTTAAATAAATTGATATTTACTCATTAAGTTTCGTGTATGTGTGTATGTGTGTGTAAGTAGAAAATTTTCTTTTTCCTTTTTTTTGTTTCATTAGTAAAGTACTGTATGATACTGTGAATGATTAAAACTTGTAAAATGGTGAAGTTGTGTCGTTGTAATTTTTTGTTGATGGGGTTGGATTGGGTTGGATGATGATTGAATAGTATATTGAAGGATTATGGAGATATTTTCGTCATACACACATTATTTCGTCATATACACAAATTGAACGAGTTGATGAGTATGTTTATGATTTGAGTAAAACTTTAATTTGAGTTTAATGCTTTTCTTTAGACTTTTCAGCATGCAGGTATGTAAATAGTTGTTATAGCTCTTCTCTGTGAAATTTATATTGAAAAGAGGAAAATAAAAGATAAACATTTACTAACAAACTCTACACTAGAGTAAGTAGCAAGCTAAGTAAGACTTATTAAATTAATTAAGCTTCAAATTCTATTTGTATTTATTTCATTGAAAATCAGGTATAAGTGTTCATTTAATTAGGAAACTTTTCTGTAAAGTACTTTTAATGTATTTGTCATTTAAAGTATTTTATTTGCTTGTAGATAAATGGAAGTAGATATTTATGAAACACTGCCTATTGAGTGGTGATGTAGCACTTCCTCTTGTAACAAATAGTAAATCCAGATTATGATTATCATTCGCTCATTATTTGTTTGATTTGAAATTTTATTGTGCAGGTCAAGGTTGAAGTTGACACATGAAGAGGATATAAAATCCTTCAATCTCATTATTGCTTAGTATATGTTCATGATTAATGAGTTCGGATGGTTAGATGGTGGACTTTTCTCCATTGAAATCAAACATCGAACTCTGGTTCGCTGATTTTAGGCGTGGCCGTTCAAACACCGACGATGTCAAATGCATTTTGGTGTAACCAAATCATTTGGGCAATAAGACGGTATCAAAAAAATTCCGCAATTTGATTTTGAACGATCAGGAGGTTAATCCTCCAAAATATCAATAGGTAGTGTCTTTAGGAAAGCTCAACAACTCAACAGTCTTACTTACTTACTTATGTTGCCATTACAACCGAAGATCGATATAGACCAATGTAGAATTCTTCGCCAGCTACCTTTTTCTTCACTTGCTTGCGCCAGTTAGAGATTCCAGGCACTCGCAAATTCTTTAGTACTTGATCCTTCGACCGGAGGTTAAGTCTGCCTTTTCATCAGCGTCCACCAGCGTATTCGTAATATAACACTACCGTTAGCACTACTGTTTAGATAGGTAGGTAGGTAGGTAGAATGGCTGCGACCCTGGTCGCTCAAGTATCAAACAAAATGCCGTTTTGAGCCATAAATCTCGCTAAGACCTACTGACTGTTGAAGGATATGTTACAAGCAGCCGAAGTTCTTTATGAATTGAAGGATTGACACCTGTCTTAGGTTATCAAAGATAGGGCTACCTAAGGAAGTTAATCGGTTTCTGGATAAGGCCGGGAATTTGCACAAGAAATGCTCTACCGTCTCGTTAGCGGTTATACCATTACAGCTTCTGCAATGGTCGTTGTGCGGAATACCCATTTTCTCCGCATATGTACCAATGGCCCAGTAGCCTGTGCAAACTTCTATTAGTTTGTGTATGACGGCCCTAGGTCTACTCAGAAGGCTCCTTGTTCTCTTCTCGTTGTAGTCTGGGCAGGTGGCTTTTGAAATTGCGCAGGTCGTGGTGCTAGCCCAATTCCGCTGCGCTTTGTTCAGGTAGTATTTTTGAATGATCCCCTTGGCTTCGGCTAGGGGAACACCTACATCGGCATTGGTTGTTCGTTCATTGGCTGCAGATGAGCTATCTCATCAGCATTCTCGTTGCCTGCGATTCCCTTGTGTCCTAGAACCCAGATAACTGATACTTCGAGGTTGGCATTTATTGAGGTTATTATTAGTTTACATTCTCCGACCAGCTTTGAGCTAATAGTTGGCGCGGCTGGCGCCTTTATAACTGCCTGGCTATCGGAGAGAATTGTGACCTTTCCAGTTATGTTTCTCGTCTAAAGCAATTCGCATGCTTGCAGAATTGCGTATACCTCGGCTGGAACACACTGCAGTAAGAAGGGAGTTTTACGGATGTTGATATTTCTAAGTACTCAGTGAAAATGTGTGTATCCCTACCAGTCAGGACCCCACCTTTCTTCCACTCATTTCCACTTGGCAATACAGCCTTGATGCCACTCTCAAAAGCCAGCTTGCGAGGGCAAAACTCCGTCCTGATGACGACTATATCTATAGGTACATTTCTAAGGATCCTACTGTGTCCTTGTTGAGTACACTTCCAACATTCAGATTCTCTGAGTCTGAGTGCCGTTTGCAATGCAGTACATAGTATGTGCATCTCAATTCGGATGAGGTTCAAAGTAGGATCCACGGCCGCTGCAGGGCAGGTGCAGCAGGCACCAACGCACGCAGTGCGCTGAACTTCCGTAGTTTATTGGTGTCTAGATGACATATCGGTGAAATACTCAACGGTAGTTTCAAGGGAAGAGTTCATTTGTACGATATTAGGGGTTTTTGGTTTTTACGGATTTAAGCTCTCCAGCTTTAAGCTTATTGGCTTTAAGAAAAAGCCATTACTGTCAGATTCATAACCCTTGCAAGGTTCGTATTGAAATGCAGCCAAAATTTAGGTCATTCGGACAATTTGAAACCAACAACATTACAAAGAAAACACCCTTTAATATAATTCAATAAAACGAAAGAGGAGCGCACAAAAAAATATCCACTAATTAGTCAAATATCCACATATACTCTGACGCTGCTACTGTTATTATTGTGTTACCTGTTTGTTGTTGACGACGATGTAAACCATTTAAGCGAAAATTATTTTTAATGTCGAAGCACAAATGTTCAGTTGCCCTCATACTTATGCATACATACTAGTTCATACCTACGTCATTATATCGTAAACTGCTATATAGCAACCTATATTGCTAGAAGCGAAGCTATGCCAAGAGTGGCTTATATCAGTAACAACAGCCGATATACCTAACCACCACTGCGCTAACAGGTAGCTGTAGAATCAGCAGCGGAAGCAGCAAATGTTACTAATTATTTTCACATTATGCAGGCTATTTCGTTTTAATTACGACCGAAACGAATATACGAAAATGAAGTAAATGCAGGCGATGACTATGATAGGCGCTAAAAAATATGCAAAGTAAAATATTCTATGTACGAGTATATCATACAATGTTGGTTGGCTTGTTAACGCTTCTGAATTGGTGTTGGTGAAGAATACCAGCACTCACACACACACACACACACACACAGATAGCCATATTCATTTATTACTATCATAATCACAAGCAAAATTCATACCACCATACCGTAGTTTGTCTATTTTGTAGCAGTAACAGCACTTACCAGTGCTACATATTCATGTGGTTGTATGATGCAATAACAGTACACTAACTCCATCGTTATCAGTATTAGCATCATCAGCATCATCATCATTTTTGTAAGGACATTATTACCTGTATATATATAGCGTTATTTTTTTTTTCTCAATTATTCTTTGCTAAATTCTCTGTTTTTTCTTTTTTGTTTGCCCCTCTTTCATATAAATGCCATATCGTGGATGAGGCATGTTATAACTAAATGGTGAAAATGAGCGCGTTTATAAGGTGCATTCATGTTTTACATGTTGTAGTCATGTAAAAAGAAGCTCGTAAATGTAATTAAATCACAATTTAATATTGAATGGAATGTGGAACAGTTTAAAGGAGAAGAAATTGGTGGAGCAAAGTGCTTCATTTTTTTTTAGTTTTGCAAGTAGCTGGGATGTAAGTTAATGTGTGTGTAGGTGCTAGCAGAGAAGGTAAAGGTCGATCAAAAATGTAAAACAAAATTATGAAAAATTTTTACATACATACATATAATCAGGAAATAGTTGTAGGATATAAAAATATAGAACGAGCAAGAGGCATTAATGATGCTGATGATGATGATGATTTGGAGAAAGTGAACAAAAAAAAAAAAGAGAAAATTATTATTTTTTCTGCATACAATTTTATAATATAAATATGAGTATCATCATCAGCGTTTTAGTTTTTGCTAAGATTTTTCAATGTCAATATATGATAAAGACAATTTCTCGTACATCACAAGGATTACACAACAAATCCATTGGATATTCACGCTGGCGTTCCTCAAGGAAGCGTTTTGGGTCCCTTACGGTATCTCTTATACACTTCAGATATGCCCAACAATAACTATACATTCATATCGACCTTTGCTGATGATACGGCAATATTGTGCTCTCGCTCTAACCCCATAGAAGCTACTAAACTCCTGCAGACTCATGTCGATTCTCTCGAAATCTGGCTAGCAAAATGGCGTATAAAAGTCAATGAATCAAAGAGCGTACATGTAACCTTCACGCTAAGGCTAGATACATGTCCCCCACTTAAAATTAATGGCCAATCAGTTCCACAATGTTCCTCAACAAAGTACTTGGGTATTCACCTCGACAGAAGGCTGACATGGAAAAATCACATAGAGGCAAAGAAAACTCAGATCAAGCTTAAAATGAATCAGTTATGGTGGCTGTTACACAAAAGATCAAAGTTGAATCTTGAATACAAAGTGCTATTATATAAAGCAATCCTGAAACCAATCTGGACTTATGGTATTCAGTTTTGGGGCACCGCATCTCCCTCTAATATCGAAAAATTGCAGCGAATACAATCCAAGTGTCTGCGAATTATTGTAAATGCGCCTTGGTATATGAGGAACGTTAACATCCATCGAGATTTAAATGTATCCACAATTTCTGAGGAAGTTGCAATGTCCTGCAGAAGCTACAAACAAAAATTACACAATCATCCGAATCCCCTTGCTAGGCAATTGTTGCTGAGCAAGGGGCATCGTCGATTAAAAAGAAAAGACACACTGAATATGCTGTAAAATTGCTACATCTCGCGACTCACCAAATTGTGATGGAACGTAGGGGATATCACATAGTTTTATTTAGTTTGTAAGATTTTAATACTTATTGTTAGTTTCTTGTATAAGAAAGATTCAATAAAAAAAAATAAGCTAAAAAAAAAAAAAAAAAAAAAAAAAATATATGATATGTTTGACTACAAGTAGCTCTAATTAGAATTGTAGATAAATATTCTGAATAAATTATTGAAATGATATAAATTTTAATAACGCATGATCCTCATTAATATTAGAACAGTTTTTCGAAACATACTTATGTCTTATTTCTACTCTATAAGTGGTGCTTTCGAACAAAAATTTTCAAAATTTTTTATAAAACTCAGTCGTATTGCTTCTGGAGTGCTTCTACAGCGGTAAAATGTATGAGTGACCTCCATTAATTTTTACTTCAGAACATTTTTTGTGAACATACTTAGTGGCTATCTTTACTCCTTAGAGGGGCTCCCCTACAAAAATTAACTTAAAGGGGCCAAAAAATTTCTTTTTTTAAATAATCTCATAATTGCCCAAGAATCGCATCTAAAGTGAAGACATGTATGACTGATCCTCATTGATTTTTCTCCTGCAATGTACTTATGCCTTATCTTCACCATTTATGAGAGTTTCTCATTGTGGAAAACCAATCGATGAGATATAAAGTATTTCATATACGAAAGGGACTTATTATGAATTCAGCAAATTGAAAATTTACAGATATTAACTGCAGATCTCCAAAAACAGCCTGACAAAGATAGGAATATTAGAAGGACCTAGAAGTTAATCGTTACGAGGTCTGAAATGAATGTTACAATAGCAATGAAGGCTGAATGAATGAATATCATAAAGATGAAGAAAGATTATATGAATTTACAAATAAAACTAATTGAAAAATATAAAACAGATATTACTTTCAATAATTTAATCACTCTATTAGAACTTGCAGTCTTATTAGCTGATCATATTGTGTATTCGGGCAAATTTGTTCAACGATAAAATAGATAGATTTCGTTGTATAAGCTTGAAGAAGTATTGAATTAATGTGGAATGAATTAATTTCGAAATATATTGTTATATAGAAAATATAAATATTCATTTATAACAAATTATTGCACCAAGTCTTACCTGCCCCACAGACTTCACGGATACCGAATATAAATCAGTCGGCTCTAGGTAATCTGTAAGGCTATTTTATTATATTTCACATTGAACACAGCACTCAGTGTGCAGTGGAAAGAGCTCTTCTCCTCTTTTCACCATACAAAAATCGGTGAAAAGATTAATCCATGTAGGTATATGTAGGATAATGGTAATTAGTTAATTAATGTGTTCGCAAAAGGAAACTTGTAATTTTTGCAAAATTTATTATATTCAAAAATGCAATTAATTTCACAATACATAATATTGTATTGTTGATGGAACGAGTATAATGAAAATGAGAGACAAAGCTAAGGAAAATTTTGCTTTGTTTTCTTAATAACCATAATAATAAGTAGTAGGACCCACACATTAAATCTAATAAATATTAATAGCCTAATGTAATGACTACACATTAAGAGTTCTTCGAATATTTTGCCTTTCCACTTTGTCTCCTCCTCTACTACAGCTGCTGTTGTATTGTAACTTTATTCACTTTACTTCATTATATAGCGTGTGTGTGTGTGTGTGTGTGTGTGTGTGTTGGGTTTTTGTATATAATATATGTTATGTATTAATTTACACCAATAACCTCCCGTACAGCAACAGCAGCAGCAGCAGCGAGCTTGAGTCCATCTAATGGGGTATACTTCTTTTCTCTGTATTCATGATATTTATATCTCTCTTTCTGAGAGTCACTATTCACATCTTATTTGCAATGATAATCCTTGTCGAATAAAAATAAATATGGCCGCCTTTCAACTCTATTAAAATAACACAACAATAACAACAGGAAATAACTAAAATACATTGCAATGATGACAGAGAGAAAATATTTGGTGTAGGGACAAAAGGAAGATAGGCTGCGAGATGAAAATCTAGTGAGTTGTAGGCAACTTAAAAAGAAAGAAAAATGTGAGAAGCATACGTTTATCTTTTTGTTGAAATTACGCCAAAAGCCGCAAATAAATTAAAGCACATTAAATGCCAAAATGATGTTGTTATAAACGACATAGTCGACTATGACAATGGCAGTGATGGCATAAAATTGGCATATGCGAGTATGTGTATGATGTTGGCTTGAAATGTCTTTGGAGATATTTGCTGAAGACGACGGCAACGTCGCAGCCTCATATTAACAAAACAATTTATCTTACTTTCGCTTAATTGTCAGCCACAAATCGCTTTCACATGCAGACACACACAAATATGCACCAAATATGTATACATACATGTAGAAAGAGAGAGAGAGACAGCGAACTCACACATTCAAATAAAAGCCAAGTATGAAAACGACATTTAAAAATGGCACAAATAAAAGCAAAATTACAAACGATAAAATGCGATCAAATTTGCTAACAACAATAACAGCAACAGCAACAACAACATCAAGTTGTTAAATAAAATAAATAAAAGATGAAACCGGAAAATAAGTGATGGCGAAAAAAAGTCGAATGGTATATAATGCATAAGAATTGGCAGTAAAAAGAATAAATGAAATAAGTACAGAGGAAACAACAAAAAAAACAACAACAAAATTATTCAATGAGGCATTGAGCAAGTCAATGTGGAAGAAATCAGAGAAAGCCATACTATACGCATACAAAAGACAAGTTAAGTTGACAGTTAAGACGATAGCAACAACAATAACAACAACAACAACAACAACAACAACAATATTAGCAATTGCATCAAATACTGAAACAATTTGTCACACGTCAACATAAGCGGCTTTCGGTTGTACTCAATGCTTAACGCTTATCTTACTCATATGTACAAATGGATCAATCAATAATTGTTGTATATGTGTATGTATGTGTGTGTTTAAATAAATTAAATTTAATGCTTAATTGCTTTATGCTTACGCCTTAATCATATCTGATGCATATTCAGTAGGTATATGCAATGCAAGTATAAAAAGTTGGTACCTATAAAATATAGCGCCTTAAAGTATGCAATACTATAATTACTACGTATACTTTATATTGTAATATGCCCATTGAGAAAGTGAGTATCGCGTTTATTAAACAAAATTTTATTCATTTGGTAAGTATTTGCTTTTGATTTGCTTTGATACAATCGAAAAAGAAAAAAAATGTCTTTTAAATATTGTCCATTCCCGTTTTTTCGATAGAGAAAAGTCATGGGGAGGCTACCCAAAGGGATCTGTGTCATAATAGTGCTGTCAGTTGGAAGCGACTAATGTAAATATTTATGTTCCTTCCAATACTGTTCATTGCTGATTGTATTTTTATGTTTTTTATGTGGCACTCATAGGACCGGAAGTTCCTTTAGCCATTATTGTCCTTTCTAAAACTGTTTTAAATTTAGCACGCACGACAGTACTGGAAGAGGAGCTCAGCCAAAGCCCTTCGAGGCCTATAAGTGCCACATACAAAAGAAAAAACAAATTAACGTACTTATATTAATGTGCAATCACTTTTTCTGAGCATTGTCACAGAGTTCTTTTAGAAGCTTTTCCATGGCAAATTGTTACTGCCGGTGGAATTGCAAATTGCTTGCCGGCTGGCCATTCGAAAGGAAAATATTTTCAATATCAAAGTTGAGCTTTAGTTGGGGATGGAACCTATGACTTATAGATCAAAAGACCAACTGAATACATCACTTTGGGAGGTAAAACATGGTTTTTCAATGATATTGCAGTGATAAAACTAATTAAAGTTTTAAGTACGCTTTCATATCAAATTTTGCTTATCCATTCCCATATTATTACTATTATTTTCCAGTTGGGTTGTTATACTCCAATATACACACACACACACACTCTCATATATGTGCAAATTGAGTTTGTGTCTGACAGTTTAAGCTCAGCCAAGCCAACCAAGATGATAAATATACTTGGCTGCGGTATAAACTGGGTCATTTGGATAATGGCGGCAGTGTTGCACACAATATTCTGCATAAACAGTCATGCATACACACACACACATACACTCAGAAACACAATCAGAACAACAGACTGCTGTGACTACTGCCACTTGCACTTGCATAGTAAATAGATCGAAGTGTACATACTACAGTGAAAGACAAAAGCAGTTTCTATGACATAAATGAGCGCAAAAACGCCAATAAGGCCAAAGCGAGTAAGCGAGAAAGATATAGTGGGAATAAGAGATAGATAAGGGGGGTGGGTGGCAAAAGAGAAAGTGCAAATGCCTGATTTTGTATTAGTATTAATGGTTATTTTGTGAGAGATTGGTAAATGTTGGTGGTAAACTGATAAAACAATCAAACCAAGCGACCAATGCTGCTAATACAACTTATTTAATACCCCTTCCCTTAATCCTTCTAAATGCATATTGCTACCGGTGGTTTATCGGTAGGTAGGACGTATGTCATCAACAATACGGTTAGCATTTAAGGCGTTCCAACACGTTGTTTTGTTGTTGTTATTGTTGTTATTTTTGTTATTAAATACAAGTATGTAGCTCATTTTTTTTTTTTTTTGTTTCCATCCTTCGTTGGTGCAAATTGGCTCTACAATCGGAAATGCAAAAATGCAAGCTTTCAGACAAACAGTGATGTAGTACACAATGCTACCACTAAAAGCATATATAGTACATAGTTGATATCACAGTTGGCAGTACATAATCATAAAGGGTGACGTGAGATAAGGAGAAAGTGAGTTAGTGGTTGTATTTGGAGGGAAAACTAAAATAGCAACCATCATAGAGTTGTGTAGAAAAGCGAATGTGTTTAAATACACTCATACTTGTATATACAGCCACATTTTATAAATGCATTTATGCATCAAATATAGCAGCTCATATATTGTGTATATTTATTTATTGTTGTAGTTTTGCTTTTGTTTATTGAGGCTACCAACGTGAATGAGCTTCATCATATAAGCAAGGTACACATTCACACTGAGATTTTAGTTCGATAACTTTGTGTTGTTGCTATGTGTTTGTTGGTGTTGTTTGTTGTTGTTGTTGTTGTTGTTGTTTTGTTATAGCTTTTGTTGCATAATAACAACAAAAAGGCGCTCCTCATTGTTATTCCTTTGCCGACAGCAGCAGCATATATAACTAATAACTATTTTCGTATAGCAACTTTAGAGGAGAGAAATTGGTGCCAACAACAACAATAATAATATATAAATCAGTTTTGTTTTTTTTTTTGTGCATGTTGATGCATATTTTTCATTCAAATTTGAGAAGCCAAGTATTTTGATTATAAATATTTAGATAATAAATTTCACTTGTATGGAAAGTGATATTATTCTGATGGAGTTGAGTGCATTCGTAATGATTTCTATTTGCTTCTACATGTTTGTTCTTTTTATTACACGTGTTTTATTTTCAAAAGAGTGAGAAAAACCATATTCTGATATTCTAAAGTTTATATGACAAACACAAACACAAACACAAACACAAATAATAAAATGCCTTATGTGCGTGATGATAACTTTAATTAGAAGAAATTATTTTTTTTATAGTATAACATATAAACAATTATTCGACATAAAATATGAGTAAAGGGTTGAAGAAAATGCAAATACGATTGAGGTTGAGAACAGGAGGGTTATAAACGTAACTGCTGCAAAATAGATAAGAATTTATACGCATGTATGTAGCTGTGCGTATGTATAGGCATGTAATGCGCCAAGAAGGTAAAAGCAAAGTGAATAAATACTCATTAACATTACATTCGCTTATCGTAACAAAAACATTCATATGCATATACACGCGCGCTTCATATCAAACACACACACACACACACATATTTGTATATACATCCATAGACACAGCAATAGACACGCAATTGAGAAAACAATTAAAAAGGAAATTAGCAGAATTGTTATTATTATTGTTGTTGTTGTTGTTGTTGTTGTTTTCACTGTTGTTGCCACAACTGCTAATATTATGCAAGCAAGAATAAAAAGCGTATTGTATAATTAAGTACATGTGTGCGCCAAGATTTAATGTTTTCACACGGATATCATATAAAATTCATTAGGAAATAAATATATATAAAAAACAACAACAACAACAACAACACCAATAAATATACCAACTCAAATGCATGCATACAATAATGATAAGTATTATGGTTAAGACACGTACATATAGAGTATGTGTTTATGTACACATTTCATATGATTTTGTAATGTGGGGCGTAGTGTAAGATTGGTTAAGGAGATGTTTCAGATTTTCATAGAAAATATGTTTTTTTTTAAGGTCGAACGAAATTTTTACATATTTTTTCTTAAGGTAGTGTGACTTTTGTGTAATTTTTTTTTTATTATAAAGATCCAGTTCAGATCTTTTCTTCCTAGAAATAGTTCATTGATACTACAAGTGCCAACTAATCTGAGCCAAGTTTCTCAAAACTTCAAGTTTCAAGTGCATCATCATTATACATATGATACTGAGCTCATTTCAGATTTGAAGGAATAATCTTTCGATCAGAAATGAGCCAACTAATGAACCTTCAAAAGAAACATGAACAAACATTTTCTAAATGCATGCATTCTCTAAATATGATTGACGATTCGAAAGACATTGAGCATGAAACATTGATAATGAAAGTGAGTCTTAAAAAAATGCATAAATCAAGTAAAGTCATTGATTGAATATAAAAATTTAAATACCAAACTCCGGTATTGCCGATATTTAGATAACTTATGCCTTAATACCTAGATTTCCATGGTTCCACGTTGTCAAAATTGATAATTTGTACTGGAGGTAAGCGAAATTTTACCCCGATAGTGTCTATTTTTAAATATATTCGCACATTGATGAAAATAATTGTACGTGCCAAATCTCAGACCTATAGCTTTATATGTTCGAGCGCAAAATGCAGTCGAGAATATACTTTTATATGAGAGATAGAGTTTGAGCTTGTTAACTGTACATTTGCGTGCGCAGCGTATAAAAACACACATACGAAATTATAAATTTGTATGGGAGGTAGGTGTGATTTTTATCTGATTTACTTCATATTCGATTTTGTGTATTATTAAGCAAATATAATCGATAGTGTCAAGTTTCAAACTAATAACTTTGTATTTTTGTGCGCTAAGTGTGAAAACATAGGTTTGAATACATTCTTTTGTATAGGAGCTAAACGCAGTTTTTATCATATTGATAAGCAGAATTGCTTGTACTGAGTTTCAGGTTAAAGTCTAAAAATAAATATTTGAAAACATATTTTTGTATGGTAGTCACTAATAGCACTAATAGCACTGCTTCATAATTGCACTATTGTTTGAAATTATTACTGACAAATTGAATAATTAAAAAAAAAAGTTTGTATAAAACTTTATTTTAGTTTTACACAATTTACTGTAGCAATTCTCAAATATTTTCAAAATATTTGAATGAAAAATAGGATTTCTGAAGGTCATGCTTAAAGTATTTCATCGTCATTTTAATGTTGCCATAGTGTGTTCATTTTTCTTTCTACATACGCAATATGCCTATGTGATATAAATAGTTTCAAAATAATAAAACCAAGCTCCCACGCTCCTAATAACCTTTAATGTCGATACACATATTGCATTTATGGATAACCATAGTTAGAACCCATACACAAACATACAATGACATTACATAATTTTGCTTTTTGTGTAAATCCTATGGCCAATAACAGAGAATGGAGATTTTATCAATAAATTTTCTTAAAATTATATACTAAGAGAAGGCATATATATAATGTACTAGGAGCCTACATAATACTTTGCAAATATATGCCCGTACATATCAACCATACGTAACGTAACGTACGTGCAACACATATACGAGTATATTTATTATTATTATTAGAGGGTTTCATCATAATTATTATACAGCAGCTACTTATTCACTTATAATAACATACGTATACTACTTGTACCCTTTTCTAATCGCAAATATTTACCCTACCCTATATATTTCATATACGTACACATGGTTTTTACAAGTAGGTACTATATACTATACCAATATGTATATAAACATGTATGCATATATGATATAAATTATATACTTAAATATAAGTTATTGTATAAATGTAGTACTTGGGTGTAAGCTTAATAGCAACAACAACAACAACATCAAGTGTATACAACAAAAATCACTAATCACATTTCAACATTCAACGCACGCCCACATGCGTACAATTAGAATCACAAATACTGAGAAGCAAAAACAGACAGACAGACAGACAGACAGATATTATACAATCACGTCATATATAATTAAAATGTTCATAGTCATACATATGTATGTGTTGAATAGTGCAAGTGTGGCTATGTAAGTATGCACATAGAAGATATCTAACATAGTTTATGTTTAGTTCAATGCTGCTTCTGCTGTTTTTAACATTGAATATATGTATGTACACTTATACTCATGATACTCATTCAAACGTAAATACACAGACTCATATTCAGACACTATCATGCACAGAACCCTACAACCCAATAGGAAGCTAGATGAACTTATGCAATCGTAAATACCACAGAAAATCGTAATTTATGCCCCTATTGCCGTTCACCACTCAATCCAGTTTGGTCGTCTTAGAGTCGACCCGACTTCAACAAGACCAAACTATTTTTTGGTATTGTGATACACCACTGTTTTCGGTTGAAATTGTTATGGCGTTACCAGCTTAAAATATCACTTATGACAGAAAAGCGGTCGATTAAGTAAAAATTAAGGAAATATACAATTGTGTTTTGCTGTGAAAATTATTTAAAATGGATATTAGTGTAGATTTGTTTTATGAAGATGAAAACGAAGTCGCGAAAATTGATTTGCTACGCTTACGGAGAAAAATTCGTGATGACTCTAACCCTCTTGAACTACCTAGCGAAAAGTATAAATATTGTTCAAAATAAATAAAAGCAAATAATAAATTTTTTTATAGATTTATTAGCTATTTTCGACTGAGCAAAGAGACATTTTGCTTTTTGCTGGATGACGTAAAAGACCATTTCAAGAAATCTGTGCGTGTCGTATCTATACCACCAATATTGAAATTGTGTGCTGCTCTTAGATTTTTCGCTGATGGAAGCTACCAGAAGAGCAGCGGCAATGACTTCAATATAGGAGTGGCTCAATCTACAATGTCACTTGTTTTAAAAGAAGTATTAGATGTATTGGAGCAGCGCATTTGCGGCAAATGGATTAAAACGCAAATGAGTGAAGAAGAAAAAAATGCGTCAAAGATCTCATTTTTTGCAAAAAGTGGGTTTCCCGGCGTGCTGGGCTACAGTACAGTATTCCTTTTATTGTTAGCAAGTTTTTTTTTTATATTGGCCTTGTAATGGATCCAAACCTGTATGAAGTAAATTATTAAAAAAATATGTATACCCTTTCACAGTTTATTCATACACGTTGCCATTCGTTAAACGTTCTACTTGGTGGTCCCAAACTATTTAATTCCAGAGCAAATCCTTCCCACAATTGTTTTATTTCATTTTTCGTCACACCGAATTGTGGTTTTCCCCGTGCAATGCTTGGATTCTGGTCCATTAGTTGAACAAGCCTCTCAAATTGAGCTTTGGTTGTAATTTTTAAACTTCTGAAAATGTATAAAATGTTGAGAAATTACAATATGAAGCCAAGCTAATTATTACTTACGATCTCTCCATTATTTTTGGCTTTATTAGTTTAAAGTAAACTGCAACTGATGCAAACCCAACTGCTTATGAGCAGTCGTGTATATTTAACGTGCTTGTCGACCAAACTGTAACAGAGTTGCAAACGGTAATACCACAAAAATAATGAACACAACCAAAAAAATCAGCCGCCAGTCGAGTTGAGAACGGCAATATGAATTTCTCGACGGCGACCAAACTGTTACAAAAGTTGTGAACCGCAATAGGGGCATTAATTTTCATTATATAGATCTAAGAAATTAGGATTCCAATTGTCACCTACTATCTAAAATATTCCTTAGGCATGAGAACTACTAGAAACGCAATAATGATACGGTGAAATTTCCAGAAGGTTAAAATGCAACTGCTTTTCTATAAGGCTTCGATAACGCTTTCTTATGGCGATTTGAATCAATCGTTATAAGAAAGTTTCTAATTGGTCTTTAGGAAGAAAAAAGTCCACAAATTTTATAGCAGTTTGAGAGGAAAAATTTTATTAAGTAGTCTTTGAGCCTGTAGCCACGTCAATATGGTTTCCAATTGTCACTTGGAGAAAAAATGCATACGATTTCTAGAAATTTGCTTATAGAATTAAGTGCATTGTTTCTAGTTTTTGTAGCTTCTCTAAGCCACCATTATGGATAGAGTAATAATTTCTCCGTCAAATTTGCTTTCACAAAGCCTTTACAAAAGAAAAAGTGTAATGAAAATAGCTTCTATATGTACTACAGAGCTGCGAGAATGTATTTGATATTCGATTGATTGTTTTTACTCTCAAAACATGTACAATATTTGGAAAGCATATCTAAATAGAAAGAGAATGAGTGAGAATAAAAGATTAGGCAAATAGAAACTCCATTCGTTTCTTGTAGAAGAAATATTCCATACATTCATTTTTTCTCTTCAAATAAACGAGTATTAGAGAGTACTACGAGAGTTTGAGAGCACTACGAGTATGTTGTACGTTATAATTGTTGTTGTTTTTCATGACAGACACTGATGATTTGCGTCTTTCCGCGTCATATTGTCTTATCTACTGTATTTTTTGCTTAAATGTATTGTAATGTTAAATATAAAAGCAAAACGAATATTTAGAGTACTCTCAAATGCTTTACTTCCATTTGCAAATGTTCAGATTCTACTCATTCTACATATGAAAACGAAACATACACTCCATTCCATTCTGTTTATATTATATTCATTCTAATTCGTATTTGCTTAGAGAGAATGAATGAGAGATTCTATTCTAATATCAATAGAGTGTTTTGAAGATGCAAACGAATACATTCCTGCAGCACTCTAATATGTACCTTCACTTACCGAAGTGCAATGCGTTACTTAGGTATATAAATATTAAGAGTTTTTGAGTTTAAATTTGTTTTGGTAAATTATACAAAATAAAATTAACTTTTAATTTTTTCTAAGAAATGTAAATTAATTCGTACACTCTTTAAAATATATCCCACAATCTAACATCTAAATAAATTGAGACTTTTCCCAGATCCTACTGGGATATTTTTTGCATACATACACTTGCTATCGGTGCGTACATACGATATGTTTATGTTATCCAAATTGTGTGTAATTTTTTCAATATACAAGAAGTATTAATACAATATGTGACTATAGATATTTGAGTATCCGTGTACTTGCCTTCCCCTTTCTTATATAGGGTTATCCATTTGGTAGCTTCGAAAGTACAATCCTGCCATTTTATAACTGTCTAACGTTAATGTTAACTAAAATTACATTTTTTTGGTTGAAGTTCTATTATTTTACAACATCAATTGCTTAATAATGCTTGTTATAATTGTAGAAATTTGCCTAAATTGTATAATTAACAGAATGGCTATGGGAAAATGATACATACAAGAGTTTTAGAAGAAGGGAACGTATAATGTGAAAGTGATTGTCTTGCTTGAATTTTGGACATGGCTAAAATCTTAATCGAAATGTATCAACTAATCACTGGAAATTTTTTCACAAACCACTCATTACAATCATTTAAGTGATGGCATAATTCATATGGAATGACAAATTTCAAACATCATATTGATAATACAATTTAAACAAAATCTGAATAGCAAGTGTGTGTGTGTGTTTTTTTTTCAATTTTCTTTGGCAACGACAAAATGCATAACCCTGTACACATAATTTATGAATATAATTCTATAGATATGATATTTTGTATATGCTATTGAAATGTTTATAGTTTAGACTTTATAACTAACCACCTACACATAAATACTTAAAACATATACGATATATGTATTTACACCTACTTATATTCAATTATGTATTATATATTGCGAATATATTTGTTAGTGTTTATAAATTCCATGCTCAAACATCATAATGCATGAATAATATATATATATATATATATATATATATATATATATATATATATATATATATATATATATATATATATATATATATATTTATATATACATATATATATATATATTTATATATATATATTTATATATACATATATATATATATATATATATATGTATATATATATGTATATATATATATATATATATATATATATATAAATATATATATAAGGTGCCGTATTTGCGGTGATGCCAATGTGTGTGCTTAAGGTACGAGTATACTCATATGTGTGATACAAACACTTTTTAGAATGATTATATCAACAACAACAGTTACAGGGGACTGCTGTGTTGCTATTACTGGTCATTGCAATTACTAAGCACTTAAATTATTGTAGAACTATGCACTGCAATATAATATACAATATACCTCTGATTTTATGTTATTTGACCGCTCTGTCTGTGTTAAATTGATATTACATTGAAATAGAAATAACCAACAACAACAACATCGATAACAAAATATAACAGACATTTATAATTTGTAATATTGATATCATACATATAAATAGAATGATTGATATCAATACATGAATATGTATGTGTAAAGTGTATATGTGCATATATATCAATGTACTAAAGTTCGATTTTGTGATACTACAGGGTGATAATAGTACAATGAGATGATGAACCGGCCTGGTCATAAACCTCAAGACTGGAGTATAATATGCCATACATTTGAATTCATTTAAGGGTGTTTAAGGCAGTTTAACCTGTCCAATTGCCTTTAATGACTGATATCTTTTCAAATGATCATGGTTTTAAATTAATGAATAAATTATTGAGAATGTTTGAGGATTTTTGACATATATGAATAAATAGTAATTGTTAAGTATATCAGCAATATTTCTATTATATTGTATTATTATGATCTCTTTTTGTTTAATAACTTTATATTTCTCACCCTGTATACATACATGTTTGTAAAAATATATGCCGGCTTATATACAAATAATTATATTAACATTGCTTTGAATTTGCTAAAATTGTTTGTATTTGCTCTATGCTATTATCATTGTAATTCCCGGTGTTGTTGTTGTTTGTTGTGAAATTCACAATAGTGCCATAAAAGAATTATAATCATAAATACAATCGCATACGTATATATTGCAATACAACTATACATGGATAAACGCATACAGCCAAAAACAGATTGACCATATAAAAATTGCATTATACGAGTAATAAGGACATACATATGAATATAGGTACTATGTATATGAACAATAAGCATTATACATTGTACAATACATTGTTGTTGTTGGTTTGGTGATTATCTGATATGAAAACAATTTAATTGAATGTTGAATAAAATGGAAAATTTGCATATGCACTATACATATGCTTTATGCTGTATGGAATTAAGAAGGTGTTTGTCTGGTACCTACGCCTAGAAGTGTACACCAAATGAGTGTATAAATGAATTGATTATATTGTTGTTTTTTATATTATTACAACCATATAATGATAGCATATTCAAAAACGGAATTTTGTACAATTCCAAGAATCTATGCGAGTCATTTTCAAAATAAGTAAATTAAGTGACATAGAGAGATATTTCTGTTCTGCCGCAATTACTCTTTCTTAAAAACTAATAAAACTAAAAAAGCTGAATGTCGACAAATAACTAACGAGAAATCATTTTCAGAGCGATGAAATGTATGGCTGACAACCATTCATTTTTCTTTCTCAACATTTTCTAACAGTTTTTTCTCTTCGTATCTTATTTTCTATCTCATATCTCTGCTCATTCAAGTGACTCTCATATAAATTTTTTTTTTTAAATAACACCTAAAAGTCAACGATAGCTGCCTGGGAATCGCTCATAGATCAATGCAATACCAATATTTTCTCTGAACATACATCATATCTCAATTTTTTATGGGGACTCTCTTACAAAATTTATGCTTTTATAATGTCTTTTAAATGAAATTGAAAAACTAATTGGTGGCGCAAATGCCGTACGTTTCATAAAAGCAGAGCGAATTAGATGGATAGGCCATGTTATATGAATGGCAGCTGAAAGAATCCAGAAGAAAGTGTTTACACTTCGTCCGATTGGTGGAAGAAAGTGGGGGCGGCCAAGAAAGAGATGGCTTAACGATGTAGAAGCAGACCTGAATGATTATTGGAAATTTAGAGAGAGGAAGCGAAGGAGAGAACAAACTGGAGAAGAGTTGTAGGTGAAGTTTTGGTCCACCCTGGACTGTGAAGCTAAAAGAGAGAGAGAGAATATATTTTAAAAAGAAAAAGTCGGTGCGCTTACAAATCAGGAATTGATTATGCTTTCTTTGGATCAAATGCTTGAAATTATTATATTTTGTATTTTTCGCTGAATCAAGTCATTTTAAAATTTGACTCAGCATATACAAAATACGAAGTTCGACTCAAAACTCAGTTCCCAGCAATATTGGATTATATTGGTTACAATTCAAGCATCACATTCCAATACACAATAGAAGCTCCTTCTACTATATGAATTCTAGCCAGTGTAAACTTCTTGTTTGTGTGAGGTGGCTCAGTTGATTAGTACAGTTGGTCTTCTGTTGCAGGTAGTAAGTTGCAAGTAGTGAATTTAATTCTCGCGGTCTATTAGTTCCATTATAATACTTGTTTGAATAGAAAAACGTCCTTACTTCTTCTGGCTACTGGTTATAAGCCATCATGAAGTATTGGTATCATCTCCTTTGAAGACTGGGGAGTCACATATAAGTAGCTTCGTTGTTTGTGTCACCATATCTGCTGCAAAATTTACCGCCGAATAGACCTTCGGTACACACAAGAGTTCGGAGATCTCCTCTACTAAGTTTTAAAAGAGCTTTAATTATTCCTTCGTTTAATTTAGGCTACATAACTACTTCGAGATGTTCGACATTCAGTACTTAAATGCCATCTTCCGTTCTACCAGATATTGCTCCTCTCGTTGCTTTATTTCTTTGCCTTTCTGTTTTCGGTTATACCTCAACGACAAAACGGCCAGCACAGCTCAATTGCGAGCTATCGGCTCAACTTTAGTGATATGCTATAGCACTCAACATGCTTCGATTTCAGAGCTTTACTTTAGAGTTTATTGGTTGCTGCCTAACCATCCACACAACTGATTATTTCCAAGGAAGTGAGATCTCCCATATAAACAAGGATTTTCTTTAATTTACTCATCCTGCCGACATAATTTATTCGACTTTAATTGCAATCACATCTATTTTTGTTTTTTTTTTTTATCATCCCGTTTCCCCTTAGCCTAATTAGTGGTGTGAAATTAATAACAATAATTAATTTATCATCAACAACTCTAACGAAAATGGATACTTCAACAAGCTTATTATATACGGAGTTGTTATAGGCAACCAATTTGAGTATGTATGGGCACCTTTAGTAAATATACATATACTCACTCATCAGTCAGTTAGAGAGACTGAGAAAAAGTAAACATTTTTATTTATTTACCATCCCACATGCCATTGTTAGCGCATCACCTCTCCAGTACCATTGCCAGAAGAAATCACAAAAGCACACTTCATCATAAAAACAAGCTTATCAAAACACTTTGAGCAATGAATATACGGCACACTAATGTACAAACATTTACACCTGCAATCAGAAGTTTCAATATAATCAAAAGGAAAGACAGACAGCACAACAACGTGTACGTGGGAGAATTGCTATTATATGCGTGTATGTATGCCTCTTGTTTACGCATATGTTATACTGTAGGTACATAATATTTTTCCACGTACATATTATCAATATAAAAATAACAGTATGACAACAACAACGACGACAACGACAATGACAACATTGGTAATAAACCAAACGACAACCATCAGTCTTTCACCATCGTTTATCATTGTTCCAAATCTGTGTAATACGTACACAAACAGAAAAACACACACAGGGTGCCTCAATAGAGTGAAATGATCCAAGGAGGATGGGTCTCATTGAGCGTGGGGTCTCTCTCTCTCTCTCTCTCTCTTCGTATAAATGGACTTTCGTTGTACGCAGATGTGATAAGGAAATACCTGAGGATGTATGCATCTTCTAAATACTCCATCAATTGCCCAACTCCCCCCAAACCGTATAAAATATATGTGTGTGTGTTTATACATTGATTGTCACATACCTTTAGGCGTACAGGATATAAGGCAGATATTTCGGTAGACAAGCAGACATTCAGACTATCAGTTCAAAAGGTGCCTCATAAGTTAACATAAGCTGTCAAATGACTTTATGGCATTAAATACATGTGCGTGTGCGACCATTCATACGACTAACGACAGTAGTAGTAGTGGTAGCAGCAGCAGAACAAGAAAAAGTTAAATAAAATAAAAATAAGCTTAAACACGCATCTCCTTTGCGTACGCTTAACACACACACACACACACACACACACACTTTATCATTCTCATATTGCTGTGTTGATACTCACTTACTACCACCAACATATAGATACCAATTTACTTGTACCTGCCACCATGTTGTCACATATGGTTGTGTACCATTTAAATGGTTTTTTGATACCATTTTTCATAGGCTCTATTCCTTATCTGCTCTGCTATTGCTAGAGTGTGTGTGCTCTTCATTTTGTTGTTGTTGTTGTTATTATTGTTGTTGCTGTTGTTCTCCTACATAAATCGCCACCTTAATAAGGTGTTCTCTTTAAGCTGGTTTTTATCTGCTTCCAACTATTATGACACGCTTTTGATGGTATTAAGTATAGATTGCTGTAATTGTTGTTGTTGTTGTTTGGTAATATTAAATTAACTGTCATGGGTACCAGAAATAGCAACAACAGCAACAACAACAACAGAAATACTAAAAAACAATGTTTATGCATACAAAATCAGCTTAATTTACTTTATTGAAACTGACTGTTTAGGGTCGTAATTCTATAAGATATTCGGTACGTTGTTCTTTATATTATAGTAAAGGAAAGATACGCTGTTTGGAGCACTTCGAAGGATATCATAATTCACTAATTCCAATTGGCAAGAGTCAAGGGTATATTAAGCTTGTGCTTCAGTATTGGATATTACACACAAGAAGAAGAGGGGACACGCATAAGAAAAAGTATCTGTTTGCCTGTCTATTTATTTGTTCAATAAACTGCAATTTGCACAATAACTACGGTAATTATAAAGCAATTAAGCTAAAAATGGGTGCATGAGTTTATTTTTCCCAATAACTGAATTAGTTCGAAAATGGGCGTGATCTAATAACAACTACGCCTACCTCCCATACAAAAGTATGTTTTTGTATGTAGTTTTTCATACTCTGAGCATGCAAATACAAAGCTATGAAGCTGAAACAAGGGTTATACTACTATATTTACCTACAAATAATTCTCTATGAGAATGGGTGGAATCGGATAAAAACTCAATCTACCTCCCATACAAAAGTATGTTTCAGTAGGTATCTTTTCCAAGTTTTTCCACGAAAATACCAAGATACGAAGCTCAAGCTATGTAGGTACTATTATATTTACTTTTAAATGGGTTAATTTGAGAATTTTTGGGAATTGGATAAAAAACACACCTACCTCCCATACAAAAGAATGTTACCCTATAGAAATTTTCGCACTTTACGCACGAATATATCAAACAAACAAGTTAAAAATTTTTTTTATAAGATCGTATTTACTAAGAACTATCAAAATTGAAGAATGTGCGAATTCGGATGAAAACCACGCCTACCTTCCATACAAAATTATGCTTACGAACGTATGCTTTCACACTATGTGATACATATGATTCAATTTTCTTATATGTCACAACTCAAGAACTCTCCAAACCTAGGAACATTTCCTTTACATCACATACACCATTCTTCATTACAAAGTGATATGCGTGCTAAAAGGTGTTACTTGCCATTGCTGTTGTTACTGCTTGAGGATCATAAAACTTGTTAACAGTCACTCACTTGACGTCACTCTTGCCATCTCTGTTATTTTGTTGAATTTTTATTCGCATTTTCGCGAGTAAATATTATGCTTTTCCTTATTGTTGTTTCGTTGTGTTTATGGGATTGCCTTATTCGTTCTTACTTTCTGCTGTTTGTGTGTGTGTGTGTGTGTGTGTGATAAAACTGGTTGATATTGGTTGTTTGAGCACCAAAATAAAAATAAACAACATTTTGAGGTATAAGAATCACCAACGACAAGGGCATAATAACTAACAAAAGCTACAATGAGAACAAGATGGATCATAAATTTGCAGGTTTGGCTCATAAATTGAAAGTTAATATGAAATAATTTCTGTGGGCGGCTATATACTTACAATATAATATACAATATAAATGTATATTTGTGAGTATGCGTGTATTTCTGTGCGGTCAACAGTAATTGGTAATAAAATCTTGTGGATCAAACCAACTGAAAATGAAACGACAATCAACTTATCAATATCCGATGTTGCGTTGCTTGAGCTTGCTGGCGTTTACAGGTAGAAATACATATAATAAGGAGATGGATCAGAATTATCCCTTTCAAAGAATTTTTAGTATTACGAATATAATTAGGATTATTATTTATGTATTATTAAAAAAACAGTGAAGAAAAAATAAATAATTATAGACAGATAAAAAGTCGAATATTTATATTGTCAATTCCAACTCGAACATTCGAGAGCACATAATGATAAAACTTATCTAGAGTTGAATGTCTTCAAAATACCACAAATGGTATTTTTGGAGGTACAACTGTGAGTAACTAAAAATACATAAGTACACAATCGTTAAGACAAGCATCTTTATTGTCACCATCACCATCGTCTTTTTCGTACTTCAAATCGTTCTTGGCATCTTACTCGAATAAGGTTAATTAAAAGTCAATATCTATGTATTTCTCTCTCACTCTCACTCTCACTCCATTAGACTGAATTCCTGATTAGATATGTTTGCATCCATTTCTGGTATCCGACGTCTTACTCGAGTTTCTATTTTATTTATGACACATTTTTGCTTGCCACCAAACAACTCAGCCATTTAACTAACCGATAGAGTAACCGACAAATTAGAAGAACAATATTAACCGCCTCAACTCTATATCTACATATAATTCTGTCTTTCTCTCTCTGTTTCTCTATCTGGTTATGTCTCATTCTCTCTATTTCTTGTTTCCGCTTGCAAATTATCGCTATTGCCGTTACTAATTTAGTTGACCTCATTTTATGATTGTACTCAAGTATTATATTCAAATATTTGTAACATACCGTAAGGCGTTTTGTATTCTTCGAAGTGAGTATATAGTGGGTAAGTACTAATTGCTTTAGTGTGGTATTTTATACGTTATCATTTTGTCATGGTCATATTGTTTGTTGTTGGGTGTGGTATTGATAATAATAATAAAATTTTTGAAAGATGCAACAGAAAAAATATTCTAATAAATAAATTGCTCTCATATTTCCTTTTCGATATTCTTGTGAGTCTGTTGTAGATGTATGCATGTTTTATTCTCAAGTCCAATGAACAATATTTATTCTCCATATACTGTATACATTAAGGTGACTGCAAAATATATCTACAACGTACAATAGAAAGTTTTATCATCATTGCTTAAGTTTTACAACTCACTCACGAGCTATGACATTAAAAAAATGGGGTTTGCATCAATTCTCCTTTAATTAAGGCTTAATTTTTCCTCCATAATATTTCTCTCTAACCTACATACTCTCCTACATACATTTCCTTCGAGCTTATCTAACTTCTAAACTCACAACATATGGAGGCTTAGTTAGAAAAACGAATTTTTAAAATAAAATTAGCTCTCTCAACTCTCAGGGTGCCTCTAAGGGGTTAACTTGCAAGATCAATTTCCGTGAATTCTTGCAATTTAACCCTTCTCCAAACATACCTTCTGCGTATATTCACCGTTTAAAAGGAACGCCCATAAAAATGATTTATAAATGATGAAATCACATTTCTTATAAATTTGAGGACCCTTAAAATACATATTCTATTTTGTGGATGTGTTTTTGTAATCAAATCGAATATTATTAAACTTTAAGAAGCTGGTCAAATAACACTTTTCTGAATAATGACCACTCTAATGTTCTATATATTGACCGAAATTGATATTTTCTTCTAATTGTTGGCTCAATACAAATAAAAACAAAAATCTTGCTGGTATTCGTATATTATAATATTGATTACAATTTCTTATTACAAAATTATAATTTAAAGTAATTATATTCAATGAATTAAATTATATTAAATAAATCTATAAAATATTTACATAAATATATACTTTCGAGAAATTCGCAATAAAATGAGTAACCGAAGATGTTGGTAATAGGAAAGTGTTCTTTAACTACACTTCCGATTGCCTTAAGTCACAAACAATATTATAATTGGTGGCTTACTATCTAAAAATAAAAAAATCTTACTATCTACTTAATTGAAAAAAAAAAAAAAATATATATATATATATATATATATATATATACATATATATATATATATATATATATATATATACACATATATATATATATATATATATATATATATATATATATACACATATATATATATATATATATATATATATATATATATATATATATATATATTCTTTATGATAACAACAATAATACCATACATATAAACCATACAATATTTATTGTAGGAAGAGAGAACTTAATATACTTATACAATGCGTATTAATTTTATTGTATTCATATTCTGAATTGTATGCAATTTATCTCAGAATATTTTACACTTACTTGAACGCAAAGAAAGAAATCATCATTATGGGCTCATATTGAATTAATCAATATAAATGAATGAGAAAAGTAAGTAAGAAAACCATATAGTGAGCTCTTCGATTTCAGAATCTAAGAATTTCGCTTCAATTCTCATAAAACATAGAACATAGAATATATTGTTCTTAATTTGGGATTCTTCTTGGAGTTTCATTTTGATTAAATTCAGTGAATTTCTCGATCTTATACTTAGCAATAATATTGGGAGTAAAAGAAGAGTGTTAAAGAACTTATAGTAAATGCATACTGGGATAGCAGTATTTGCTTCAATATATTAATACCAAGATGAATGTAAAAGTACTGGCATTAAGAGTAAATTATAGGAGTCTACAGGGCCGGATTTAAGAGTTTGAACACCATTTTCGACGATTTGCGTTTTAACTAATAGTCATAAAAATGTTAGTATATTTCTTAGTTTTTACACTTGCATTTATGTCATTTCATGGAAACGTAGAATTGTTGATCTTATGATAGTCCTCAACCATTTCTAAGGACAAGTTATTAATTATGAAAAATGAAACAACATTTTCAGCATGTTACATATCTCGTCTCTGTCGTAGAATTTGTCATAAGTTTAGCTCTTTAAGCGTTCAACCTAGAACTATCTCAACGTCGATCATTGATGTACCCTAATTTCTTGGAGCCCTGTTCCTGTCAATATTTCGAACATACTCCAATCCAACACTGGAAGTCAACACAATCCAGACCACTGCAAAGCAAGACCTTCATCAGAATCATATCATCGAACAAATGCATATAATTATGAAAAAATCATTCAATTGCAGTCCAAAGTATTGCGTTTTAATGCACTTAAAACACGCACACATTCACACGCATACATACATACATACAAATGCTTGCATATGCAATCGAACAACCACAGAAAATGAAGTACAAAAATGTAATATATCTACTTTAAACAGGCGCTTAAAGGATATCAGCTGAGTATTTGCTATTGTTGTTGTCATTGCTGTTGATATAGTTATTTCCATCATGTAAGGCTTATTTAGTATATATGTGTACAGGTAGTAGATGACAGAACATAAAAAACCTATAAACCTATGAGTTATATATGTAACTACGACTGTGTACCGTCTCCCTGGAATATTTTGTATGTACACGTACACATTTAAAGCCCATTTAAGCTTACTTAAAGTTTATTAAAAAAATATAAATTTATTAAAAATATTATCGATGTTCATTTACAATTACAACAACAACATTAACCAACAAGATAGAACAAAACAAAAAAAAAAAAGGGCAAGATTCACTCGATCGTCTCACATTTATTAAAAGAGGCTTTTTCCTGAATCCACATATAAGTACGTACAACCAATTTTATTTGCCATTGAACGAACGTCCACGTACAATGAGCGAATAAAAGCAGAATCGAACCATAAGCTTTACATTAAGTAAATATTGGAATTATTTTTATTACGTTGGTCAATTATTATACACCAGAGACAGTGAATCTATATATATATATTTACAAATACATATAAAGCATATATGTTCATATAAATGCACTCATATTTATTTTGTATGCAATGTAAATGGACAGGTACTATTAAGCTGTAAATGCTTTATCAGGGTATGTGTTGAAAAAAATGGCACATTTCATAGAACAGAACAAAACTGTAAAGTACTGAACGAAGTTCGATATCACCTATTAATGATAAATTTGAACGATATTGAAGTCGATTTCGTGTGACCTAATGGTGAATTATGTGTTGACTCAAATCTTTCAGACATTCAATGACCTTACTTATTGCCTTCTTCACTCTTTGTTCCCTGACTCTTCCTACAGTTTGGAGAATTTGTTGCTCTAGACTTGACGCGTATGTCGTCAATGCCTTTGTATCATCTTTTTGATTTCTTTAGCAATATGAATGCATAAATTCACAAAAAAAATATTATGCAATGTAATGGCTATTTTATTTTCGAGCAGTCCTCTTATATGTGTATTTATGTGTGAATTACAATTGAGTGACAATAAAGGTATTAAAATTTGTGAAAAATAATATTCTCATCGGTTGAAGTGTAAATTAAAGCCCAAAAAAAAAAAAAAAACAAAAATGTTTAATAATGAATATGAAAAATATTCAAAATAATTCAATGTCCATACATTGTTCATTTGTAAAGTACTATACTATAGGCATATAAGCCAATATGAAATAAAAATAAAATTGAAAAAAAAATACAAATTTTTCACTACGTGACATATGAACGTGATTATTTATTTTAATTGAAAAATAAAAATTGTAAAATAAATGTTTATTCCAATATGCAGTTACAAGTACGAGTATAATTCAGGTATTAAATAAATACCAACCTAATAAGTAAGAGTATTATAGTATATTCATTATACTAAATATATCTTCACATCACATATTATTCAAAATGCTTTATTTCCTACTTCGTACGAGTTACTGAGTTCATGCATTACCTCTTCTACAATCATCACTTCTTGTCTCTATAAAGGCGTTTCCCTAGAGTGAACTACATAAGCGACAAGTTAAATGATTCAAGTGCAAATTATTAAGCATCATATGATTTGATGGAGTGAAAAACTATAATTAATAAGCTTTCTAATTACAAATAAATACTTGCATATGCTGTTGCATGCAATGATGTCATTTTACTTAGATATGCACATGCATATCTGAATCTGCAGAGTGTCACAATGTGGCCTATGTATTTGTGTACCTCACAACACATTCGCTTGGCAGGAGAATATACATATTTCATTAATATTGAATTAATATGCATTTCATATGTGTCAACATGAATAAATTACGTACATGTATGTACATCAATTTCCATGATATATAATTATGTTATATATATTATTGTTGTATCATAGATTAGTCAATTTTCTAAGTAGATGTATTATAAGTAGGTAGCATTGTGTATTATTCATACTATATAGGTGTATACGTATAGTATATGTATTTATTCACTATTAAATACTTATAACTAAGTACTCATACTTGTTCTTGTACTTACACTTCAAAAGTAATTCATGTAATTATTTATTAAGTAATATATCCATATATATGTATAAGTAGTATATATAGTATTGGAGTATGTAAGAAATTTTACTGATCATTATTAATTACTACTATTACAGATTATTAACTATTCAAGTTTGTTTACTCTTATTACTGCATATGTGATTTTCTTTGAATTTCAAGCAATTTAATTTAATTGCAATCACTTTATAATCATATGATGGTTTCATTTTTCATTCATCAAAATATAAAATTATACATTTAGAATTTATTTCAAATGATTACTGCTCGCATTAATGTCGAATGCATTAAGACCTAAAATTTGTTTTTAATAAATATGGAAATTTTATTTATATGGAAATATTTTTTTCGACATTATTTTAGTCTTCTTAGCAATAATATCGAAAAAAATGTTCGCATACATTTTTCGACATTATTTCAATATTTTTGCAATAAAGTCGAAAAAGTGACAATACCATTATCGACATTATTGCAAACATGTTTTCTATTTTCTACTAATCCCATATATTTCATTTCAACATTGTTTCCATTTTTTTCAATACTCTTGAAAAAATAACAAAAATGTTGACAATTTAATTGCATACATTTTTCAATTTTTCATTATTTTCATACCATTTATTTCGATTTTTTTCAATAATGTCTAAAAATTTATCTATATTATTTCAAAAATTTCAAAATATTCATAAAATTGCAGAATTTTTATATCGACATTACTTACACATTTTTTCAATAATACATTTATTGCATAAATTTTTCAACATTATTGCAAAAAGGTTCGAAATAATGTTGAAAATTAATTGATTATTTTTTGCATACAATTTATTTCGTAAAAAGTCAAATTTCGATATTTTTCAATAATGTCTAAAAATGTACCGATATTATTTCAAAAATTGCATAATATTCAAAAAATTGCAGAATTTTTTTTCGGTATTACTTACATACTTTTTCAATAATACATTATTTTACATTTATTGCACTTATTTTTCAGCAATATTGCCAAAATGTTTACAATAATGTCGAAAATCGAACTTCAAATATTTTATTTCGACATTCATTAAATTTGTTTGCAACAATGTCAAAAAAATATCAAGACTTTTTTCGATATTGTTGCAAATATTTTTCAATAATATTGCGAAAATGTTCACAATAATGTTGAAAATGTATTTTCTACTAATTCCGTACATTTTCCTTCGCACTTATAAACATTTATTTGCAATTATGTCGAAAAAGGGTTAACCAAATTGGTCGGCATTATTGTAAAAATGTTTACAATAATGTGGAAAATTTAATTCAAAACCTTTTATTTCGGTGTTAATTAAATTTGTTTGCAACAATGTCAAAAAAATATCAAGCCTTTTTTCGATATTGTTGCAAATATTTTTCAATAATATTGCGAAAATGTTCACAATAATGTTGAAAATGTATTTTCTACTAATTCCGTACATTTTCGTTAGCACTTATAAACATTTGTTTGCAATTATGTCGAAAAAGGGTTAACCAAATTGGTCGGCATTATTGCAAAAAAGTTTAAAATAATGTCGAAAGTCTAATTCCATATTATTTTATACATTTCATATACGTATTACATCATTTTTTCACAATTATATCGAAAAAATTACATTTGTCGCATATATTGCAAAAAATTTTCGACATTATTGTATCAAATGTGAACAGCATTGGCAATGGAGTACTCATATTGTATTGAACGATTGCAAAGAACAAAATATTTTCGATTAAATCTATGTATTGTAGAAAATTTCCTTGTACCTGAATTCAAAATTTTGATACAAAATAGTTAATAATGAAATTCTTCTTTCCCCTCTCCCCATGTACAAATTCATTTACAAATGCTGATATTCTGACATTACATGCTACATGTAATTAGTTGAAAATGCAATAATAACAATGATAACAACAACATCAGCAACTAAATCACAAACAAACAATAACAACATTATTGAACACGCGAATTATGCAAATTCTTATTAAATTGGAACAGTCAGTTCAGTAATGAAGCATGTATACGATAATATGTAAATACAATAGTATGTATGTAGGTGGTTGTATTTCTCTGTTGTTGTTGTTGTTGTTGTTGTTATTATTGCTACTTATTATTGTTATTATTATTAGTAGTAGTAGTTGTTGTTGTCATGTGTATGTGTGTGTGTTTCTGTATTGACGCAAATCACTATGCATACATATGTATAATTATATATTCATAATTTGATGCCAATGGGTATTAAAGCACAAAATTTGTTTTAAATTTGATTTTAATACGTATAATTGGAGTTATTTTTGGTATAACCATTTTTAGCATGCATAATATTATATCTATAGTATTCATATTGGTTTATGTCTGTCTATAAATCTCAATAATGATTTCAAAGCAATTTTTTTTTTCATAGATTTCATACAGACTCTGTGAAAAGTTTCACGAAATCGATAAACGAAAAATTTAAATATATACACTACGTATTGTATCAAATTGAATTTCACTACAAATCAAGATCAATTTTATCATGAATATAATGCAATTTTTTTGAAATAAATTTCAAATTATGTATATGAAAAAAATATCAATACATATTGTATAAAAATAAATGTATAAAAATATATTTAAAAATTTCAAGTAAAAACACACAAAAGCATAAAAAACAAATTATTTCATTAAAATAAAATTTAGGTCATGAATGTATGTATGCATATTAGAGTGCTGCACGAAATGGTTTGATATTACTCGTAGTATTTACACTACTAACCTTCTGAATTGGTACTTATATTCGAAGAATATCAAACATTAAATAAATAAAGATAAGCACTTTTAGGTATTCGATCTCTTCGGTAACATCAAAACATTATTAGTTATTACTATTCGGATTTTGAAGATCGAACACAGGACGAAGTGAAGTAATTAGAAAATAAATGAAAAGCATAGCCCAGCATTAAAGAAAAGAATTAAGTGAGTAATAATGGCCAAAAAAGCTAAGGTACTCATATACGATAATCTCCGCAAGACTTAGGACAGCTTTCTCTGCTGCTCTTAAAGTGTATTTAAAATTTGGACAGTATTAGACGTTGTTACTTTCTCAGAACGTTGTCACATAGCTCTTTCTATGTCGGGAATAGCAAATAATAACAAACATTTTTAAATGATGATCAATGCACCTTTGCATTAGTTCAAACCATTAGTCATAGCAGTTTTTGCATTCTTCTTGAGACACTTCTAAAACATGGTTTTTGAACGCTTCAACTGCTTCTTTGGCGCTCGTAAATCGTTGACCATGCAGTTTACCTTTGATATTCGGGAACAATAAGAAGTCATTAGGTGCCAAATCAGGACTGTACGGAGGATGAGTCATCAATTCGATGTTTTGACTGCTCAAAAATTTGACGAGAGAGAGAGAGAGAGAGTGTGAGAGCGCGCATTGTCATGATGGAGAATGATTCGTCCTTGACGGTTGGTTTTGCGAATTTCTCTGAAGACTTCCGGCAAACAAATGGTCATGTATCACTCAGAATTGACAGTCCTACATTGCTTAAGCGGGACAGTGACTACTTGACCTAATCGGCCGAAGAAACAGGCAACCATTGGCTTAGATGTGCTGCGAGCCGTAACAACTTTTGTTGGATTTTTAAGCATTTCCCTACACCAATCGACGCGAGCCTTTCCAACGTATCCAACGACATTCCATGTCGAAAGTTGTAAAAAATTATCCAACGGAAACCTTCTCTTGAAATTTCCAATTTTTGGCCAAATTGATTTTCTTAACTCACTATAAATGAAACAAATAGCCCTTGTACATCAAAACGTTGTGAGCAAGTTTCTGTTGAAAAATGTCCAACTTTATTATGGTGTTGCCAGATCTCGAAATATAAATAGTAGACCTTGTAAAGCATTCACTTGGCAAAAGTAAATTGAAAGAATTGCTAATTGCTAATTTCCAACAGCTGAGTCATTTCGAATTGCGTACATTTCTCATCCAACAGTCTGCTCATATACATCGACTTTAGTCTATAGTGATCTATCGTGATTATTTCATTGGGTGTTAGCTCAACAACACACCACATCCTCTATGCTTCTCTGCTCTGTCTTTAGCGCTTTATGGGCTTCCCTACAAAATGAATGCAATAATTGCTGAAAATAGACAATTAACTCCATAACCTCCTAAGAATCGTCCCTAGACCGATACAATGTACGACAGGATACCATTAATATTGATTTTCACACTTTTCCAAATATACTTTTTTCATATCTATATCCTTTAAGGAGGCTCCAGTACAATATGATTATGAAAACACATGAAAATCGACCAATAATCTACCCAAAAATCGGCCTTAGAGTGAGAGAATGTATAACTGACCCCCATTGAATTCTATTTCTCAAAATTGTTCCTCAGTTATAGTTACCTCCTATTTTCACCGCTTCAGGGGCTGCCGTATACAATGAATTCCAACACACCATATAATA
Organism: Megamerina dolium; assembly: GCA_963854835.1. Classification (NCBI taxonomy): domain Eukaryota; kingdom Metazoa; phylum Arthropoda; class Insecta; order Diptera; family Megamerinidae; genus Megamerina; species Megamerina dolium. The sequence continues at coordinate 28,734,305 of OY978526.1, read as the reverse complement.
GACAAATAATTTCATAACCGCCCAGGAATCACATTTATAAAAGTGTATGTCAGTCCCCTATTAAATTTTTCTCGATAACATTTTCTCCAAACATATTTGAGGTATCTTGTGGCAAACTGATCGAAATTCTATGTTTTTCGCAGAGTCAAGTTGTCAAAAATGTTGCTCCATACAATTTAATTCCTTGCCTAAATATTTAGATATCTTAGTATCAACTGACTAGCAAAGGGTGTGTATTGCATTCCATCAAAAAAAGAAATATACACGCAATATTTTCAATGAAAATATTCTGAAGAGAATATGCATAATGCAAATATTTCAAACACACTGTGACTTACTACAGAGACAAGCACATCCACTGAATATATACAATTCTATGTATTTCACACCATTGGCGATGAATTTAGTAGAATGAGTATAGATATGTAAGTTTCCGTTTTCTGTCAAGTTGCACAATGTGACGTAAAGTACTACAGCACACCCTCTATGGAAAAACAAATACACAGGCAGGCAGGCAAGTAATTCATTCACTTGGGTACTCGTAAATATGCACATACTACGAACGATGCAATGATGCGTATTTAGAAAAAGAGATGCAATTTATCAAATGCAACTTGCAAGTTTATGTAGCAGTTGCAATAAAAACAACAACAACAACGATAGCAACTCACATACTCACATGTCTTATGCATTTGGGCAACTTTTCTATGAAATTTTTATAAGCTTTTAAACCAAACGACACTCTGACACTCCTACTTGCCACAGTAGTATTGTTAGGCAGAAAGTGCAATTTTCAAAAATACTCATATATGAAATATATTGGCATTGGCGCGGTGGAGTCGAATAAGATAAAAATGAAGCTGCGGGTTAGATGTGCAATGCGAAATGCGAAGCAAATAGAGTTTGACTTGTAAGTGACAGTATTGTTTCTATTGTTGTTGTTGTTCTACCATATAAAGTATATGTACATACAATGCTATGAGTGAGAATGAAGGCAAATTATTTCATTGTCGTTTGGCTGCTTGTTTACATTTCCACTCGTTTTGCTTGCCTGTCCGCCAACTGTCTTTTGCAATTGTTGTTGTTGTTGTTCTTTCTTTTACTGTTTTGCCTTCTACTGGTGACATTTTGTTATATTTGCAAATAAAATGCATTTACGCAATATAAATAAACACTAAAAATAATAACAACAACAACAACAACAACAACAGCAGCAGTAGTCAAATAAAACGAAAAGCTCTTCTGCTGATGAGGAAGGAAGAATTTAAGCAAAACTCTCGAATGCATGAATCTTTGACAAAACTAATAGAGGGTGAGCAGACTATATAAACAACAACAACAACAACAACAACAACAACAACAACAACAACGACTGCAATAGTGTAATAAAAAACATTTCCGTTTATTTATTTATTTTTTTTTTTTTAATTTTTTAGTGTGTCCCAATAGAATGTTGTATGCATTTTTGCAACAGAGTAAGAGTAGTGCATACAAATAAATGGGTGATGGCACAATACACAAATTCTGGTACACACACACACAAATTATTTAAAGGATAACAAAACGGTCACTATGCATGCATATGTTTACCATTAGAGGAGTGAAAGCAGAACTAAGTGAAAAAAAAAACTGAATAAATTTAAATATATTTCATTCATTCGCTGATTGTGTGAGTATTGTACGTATGTATGTGTATGTATGCATTTTGATGACTGAATGGTTAGTTTGTTGTGTCGGTAGTTGGCTGTATCCCAGAAATGCAAAAAAAAAAAACTAGAAAAAAATCCATCAGCTGAACAAGCTGACTAAGTACATATTCAGGAAAGTAAGTAGCAGCAGCAGCAGCAAATAGAACAACGTCTGTTCCATAGAAGAGCAAGAAAAAACGTATAAGATGAAGAAGAAGATGCACTTGGTAATACATATAACAACGTATAAGATGAAGAAGAAGATGCACTTGGTAATACATATAACAAAATTGTATTGTCTCTTTTTATGAGTTGGAATAAGTAAAGAAAAATATTGTTGACAATTGCAATAGTTTGCAAAATAAAAATCGAGCAAGAGGGAGAGAGAAGAAGAGTTCATATTGAAGCAAGCAAAATTATTGTACATTTACTAGAGACAAAAAATGGCAAATCAAATATATAATAAAAATTTACAAATTACATTTTACAGCAATTTTATTGCAACTATTGTGCATTGCATTTTATTTAAATGTTTTCTTTATGATATGATTATGGGATCTTTCTTCATTCTGCATTTATTGCTCCTCAACACTTTAATATGCATATATTGCGTACTACTCGGAGGATGAGGTCAGCTATGTATATGAGTACTACTGAGTGTTTTCCAATCAAAATGCAAGCAAGAGAAAATAAAATAATTTTATTTATATTATTGAAATGAAAGTGTGAGAGTATGTGGTTGATATCATAGAGTTGGATCATAGTGATATCATAGTGGGGGTAGAGATTAAGTACAAATATTCCGCATAAATGTGGGGGTGGTCAAATTAATAAGAGTCGCCCACAACCTACACGCTTTTAGAAGTGTTTTCCGTGCAGCTATAAGGATATTTATGCTTTGGTATCGAAGCCCAATTAGAAGGGGTGGGAGTCGCCAGGGATGAAATATTGAGGTGAACAAATTAATTGGGGTCAGTCATACATTTAGCTCCTCAAGAGGCACACTGGAAGTGGTGGGAGTCAATTTTATAAAAATGCTAATTTTATTGTGGAGAACCCCTAAGGGTTTGAACTATATGGTAAGTATATTTGATAAAACTGTTAGTAATAAAATATTAATGAAAGTCGCTTATACATTTACATAACTCTTCAAGACGATCGTAATATACTCTTTCTTGAAAAAGTTCAGGGTTAGGTTAGGTTATGTGGCTGTCCTCTCTCTGAGAGGGTACACTTAGGCCAAATAGGCCCATTATGATACCACCGAGCTTCTCTTCCAATACTGTTGTGCGTGTGAAATCGACCAACAGGTTCGTACCGTTCGAAAGAAAAATCTTTTCGAAATTAAATTTTGTTATGCTTCAGCTGGGGATTGAACCCACGACCTACAGACCAAAAGGCCAACGCATTAAACATTGAGTTACGTCACTCACGATGTTCAAGGTACAATCGACTGGAATGTGTAGTAGACCGTATCACAAAAAAAAAAAGGTTCAAGTTGTTCCAATTGGTTCTGAACACTCACTTTGAGAGTGTTCTTGGAATGTACAAAAAAAAAAAAACACTGTAAAACACTGTAAAACACTGCTAAATTGAATGTTTTCTTATAATATATTTATTTGACATTCGATTTTTATGAATCATATATCGTTTTAAAGTTGTTATTTGGAGCTACTACTTTTCCTTTTTTGAAACAATTCAAAAGGTACTTGACATCATTCGATCATGATACCAATGAGTGCCTCATTAAATATGAACCGATTGTTTTTTTTTTTTGCTCTTCTTGAGGTTCTACCCTGCGGTGACCCAGCTCTGCTGCTGATGGTAGCCACCTAAGAGCTATTCGCCCTGCTTAGCGCTAAAACACAAGGTTATGATTATTTTTATAGTAATAAAGGGTGGTTTTTATGGATGCTATTTTCTGATAACGATTAAACGATCACAAATTGATCAGATCTGGTAACGCTATTATGCATTGTTCACAATTTGGTTAGACATTTCACCGTGATTATACTAACGCCAAATCAACGCTTGCGAATTGTGTGAATTTATTTCGATAATCATGATTTTGTTCAGGAATGTTACGTAAAAGGTAAAATGTCCTTTTAGAGACGACATAATCGTCAAAACGAACCACTAATTGGATCGCTTTCGTACCATGTATACTCTAAATGATAATACACATCCGCAGAGATGTCGTACAATACGCTGCGTAGAAACAATTGCTGCTGTAGAGCGTAGTATTGACAAAAACCCAAAATGAGCAATTTAACGACTCTAGATTACTTGTTCTGGGGTTACGAGCAGGCATTGCTTTACGGACGCCCAGGAAGACTACATTGTGCGAACCATTCCCGAGATATGACCTCAATCGCCTGTAAGAGTGGTCACGTAAGCATCAGCCGCGTTGGCCACATGCCCAAAATTACATTCAAACACTAATGGTATAATATTATATTTCGAATAAAGTCAATTTGTAGTTTGAAATTGAGTATTCTCATTATTTTGTTTCAATTTAAAGTTCTATAACTCTAAAAAAAACACCCTTTATACCTTTAAAAAATATGATTCGGACAATATAAAAGTTAACTCTCAAAATAGCAAACAAAATTATTACTCATTTTTGAGTTATATTTAACAACACTTAGAATCTTATTTATTGAGAATTTTCTATTAAAAGTTTTAGTACTTTATATTACTTTGTTATATACATACCATTATATTAGATTCACTTATATAAAATGTTACAAAAATTATCCAATTAAGCACAATATCCACATTCTTAGCGCTCATTTAAACATCATATAATACTCTTTAAACTTACCTGTAAAGAGAAAAGAACAATTTATGAAATTAATTATTATTATTATTATAATTTATATATGAAAGCAAGTGAACTTGATTATATTACTACATATACATTTAACTTTTATCTGTTTTCATATAGCTGAAGTGAAGTCATAAAGCGTAATTAATAATAATCCCTTGATAATCTAAAGTTATTTTTAATAAGTACGATTAACTGTGTTACGTACATTTCTTGTCATACGAGCATTACAACAAGTTACAATTTGTAGCTACATACGTATATAATTAATAAATTAAACCTGCTGTGCTATTTGCTATTTATTACTTTCTCTGAAGATACAAATAGAAAAATAGTCACTTAAACTTGGAACGAACAAAAATGGTATGTGGAATAATAAGTTTCAACTCCATTAGCGGAAAAGTGACAGAGAAAGTGTGTATATATACAATATTTAAAAACTCAAAAATAGAAAAGAAAAATTCTTCAAAACAACATAGCAACATATACTCATGTATATGTGTGTTGCCAAACAATATAGGAGAAATAGGAGAAGAAAAAAAAAACGTGTGCAACACTTAGATGTAATTTAATACACCTGTGATCGTGGTGATTGTGTGGTAGAGTTGTTACAAGAACAGCAAACTTTATGTAGCAAAAACAAAAAAAAAAAAAAAACAACAAATGCAATTGCACTAAAAACAACCAAGTTCATCAACACTTTGGCACACAACACACAAAAGTGCAATTCATAAGTTTTAAATGCGTCACACAACTCCAACATGCAGTTTACCTCCTGCAATTGCTTTTTTTTGTACTCATGCATACGTAGGTATAAGTGTGAGTAAAAGTGTACATGTATGCGCTTCAATTTATTGATAAAACTTTTACATTTTTATATTTGTACACATTTCCTTATCTAAATAAGTGAGAAAAAAGAAAAATGATGTAGTAGGTAGTACAGCAGATAAGGAGTTAAGTGAAAATTATTACTTAAGGACTAACATATATGCATATGAATAGCTTAATTTAATATTCATATGCTTATATGAATATGTGTGTGTGATAAGAGCATATGTGCTCCAACGCAAATAATCATTACTAGTGTGCATATGCAGAACACATAAATTAATAAGATTTAAAAACTAAGCCCATTCTATTTTTATAGCAGCATTTTAGGCGCTGCTCTTTAATTATGTGAATATTTATAAAGAAGCATATTTTTTTAATTTCTCCATTACATTTGCTTTTGCTTTGTGGTTTCTGCTTGTTTGGCGGTTGTATATATATTTTTATATTTTCCTTTTATTTATTTTTTTTTTGTTTATGTTCAAGGAAGGAAGAGGCAAAAAAATACGAAATTCCTACTACCAACTATTAGACTTTGTTGCAAAATGTAATGAAGCTGGTGCCATTCATACACTCCATACAAATTATATACATACACAACAAGTGATACTAAAATGAAGAATGAATGCGGAAAATTGCATTTTGCACTGGAAATGAGCATCAACAAAAGACAAAAAAGTATAAATATCAAGAAAAAAAAAAAAAAAGAAACACAACCAGGAAGAATATTTGTATGCAACATCATGGAAAAGTTTTCATTGTTGTTGTTGTTGTTGTTGTTGTTGAAAAATAAAATCTGTTTATGAAACTATTGTATACGCGACAAGCTATTCATTCGATTCAAGTAAAAGGCGGCAAGTGAAAAGCAACACAACAAGTAAAAAAGAAAGCGCTAGTATCTTTATTATTGTTGCTACTATTTATCATTGTTGCAACAATTGCTACATAAAAAGTCGACACAAAACAACATCAACCTAAACGATGAAGAACGATGAAAATCACATTATTTAGAGCTGCAATACAGGAAAGATATTACGATTGTTGTTGTTTTTGCAATTTTCCCTTGGTCAGACCTAAGGGAAGCTTTGTTTCGTTGATTAGCTTATTCGTTGCAGATGCAAGAAGAACATATCTTGTGTGTATCATTAAAGAGAAATAGATTAAAAAAAAAGCCCAAACGGAAGCGCAATATTGATAGTGCAAAGGAATTGCAAGGAAATATTAATGTTGTAACAACAATGAGACCGGCTGACATCAGACATATACAATATTGTATAATAAGTTTAATATATACTTACGTACTTAAGGATGTACATTTGATTATTACATATATGCATATTATTTTCATTGCATATTATGGTTGCTCTAGGAATTTCAGTAAACATTTTGATTGTACTTTGAAGAATTTAGAGGAAAAATTTTAATTGCATTTTGAATAATAGCAGATTATTCGAAATTGGGTTCGTTTAGGAATTTATCATACCGTTATTGTTTAAAGAAATGCGAAATTAATATAAATTCTTATGATTACTTCTCATAAAAATGAAAGCATATAGTTCAAAATGGCAAATCTAATGAAAAGCGATTAACGACAAATGTGCTAAATCTTGGCTATTGGAAAAATTAACCAAAATTTGTTTTACGATATTTTAGTTTCATATTAGGTTAGGTTAGGTTATGTGGCTGCCTTTTCTCTGAGAGGACACACATGGGCTAGAACAGCCCATTGTGATACCACTGAGCTTCTACTCCAATACTGTTGTGCGTGTTAAATTTGGACAATATTAGAAGGCACCTACTTATATTAACCGGTTCCGAAACGCAGAACCCTCGTGTCATCACTTTAATTTAATTTTGTCACAAAGCTCTTTGAAGAAACATTTTTCCCAAATTCTTACTGCTGGAAAAATTGCAAATTCTTGTCGGCAGGTGGGTACCATTCGAAATAGCTTCATATTGTATTGCCCAAATTTTTAAATATTTACGTAGACGTCCAAATAAATTAAAAATCTTCTCCACCAAACTGGATAAATTGTTTTATGTATTTTCATGTGAAGTCCCTTAATCTCAGAATTGTCTATAGGGCGGTAGAATATATGACCCACTCCCATTTATGTAGAAGTTACTTATTCCATATCGTTACTATTTAAAGAGGCTCCTCTACAAAATTAATAAATTCAAAATTAATAAATAACCCCATAATTGTCTTGGACCTGGTTAAATGCATAACTGACCCGCATCTCTGTCTCTCTCTCTCTCTGAATATTTTTTTTAAATCTACTAACTTCTATTTCCACCTCTTAATGGAGATTCCCTATAAAATTAGTAAATTTATAAAAATAAAAAAGCATACTCAGTGCAACTATCGGATACCGTCGTAGTTCCCTTAGTAGTTCTGTCGATTACTCTTATTTAGAATCAACTTAAGTTTGGGATCGGCAACATTAAATATTCTTTCAAAGAAAACGAGTTTAAAACCTCGAATATGCATTATTCTCTTTCATGATTACGAAGGCCATAGGGTTACAATCCACTAGTTGGAGATATTCAATTAGAATATAGAATACTTGACCCTGCACAGTCGGGTAAAGCACTAGAAGATTATTAATAATTATTTACATCACTCCAAAATCTAAGAAAAACGAAATAATTGACATAATTACTAAAAAAAAGTCTTTGCCATTGAAATGACCAAGCTGAGAGGCGCATACTGGAACGTGGACCTGTGGCCGGCCAGCGACTGAAATACTTGATATCAATGTTCAGTTCTGTTAACGCGCGACTAGCTACAATTCGAATCAGAGTAATGGCGCCAATCATATATGTGCCCATTAGCCAAAGGACGAGAAGGGGTTACGACCAAGAATAACTATTTTTATAGCTTCAACAAGCTTATAACCAGAACCAAAATTTTAAAGATTGACTAAAAGCTAGGGTGCATAAAAAAGATCATTTTTCTAAGACAATCGAAGAATTCCACATCCATGAGGAAACTTCCGCAAGAAGGATGATTTACTTCGGTGTCACATTCCAACATCGTAATATTCATAAACCGTCTCTAGAACAGCAAACTAGAATTTAAACTAATCGAGAGGCAGTTACTATAAGTCATACTTCCAGTGTATGAATATAAAATTAATCCATAATATAAACATTGATCCGGATCATGTTAGGAAATTTAATCATGCAGTGCAATTTTGGGCTAAAAAATCAAAAAAAAAAAGCACATTAGAAGTTAAGCCTTCTCTCGAAAACTCATATAATCTCTCTTTTAATATATGATCCGACACAATTCCGCTCTGTGCAGAGAATGATTGCAGATTTCTTAAGAAAAGTCCTTCACATTCGATCCACTTTGTCTTTAAAAACACTTTTTAATATTTTTCAAGAAAACAGCAAACAAATAAATATTTAAAAAAGCTATTGTATATTTATACATGTATAGAATCTATGGAAATTCTACTCTAACTCAAATGCTACAAACAAAAGATGAAATATAGAGTAAATGGACAACTCAAGGGATCAAATGTGCGTGTGCATTGTGATTTGTTTTGCGTGTAAATTATACATTTACGACATATGTGTTTAACGTTCTCTCTGTTAGTGTGAGTGTGTGTGTGTTTTAATGAACGAACACGATTTTGAATAAATTTATACCCACTGTTGTTCATATTGTTTAATTAGTTGCGTTCAACAAATTAATAAATATTAAATGGCATACATTTAGGCGGCGAACAAACAATATGTATAAAGGTCGACTAAGAACAATTTGCATATGGTCGTGCATACATATATTTAATATGAGCTAGTTTTTTTTATGAATGTCGTATGTCACCTGAAATGATTGTCCCTATGTTATTGTTATTTCTCACATTGTCGTCATTAACGTCATAATTAATGCCTATCATCATAATTCGACAGTTTGTCGTCTATTGTTTTTATTATTTGTTATTATGGGAATTTTTGTTATTGTTTTTTTTTTTTGTTACTATGTTATGTTACTTTTTGTTCTTGTTTGGTCAACAGCAACTAAATACATGCCACTTATGGTAATAATAGTAATAACAATAATAATAATGATGATGGTCATCATTATCATGTCACTATGGCAACCTAAGTATTACCATATAGTAAATATTGTATATGTTTATTAAATTTTCATGTTTATATATGTACATTTCATGCTTCAAATAATTACTTCATTTATGAATATATTATATTCGAATATACAACATTGTATTGTGGCATTAAATTGAAATGATAATAAAATACAAACATATTTGTATGTACACACTTATACGCTAAGTCCTTAAAACAATAGCACGCACCATTCATTATATGGCTAATTAATTGAATATTTGCAATTAATAAAGGTGAATACAAATATCACACTTACACGAGTGGACTTCATTAGAGGTCGGCATATTTCATATGTTAAAGTAAATTAGCAATGGCCATGATGATGTTCAGATGATGAAAATAAACATTGAATGATGGTATATTCATTGAGGAAAAAAATTAACACATCATCAGTTGCATCAATGCATATTAAACCCAAATACATCGCAGTAGGGTTATTGTCATTAAATGAAAAGATTTTTTCGTTAAAAATTGCAATTGCAAATATGCATATGTGTGGAAATAAGTAATATTGTATTTATATGCATCATTGCCATAGTTTTTCTCATAGTATTATAATCGAATTTAATGTAAAGTAATATAGGAAAAAAAATAATAACAATAAAAAACATAACAAGAAGCATACAACTAAGAAAAAAAAAATATGACATACTCCAAAAGGGCACCAACTGTGTGCTCCAATTACTGCAACTGCAACTATTCTTGTCACTGTTTACTTATTCATATACACTTGTACCTACACATAGTATACTACTTTCCGAGTTGTTAACTTCTTTGCACACAGTAGTTGCTTTACTTGGTTGGTTTCAATTTAATTTACTCCATAAAACATGTATGCAATATAATGCAATAGCTTTAAGTATCATATATATATTGTAAAATATATATGCTCATAGCTTGCATCTAGTGTACTTATATATTATATATTATGTATAGAGTGTTCAAAGAATATTCCCTTAATTCACTTATATGCATGCGATTGTATATCTCTACGTGTGTGTATGTTAGTTAGAAAAGACAACTACATATATTGTATGTAACGTAATGCAGAAATATTTATAAGATGATTGTTTTCTATTTTTTTCTTTATTTGTTGTTATATATCTTCTACCACATATGAGCATATACTTGTACAATATATTGTATAGAAACAATGAACACTAGTGCGTATGAGTATTATTGAATTTGATAATAATTGTCAATTTCATGATATATTTATATTTATATAATGAAAAAAAAGAGCTAAAAACAATAAACTATATTAAATTTTATTCAATTTAATTGAAATGTTGTAGAGAATATTGTATATGTAAACCATAATTTTGTACAATATGGGCTACTATTTATATTTCGGGATCTCTCAACACTAATGCCAATAACTAAAATAAAGTTTGAAATTTTTTAGCAGAAACGTGCTCACAACTTTTTGATGAACAAGTGCTATTTGTTGCGTTTACAGTGAGTTAAGAAAATCAATTTGGCCAAAATATGCTGTGCCACAAAACATCGATGCAGTGCATGAACTGATAATGCAAGATCGTCATGAGATATATAGTGAGATAGAGGCATCCTTCCACATTAGATCCAATTCAATACATTCGATTTTGCATGAACAGTTAGCTGTAAAAAAATTTGCAGTCGTTGGATACCCCATAATTTATCAATTGCTCAAAAAAAGGCTTGCGTCGGTTGGTGTAAGAAAATGCTTAAAAAGTTCGACCGTGGTGCTTCAAAAGACGTGTATAAAATCGTGACAGGTGACGAATCATGGATATATGCGCATGAACCCGAAACAAAATATCAATCGATAGTGTGGGTGTTCCAAGACGAGCCAAATCCAACAAAAGTTGTTCGGGCCCGCAGCACATCGAAGCAAATGGTCCCCTGTTTCTTCGGCCGAATAGGTCATGTGGCCACTGTTTCGCTTGAGCAATGTAGGACGGTCAATTCTGAGTGATGCATGACCATTTGTTTGCCTGAAGTCTTCAGTGAAATTCGCAAAACCAAACGCCAAAGACGAAAAACTGCTATGACAAATGGTTTGAATGAATGCAGAAGTGCATTGATCATCATGGTGAATATTTTGAAAAAAAATAAAGCAATTTTCATTTAAAAATGATTGTTATTACTTGCTATTCCCGAAATATATGAGAGAGTGAGAAAAAGAGACATAACCAAAACTACAAAAGATACAAGAAAATTCTTTTGCATTGCTGTGTAAAATTTTGAACAATTCTCAACTTTCGATGTGATTTATTTCAATAGAAATGCATCGATGAAGTTTATTCTTCCAATGATGATAAAGCATCACGAAGATTAATTGGTCTTTCATTATATGTGGATTCCAATCGTAGTTGTCTTTCAAGCATCGTTGAATTTTATAAAGGCCATCGAATATAAATTGTCCCCTGTGTCTGAGTTTACCACCAGCGAAGATTTTAGACATGCAAAGATCATTTTTACATTTACAATTTTTCCTTTAGATCTCTTTGAATTTCAATGCATCGATTGCTAACTGATTATGAAATTATATATTTTTCTCTATTTATTTTATATCAATTCTTTTGTTTCACATAATTTTTTGTCAAATCGAAATCTCATTTCTGTCATCTCATTACTATCATTTCAACTATTATTGAATATGCTGGTATTAGCAGTGTGTAGTTTATAGAGTAGTGAAATCGTTGAATGTTGATGTTTTTAACAAAATCATTTCTGTTGATAACATAACTTTTACAGATGGCATGAGTAGCATGAGGCGCCATATTGTCCCAACTACATACATTCCACCGCAATTGTGGGGGAAAAAAAAATACACACATACATGCTTAACTACTGATTATCATACCAATGACAATGACAATGCCAGCAATAACAAGTAATGATGATGATGTCTGTTTGTTCGATTAGTTAGTCGTTTTGACCAAAAGACCAAAAGACCTTTATCAAAATGACAACAGACAAGCCGGTCGACGGAGTACAAGCACAAATACGAAGGATTATGTGAAGGTATCCACCAACTCTATTAAACTTTCAATACGAGTATGTAACATCAGCGTATCAGAAAAGATATAACTAGCTGGGGTCTACACATGAGAATGTTAATACTCATTTCTATGTGTGTGTGTGTGTATGTGTGCTTTTGTTTGAATGTAATGAAAACCAAAAGTTCGAGTAACAATCATATTGGCGGCATTCCTGTTACATTTCACAATGTCACCATGTGTACAATATCTGGGCACTGCTACTAAATATCATCGTTGACAATATTGGTTTTTGTGTTTTTTTCTTTGGATACACGTGTGACTGGCAATGTGTACGCATATATTTTAAATACATACGTAAATACCTACATATGTAAAATGTCATATGAACATTAGTTTTTGCTTATCGCCAAAATTGCTTCTCTATTTTATTGTACTTATTTTTGTTCTACTTCATTTCTTATTTCATTCGAATGAAATGAATGTGGAATGATGAAGACGAAATGAAAATTCTGAATGGGTAAGCATTATTTCTTGTATAATCTATGTGATGGCATCTGTGTAATATGAAAAAAAAAAAATCTCCTTACAGTCGGCTGGGGCCGACCAAATTATACCCTGCATATGTAGAGATATATATAAAAAGTTTGCTCGTATATCCATCCTTTTCTTCCACTACTTTGTATAGGATCTACATTAAGAAGCTGGTGTACCTCACCAATTTTGGAGGATCAATTTCTGCCTATAATACTAAACTACATAGGTTGCAATGGGTTGACCTAGGCGTATTAATTAGTAAGTTATGGGTGTTTTAATGTTTGAGATAAATCCGAGACTTTATACGGAAGATATATAAAAAGTGGGCGTGACGTATCTCTTTCTGGTATATCTAATTAATTTTTCAATATCAATCCACACCTTAAATTTGGTTGTCCTACGCTAAATGGTTTGTAAGTTATGGAGCTTAAAATTTTAGTTTAATTACCTCGACTTTGTATGGGAGACCTATGAAGGAATGAGCGTGGCACACTGATTTTCTGCCAGATTATTTCCGAGTACGATATTAATCTAAGTGTCAATTATGGTTATTTTAGGCAGGAGATTGCCGAAGTTACAGCTGTTTAAATTTAAAAGAATTTCAGTCATTTTGTATGGGGGCTGCAATAAACAGTGGGCATGGCGCGCCCATTTCCTATGAGCCTAGTTGCTCGTACAATGCTTATCCATACCTTAAATCTCGTTGTCCTACGCTATATGGTTTGTAAGTTATGGAGCTTAAAATTTTAGTTTAATTCCCTTGACTTTGTATGGGAGACTCATGAAGGAGTGGGCGTGACACACTGATTTTCTGCCAAACTTTTGCCGACTACGATATTAATCTAATTGTCAATTATGGTTATTCTGGACGGAAGATTGTAGAAGTTACAGCTGTTTCAATTTAAAAGAAGTACAGACACTTTGTATGAGAGCTACGCTAAAAAGTAGGCGTGGCTCAACCACTTTCGGCGAGGTTATATAGTAGTATAATATAAGTCTATGTGCCAAATATTGTTGTCCCAAGTCGTATATTATGTGAGTTATAGCAAGTTAAAGATTTTGAAAATTTCGAGGTTAGTCGCTTTGAATGCTTGGTGTGGGCGTGGTTATTGGCCGATCATGCCCAATATCAATTCCCTCCGTACCCTTGGATCGTAGATTACTTATGCCAAATTTCATCGAAATAGCTCAATATTTACTCAAGTTATCGTGCGAACCAGCCAGGTGACAGACAGACAGACGGACGTACGGACGGACGGACGGACATCGTTAAATCGAAAATTTAATCGACGCTGATCACGAATATTTTTTCTATGTCTATATCTCCGGAGATTCCTTCAAGTGGACACAAACATCTGACCGAAATGAATATACCATGCATATTGCATTATGCAGGGTATAAAAATACTTCTGTGGTCTTCTGTGGTGCTCTGTGAAACTACTTAACTCACTAGACCATCATCTTGTCTATTTCTCTTTTCTATCTTCAACGAATTTTCATCACTCTCAATTTATATCAATGTATTGTATGTATCTATACATATTTTTTGTTTTCGTAGCTTTTATTTGAAAATATTTTCTTCCATATTTATACTTTTTGACACCCCTTTTGGCCCACCCACCATCTATGCGCCACTACTAAGTACACTAAGAAATATTTTCCATCTAAGTAATGAGATGAGGGATATATTGGAATATTTTTTGACAGTCGTCTTCATTATTGTCGTGGGAATGATTTTTGTTAGTAATGTTTTTGTTGTTGTTGTTGTTGTACTTAGTCTTGTGGTTTATCAAAACTGTTTTATTATGAATTATGTCAGATTAGATACATAAAATGATATGCTTACGTAGACATGAAAAAATCATATACACACACACACACACATACAAATACAATAAATAGAAAATAACCAAAAATGATGAAAGTGATAAAATAAAATATAACTTAAGCTTGGATAAAATCATCATCATAATGGTTGTCTTAATGTATACACAGACCCATGAAAAGGATAGGAAGTGATGAATGAAAAGTATGCTTAGTCGTTTTGTAGAATAAATTGTACCAGTATTATTGATATTAAAACAGTGACCGTAATCATTAGCAGCAATAGCTAAATGCTCGAATTATTTATGATAACTAAGCTTCTTCTTTTTTGATCACCAAAAAAAAAGTATTTTTTCATTTAAATAATTTTCACCAGAAATGAAAACATATTTGGCATTTTCTTTTTCGAATAAATTTTGAATAAATGAACCAATCATGAACAGTAAATAATTACTTCCTAAACCTAACCTACAAATAATGACATTTACTAAGTCATAGTATTAGCAATCAAATGTTAAATAAAATTGACTTAATTGCAGTCAGTCAGGAAAACATATGAATGCAATAAAATCGATTGTCAAAAATCAAAATGTCACCTTTGTGACATTAACACTAAATAAATTCAAAAGGTAGGTTCACAAATAACAATATATGACATACATGTATAGCTAAATACCCAGTAGGTAAGTGGGTAATGCATTCTGAAAATTACAGTCTTTGGTGAAAAGATGATTAATGAAAATTTTTATCATTTTGGTAAGCAAGTAGAGAAAGAACATATATGTCATGAATAAAATACTCGTATCTTAGATGTAAGACAGAGTGATGCATTTATGCATTACCTAGTAAGCGAAGAGGTAAGTAAAGGGCATTCAATTATTTTTTTCTTTGTGTATTTATTACTTCAAGAATCGATTAGAAAATTATGTGGCTATTACATAAAGAATTTGACTCATTTGTGCAACAATGTCAAAGAATGTTTGTGATTTTTGAAAATGAGATTACAATTTGATCGTTATTGCAAAAATCCATGACATAAATTCATTCAACATTAATCCAGTACACCGAAAATGCCGAAAATATTTATCACAGCAATATCTATTGCCTTCATTGGAAATCTCATTTAAGTTTAGCTCTTCCCATAAGATTGCTATGATTTTCTCACTGGGTAATAACTAAGTAACGCTTCAATGCTTAGTTACACACACATATTTATATGATTGATATAAGCGTGTGTGTGTGTGTGTGCATTTATAAGTATATGTGGATAAACCAAAATACACACACGCATGATTATGTGCAATAACAAACACTCACTCACTCACACATTCGAATATATCCAAATATAGATTCATATTTCACAAATATGTAGGTACGTGCATGGAAGCATGAATTGATTTGTTATTCATTTATTATATTATTTATTTTCCTTACTGTCACACCTAATATGAATTGGTGGCATTCAGGTTAAGACATATACGAGTATGTACATTTATACGAGCTGAATACCTACATAGTGTTGTTTATATGAAAATCATAATAGCAATTGGAATTGAATTGATTGGCTGTCGATGACGACAATGAGTCAGTCAATATGTATTGTACTCGTATGTATTTGGCATTCTACGAATATGATTGTTATTATTGTATACGTGTAAATGAATTTCCAATCAATTAATTGGCAACTGGCTAGTGGCTGTTAACAATACCAAGACCATTAAGAATTTTAATAATTAATGCTACAACACCGTCCGCCAATAGCAATATCACCACCACCACCGTCACTATTAGCAGAAACAGCAGCAATACTATAATTAACACCGTCATCAAATTCATCACGCATACCAAAACAACACCACGAATAATACCACCACAATCACCACTGTCAATCAATACAATTGCGAACCAATCAATTGCGTGCTTAATGTTGCGAGTTAATTTAATTGCTTCATTATGTTACACTTCATTTTCGTTTTCGATTTTATTTTTACTTAATTATTTATTTATTTTTTTTTTATTTTATTGTATTGCAATGATATACATTGTGGTTGGAATTTAATACATTAACTACAACAATTAGCTCATACTCATACTCATACTCATCATACTCATCATCATCAACGAAAAGAATTTTAATAATAACCACAATACAAATAACAACAATTTCAATATTATTATGCCCATCATTATCATACATATGTACGTACTTGCCAATATCGAACAACAATATTAGCAGCAGATATCAATAGCATCAGATATTCGATATTCGATTCTCATTATTATTGCTATTGCTGGAGTAAGAAATGGAAGAAGAATCGTACATACCGCAATGTCAGAAAAACACGTATTCACATATGCTAAATCTTTTGTTTGTTGTCTCTGTTGCCATTTTGACTTTATTCATTCATACGTTCGTACATTCATTGTGCATGCTAAACAGTAGCAGCAGCAGCAACATATCACAGACATACTCCAACATGATGTCACACATAGTAGTACGAGTATTGGTATAGAAAAAATTGCACGTATTACAGATTGAATTACTTGAGAAAATCAAAAATCACTGCAATGAAATCACGCACCAATACACACACTAATACACACACACATATACTCACACACACAAATATGTAATCACATATGTACATTTTCAGAAATAGTCATGCGAAAAAAATTGTCAAAACAAATGCCAAACAGAATTCATAATTAAGTTTTGTTTGCATGTCACTAGGGCTATAGGATGAAGATCAAAATATATCGTATGTATGTAGTAGGAGTAGGTACTCATATGAGTAAATGTACGAGTATATGGTGAAATGTATGTATGAGTGTTACAGCAACATCAACAGCAAGAGCCAGCTGAGATGGCTTATTTTTGCTGTCGTTGTGTTCTTATTTTATTTATTTACTTAAATATACTAACATATTTACTTATAACTTTGATTTTATCGATCTCATATGCATTACGGTTATATTTGGCATATATATTTGACTATTCGAGTTGTATGCAAATGTGGTCTGTACTATATATGGATTTGTATTTTTATATTGTTTTAAGAGATATGACTATAGGTTATGTTAGATTATGTGGCTACCTAATGGAGGGACCTACTTATATTAGCCGGTTCCGAACGGCAGAATCCTTGTGACATCACTTTAACTTAGTTTTGTCACAGAGCTCTTTCAAGAAGCAGTTTTAGTAAATTGTTACAGCTGGAAAAATTGCCAATTCTTGCCGGCAGGTGGGTACCGTTCGAAAGAAGAATCTTTTCAATATTAAATTTTGTTATGCTTCAGTCGGAGATTGAATCCACGACCTACAGATCAGAAGGCCAACGCACAAATCATGGCACCCACGAGAGAGATATGACTATATCAGTGGCTAATGTAAAGCCACATATAATGAATATGTGAAATTTGTAATTGAACTTTATTAATTTTTTCTAGTAAAAATTTTTTGTAAACATTTTTCCCCTCTACCTCTACTAGCTAGAGCGGCTTTTTTACATTTCATTGAAAATTCCAATATTTGACGTGGGGGAATCTAAATGATTAACAAAAAAAATTTTATATGATTTTTTATGTATTTTTAATAATAGTACTCTTATTGATGTCCTCAATTTTCTAATAGTTTGCTCATGCTGTCACACAGTCACAGTTTAACTTTTGCCGATCACTACCGTAAAGTGATAAAATATATAACAGTCTTCCATAAAAATTTTACGTAAAACCATCTAAAAATCAGCATTCTTCTCTAGAGCGAACAAATACATGATGGAGCTCCATTAATTTTCTCTCGCCAACATTTTTTCGGAACAACTTGACTCTATATCGCCGCCTCATATGTGGTTCAATTACAAAATCGATGACTTCATAAAATTGAATAATTGCTCGAAGAAATAGCACACTGTACAGGCAAGTTATGATAAAACTTACCACATTACTACAAAAAACATGTATTAACAATAATATGACAAGAATTACCTCAACAATAACGATAACGAATCAATATAAAATCATTATAATTTTGTGATATCATAGCACTACAATAACAATAAGTGAATTCTAAAAATAGAATTTACATTGCACTATGCAGATCTAAAATTAGATTACACTTACAATAGTCAGCTGCTATAAATACAATAGAATTTGAAATATGTACTGCATGTTATGGTTTAATAATAGGATTGTCTTACAACAACAGCCAATTATGCAATGATATTAATAGCATAAACACATGCACACACATTTACTGCATTGGTAGGTATAATTCTCGTTAAGTTTATCACAAACCATATAGAAAAGATTTGACTGAAGATATGGTAATGAAAAGAAAAACATCTGCAAGCAACTACTCCTTTTATAGCTCACTAATTGTGTGCGGAACAAGTATCGTGCAGTGAATGAATTGTTATTTTTGGAAGGTGTACAACCAAAACAGATTCATGAACGATTTTTAAAAGTGTATAAGTGTATAATTGGATAGCTGAGATTAAACGCAGCTTTGAAGATGATCCACGTCAAGGGCTTCCAAAAAATGCATTAACACCAGAAATCGCAACCAAAATTCAGAATAAAGTCATTTTGAATATCGTCGATTGAGATTTAGATTATGGCAGTATGAGCCATATTTTAAGTGATGTTTGGGGTTTCAAAAAACAGTGTGCAAAATATATGCCACATTCTTTAAAAATGGATCAAAAACAAATTCGAATGTGACTTTCTCAGCAATATTGGGAGCGTTTTAAAAAGGATAAAAATGATTGAGTACGTCGATTTATTACTAAAGATGATACTTCTGTCTACCGCCATAATCCTGAATCGAAACAAGAGGCTAAAAAGTGGTGTGAACCTGGTACTTCGGCTTCAAAACGCGTTTGTGTTAAAAAATCACCTAAAAAGGTGTTAACGTCACTTTTTTGAGGGATGCTAAAGGAATTTTATTGGTTGATTATCTTCAATCTCGTAAAACAATCAACTTTGAATATTACTGTTAACTTTTAAATTCAGTTAGATAAAAAATTGTGTAAAAATAACCCCAGGTTTGCAGAAGAAATAAGTCATTTTTCATCAAGACAATGCGTCTGCTCACAACAATCTTTTGAGTATGGCTAAAATCAATGACTTGAAGTGCGTAGTGTGTAGTACATTTCACTAAAATCTCATCTATTCAATAATGCCTTATTGTCAATAACCAAAATTAATTTACATTCTGGTCACCGAAAATGTATTAAATACATCCATTTATCTATGTAAATATAATTTGAAAATAAAATCGCATATGAAATTTAATAAAAACCATTTTACAACTGTCGTCTGTAAATTATTTATAGCTTTACTCCTACATATTATACGTATGTACGTAGGTAAACATATATGGGTACATTTGAAAATTACGAGTACGAACCCACTTGCTTTAGTGACATCACTAAACTCAACCATATTCTCTTGATTCAGTTTCAGTTATAAAGAGAATTTTTATTTTCTTACCATTTCAATTTTATAGGATAATCACTCGTATGATACATACAAGCAAATGTATAGTAGTATATATTTATGTACTGAAATGTGTAACATTTCATTACTACTGTTCGCTGTAATCATCGTCATTTCGTCTCATATATGAGTTGTCGTAAGTATATAAAAATGCGAGTAGTTTTTTACGTATACATATATATGCGCATACAATGGGTTAATAGTTTTATAAAAACCATTTCCACAACATCACTCTCGATTTGACTTGTTATTGCTAGTTATTTGAATGTACTTGTATCAACTTGTATGTATGTGTGCATGTATGCCCACAACACGAACACCAGTTAAGCACTAAAGAGATCTTTTATTGCATTTCTTAGCATGGAATGGAGATGGATGGATGGATGGATGGAGGTGACACACACATGTCCTGTACTTCTCTTATGCAATAAACAAATTTAATAACATGCACACAGTACATTTTTTACTTCTCTTTCTTTCTCCTAGCTCTTCATATTTGTATACGAGTACTAAATATCCAATAAGAAAAGTTGTTAACCTACTTTTGATTGTTGGAAAATAACTATGATCCTGTACTGTATAATAAACGAGCATAGCAACGGACCCATCATTATATGTACATACATATGTACGTAGTGTATCCTTAAAGATATGTCCTGTACTGTAAAATCAAGAAGGAAAAATGACGCTTTTAGATTGTTGTTTTCGTATTAGTACGAAGGCGTATGTACAGTGTCATGCAAAACTATATACTTACATTGATGTATATGTTGAGAAATCATACAAATAAAAAATGGCAAAACAGCAGGATAACAGTAGAATAACAACAAAGTCCAGCAACTACATACTACAACAACTTAATCTGAGTGTAAATCAATCAATAAACTCCCTCAATGCGAAAAGGATAACAACAGCAACAGCAGCAGCAGCTATAACAATGGTAATGCTCATCTACATACATATAGACTAGGCCAACATACATTGCCGCAACAGCGACAGCAACAACGATAAAAATAATAATAAGAAAACAAAACGAACTAAAAAAAGAGAAAACAAAAAAAAAAAACACAACGAAATGAAAGGATAAAAAAGGATCAAATTCAAATCAAATGCCAATAGCTATAAATCGAAAGTTGACGATGGAAATTGCGAATAAAATCAATAAACCAAAAAAAAAAAAAAAAAAAATATCAAATCATGAAATGCAAAAAGAAAAAGAAAATATGTTGTCGAGACTGAACGAGACTTGGCAAAAATATATATAAAAAACAAAAAATGTAAATTAAATAAAATAGAAAAGCAACGACAACATCTAGTGGGCTCACTCGCCTTAAACATCATCGAATATATGTAGGTCGTTCTAAATGCGATGGGAAAGAGTTGAGTGGGCGAAAAATAAAAGAAAGAAACTAGAATAAATTAGATATGTACTGGCGGCTCTGTTGTGCACGGTGAAAAAAAAGTCTAAATTTCCATTGCAAATTTCAACGACTC
Organism: Megamerina dolium; assembly: GCA_963854835.1. Classification (NCBI taxonomy): domain Eukaryota; kingdom Metazoa; phylum Arthropoda; class Insecta; order Diptera; family Megamerinidae; genus Megamerina; species Megamerina dolium. The sequence continues at coordinate 28,712,486 of OY978526.1, read as the reverse complement.
TGCAATGATGATGATAATGATGATGATAATGATGATGATGATGATTATTATTATAGTCTACTTTGGCCCATAATGAGTACATATATTTGTATATTATGCTAGCAGCAATGCAATGTAGGCCATATGTGACCATGCCTATGTACGCGACTTGATTGCGTATACAACATCAATCGCATAACGGCTGGTGTAATTTTATTCAAACGATTATTATTTTCATTTCATGCACCAGCACCACCACACCCATTTAGTGGTTGGTGTATTCATTATGTAGGTACCCATTGGTAGAGGGTGTTTTGTCATTTATCGAAGATTCTTACACTTTACAATAGGGGTCGATTATCAAGGAGATCCTCGAGTCATGTCAACATTATTTGATTATTTCAGAGGAATGTCAAATTTCACAAGAATTTTCAAGCTTCAAATCTGTTAACAAAAATAAATTTCGTCCTGCACTCAAAGAATTGTCATTGTAACACCCAGCTCTAAGTCCAATTTGAGCTTATTCACATGCTAAGTGCTGTAATTATATGAGAATCGAGTTTTCACCAGCAAATTAATATATTCGATAATGAGCAAAATTGATCAAAAACCACACCAACCTTCCATACAAAAGTCACATGTTTAATGGCGGTTTTCACACTTTTTGTCCAGAAATATTAAAATCCTCACCTCAAATTTGGTATTTGAAGTTAATTTTATCATAAAATTCATGCCGTAGAAAATTAGAGCAATCGCATTAAAATCATGCCTAGCTCCCGTGCAAATTATGTTGTTGAAGGCGATTTTAAATACTTTATGCTGGAAAATATTAAGCAATTAAACTGAAACTCTATATATAGAGCTAATCTAATATCAGAATACACGAATTAGAAAATGAACGTAATTAGATTAAAATTACGACTACCTCCCATACAAAAATATGTTCTTGAATGCCTGATTTTACACTTTTCTCCACTAAAAATAAAGTTTCAAAGCTCAAACTAGGTGTAGCTAATTATTTTGACTAATTATTGGACATATTTAAAAATTGTATGAATTGAATAAAAACTAACCCTATCTCCCATACAAACTCATGTTTCCGAATGTATGTTTTTACATTTTGCTCCTGAAAATATTAAGTTATCATACTGAAGATCGGTATATATGAATCCAGTAATCAATTAGTTGACATATTTAAAAATGGGTGGATTTTGATGAAATCCAGTCCCACTTCCCATATAAATTTATGCTTTCATATGTAGGATTTCACATCTTGAGCGGTAAATGTATAGTTATTAACCTGAAACTTTATTCAGACGATAACATGTGTAATTTAGATATATACAGAATTGGATGAAAACGAAATCACACGACGCCTGCAAAAACAAACACCCTTTAACTATGAGCTAAACAGTGGGAATACAACGTATTCGTTATCCGTTGTACAGTTACACAGATGCAGACACACATATAGATATACATAATAATTTCTGCTGCAACAATGCTGCTACTTCAACGATGACAAGTTCCCTTAAACTTTTGTAGTCTATTTTTGCTTCGCCAAAAGCTAATAACGACAATGGTGGTCATCGGTTTTCCTTACCACAACATACCTACATGGCTTCCTTGAAATAGCAAAAGAGCATTATCCTTTCTTATTGTTATGTACTCGTACTTGCACTTGTATGCCTGTTGCTGTGTTGTGTTGACTCTTTTGCGGTAGTTGCTTATGGTCGGTTAAATGCCCAATTAATTTCGACTTATGTTTGTATGAGTGTATGCCTAACGATATGAGAGTGTTTGTGAGTAATTTTGAATTGATCACACTCATACACTCACATACACTTAAGCATGTAGAGTAATCATCCACATCCACTTTTCTAACATTATCGCAATAATCATCATCATCATCATCATCATCATGAAAATCAATTGTTGTGTAGAAAATTTTTGACATGCCAAAAGGAGCAAGCAACATGGCACAAGACAAGCAAACAAAATTCAACTTCTTCCCTAAATGGACATAACAGGCAGAGAAAATGAATTTCATACATATTGCCTTTGGGCATAGGTACACATAAAAACATGCATACGCATATGTATGCAAGTATTAGTTATGTATGAAATATGTACAACTGTATAAATACCAACAATACTTTTTGCGCATATTCATTATGGGCGGTTAGCTGTTATGTGGTTTTTCATAGAATATTTTAATAATTGACCCATCATGGTAGCCAAGAAACAAGCAACTTAACATCAAAGTATTATTTTATGTTTGTTTAGTATGTTTGTCATCCATAAATACATTCATGTACAATATTATTAATAGCCATCATCATTATCGTCAACATAATCGTCTTTGTAGTTATAATTATGAGAAATTGTTTCATTTACTTATGAGTGTATGTATTTACAATACATACATACCCTTTAGACATGTTTTGTGTAAATATTTGCTCTATAGCCGATATAATTATTCATTTATTTGACCATTGTCAATTAATATCGAAGAAATTATTAATTAATTTTATAGAATTTAACATCTCAATAATGTTGTAGTATTGACCATGTTCAAGTATGTACGTATGTTTTTGGTTTTGAGAAAATGGAGTAATAAATTCTAATAGTAAACACATTGAATGTCATTAGAATATACTTAGGTCTCTCTAAACAATAACGAAATTATGATGTCGTCTGCCACAATAGCAATAAAATCAATTTTGTTGTCATGTTTTGGAATAATGAACTCATAACAATATGACAAAATCAGTAGTTTCTGAAAAGACATCATATATATTTATAATGTCTTAAGGTCGAATCAATTAGTTTTTGAAATTATTTGCATTAATAGTGAAAATTATTTAATCATTTTTTTAGATATTATTGTAAACAAAGTTTAAAAATTGCTCAACAAAGAGGCACACGACGAAAAACTACAAAAATGTTGCTGAACCATTATTAATACATTTTTGAAACCACTTTGATATCATCATTGTTGCTACAAAATTTTATACAAAATAAAGAACATTCGAGTAGAGAACACTAGAGTCCATTTTTAAAATGAGACAAACTTACTTTTCACTCAAGATATCAAATTGAGTAGTTTGAATATAAAAATTACCCCTTAATACACAATAATTTCTTAACTAATATTAATTTAAAATATAAACCACGCATATTCTCACACAAGTGAACGCACAGCACATCCAACAACTTCTGCTTCGATAAGGCTATATAGAAGCAATTTTTTTCACATTCCTTTGCTTCGTGAATACTGCTTGCAAGCAATTTCGAAACATATCACTTATGATTACCCGTATTAAGAATGTTTTATCTTCAACAATACTACTTGAAAACATTTATTTTTTAGTAACCATTGGTGCGATCATTTTTTAAGTAAATTGGAACGCTCAAAACTCGATAATTTCGTTCGATGGCTTTTCGAGATATACAAAGTGCGACAATTATGTATTAAGACTGCCTCTAGAAAACACAATTAAAACACGATAACTGCTAATTTTTCGGTATATTTGATTCCTCCTGATTTAATACACTTGTTACATCGATTTAATAGTGATTCAAACGCGTGTTCCAGATCGGAATTTTGGAATTGCCTTCAGTGCCCTCGTCGCAGCCCGTTGTATGGTCTGAATGTCATCAAAAAAACATCTTCTCAACTTCAACTTCAGTTTTGGGAACAAAAAGAAGTCGCACGGTGCTAAATCAGGTGAATACGGCGGTTGATTCAACACACAGACCTGATTCCAAGCCAAAAATTAACGAGCAATGAGTGCTGTGTGACTCGGTGCATTATCGTGCAACAGAGACCAAGTTTTTGGATCGCGGTATTCTGGTCGAACACGACGGATTCTGAACATCAAACGCTTCAAAACTTCGAAGTAACATGCGGAAGTAACTGTTTGACCAGTTGGAACAAATTCTTTGTGAATAATTCCTTTGCTATCGAAGAATGTGATGAGCATTGTTTTGATTTTTTATGGAACTTTTCGTGCTTTTTTGGCTTGTGGTGAGTTTTTTGATTTCCATTCCGCAATTTGACGCTTGGTTTCTGGATCGTATTGGAAACACCATGTTTCATCACCCGTAACAATTGTTTTCAGGAAGTTTAGATCAGCAGTTTCTGCAGCTGCTCTAGAATGACTGACTCTCATTAATTTTTGGTCCTCGGTCAATGTGTGTGGAACAAATCTAGCGCAGACCTTTGTTTTGCCCAAATCCTCGGGAAAAATGAGTCGGATAGTTTGATGTTTAAGACCTCTTCCATAATTTTCACTGAAGCAATGGCGTCTTCTGCAATAAAATCACGAACTTTCTGGATCGCTTCCGGCGTCCGCACTGAAATTGGCCTTCCTTCTTTTATTTCATCATCCAGCGACTCTCTATCATCCACAAACCGTTTATGCCATATAAAAACATTTGATCTTGATAAACAAGCATTGCCATACGTTTGCTGCATCATTCCGAATGTTTCTGATGCACTTTTACCAATTTTTGCGTGGAATTTAATGACCGCTCTTTGCTCCATGTTAAAATTTCAACATCAAATGAACACGTGTTTTGTAAAATGAATGTCAATAAACATTAAATGTCAACCAAATGCCATGATATTTCGACAGTTAGTAGAGGAAGGTTGAAGCTTCAAAACGCATGTACTCACACATAGATGGCGCGCTTGGTTGCTCAGATATGGTTCGAGTCTTAATACATAATTGTCGCACCTTGTAAATAATTATTTATAATTTTTTATTTGCCCAGGTAATTTTATTTTGTAAACTTATTTCGAGAAAGAAATTACCAATTTGAGAATAAAAAATATTAGAATGAAGATAATCAACAATGTATTTAATCGGTCCAGCAATGTGTTCAAATGGGATAAAATATGAAATATATGAAACATCATTAACTTTTTGGGATCAAAAGGTCTTAAAAAAAATCTCAAAAAATATTTATTGTAAAAATATTAACATATTTTTTACATTAAACTCATTCTTGTCCAAATATTATGAAGTATCGATGAAGAAAATCGATTGATAAATATCCGAGTTTTGTCAAATTTTAAGTTATATCGTAAATAATATCGCTCCAGCTACGTAGAAATCACCTCTGACTAACAACCATTAATTTTGCACTTTCGTTATATTTTTTCGTTAATTAAAAAATAAATAAATAAATAAATATGTGGCACTTAAAGCCCCAAAGGGCTCATTGGCCGAGCTTCTCTTCCATTACTGTTGTGCGTCTTAAATTTTGGACAATATTAGAAGGGACCTACTTATTTTAGCCGGTTCCGAATGGCAGAACACTTGCGACATCACTTTTTCTGAGCTTTGTCACAGAGTTCTTTAAGAAGCTTTTTCATGGCAAGTTGTTACTGTCGGAAGAATTGCCAATAGCTTGACGAGAGGTGGGTACCGTTCGAAAGAAAAATCTTATCGATATTAAATTTGTTATGCATAAGCCGGGGATTGAACCACGACCTACAGATCAGAAGGCGAACACACTAACCACTGAGCTACGGCACCCGGTAATTACAAATAATTACAAAACTCCCATTTAAAACCTGCAGGTCAGCTCCGGCTACAGTAATATTCCTACTTGAATGAAGTGATAGCTTTCTCTACGAAGCATCTTAACTTGGAAATTAATCATATGAATATTGCAGCTCTTCTTCATAAACTGCTTAAGTATGTAATATAGGTGCTTCTATAAAGCATTCATTCGATCGTTTTTTTTAAATATTTTTATTAAGAGGTTCTTACTGCTATATAGCTTCTTTCTAGAGAGTTCATGAATTGAATTTTTTAACTGGAAGTTATTTCAAAGCAATGATTTTCCTTGATTTTAAAATAAATATACTGATATTCTACGCGAGTTTTTGCGAAATTTTTGCCCTTACGTACCCCATATTAAGTTATGAAATTTCTTTCTTGTATTCTGTATGGAAGCGACTGCTTCGAAACGATTGCTTCGAACGATTGTTTATTGTTTAAAATAAATGTACTGATATTCTAATCAAGTTTTGGTGAAATTTTTGCCCTTACGTACCCCATATTAAGTTATGAAATTTCTTTCTTGAATTCTGTATGGAAGCGATTGCTTCGAAACGATTGCTTCGAACCATTGCTAGCAAAAGCATTGTGCAAGGCCTTCCGAAGCAAATACTTTAATTTTATGATTATAAAAACAAATTTTGTGGCACATCGAAAATATGTACAATGTTCTATTCAAAATTTCCTTTGAAATTTTTCCACAATTTCCTTAGGTGGAACAGAAGAAACTCTATTGATATCACAGATAATGCTAAATGAATTACAATACTATTAGTCCTCTGAGAATATATACATAATAATCACATAAATCTGCTAACTTGATTTATGTGATTTATAAGCATTATCATGCCTGTGTAAAAATTTCAGAAATATCAAACTTTTTAAAAATCGAAATTTTAAAAAATCGAAATAAATTAAAAACATTGATATTCATTTAAGCAGAATTTCCTTTTGAAAGAAAGCAACTAAAACTTTACTATTTTTGGTACTAACTAACTCCAGTCCATCGAAAAATACAACTTTCCACCAGAGAGCTTCATTACTCTAGCTCATTTAGAATTCATATTGGTCATACTTGTAATGTTAAACAATTTTGATTCGACCATTATATTGATAATCATCACAATTGTATCACTCTTTATATCTACAATCAACACTAATAACCATTTTACTGCGACCATTATGATGCTTATTAACTTTTGCAATTTCAAAATAGCAGATGAACAAATGATGATGAAAATAATAAACCAAGTGCAAACAAGTCAAAAGTATAAGAAAGCACTTAAAGGATTCTTTTTATGACATTTTACATTACAAGTGGTAGCAACTTACTTACAGAGAGCAAAGATATGAATTGTGCAATACAATTTGTTTGTAATAAAAAATCCCTGATAAAGAATAAGAAAGAAATAAAAATATATAACAATAAAAAAAAACTCTAGTGAAGTGTTGGCGTGCATTTAATTGCATATTACTGTTGCCAGCAATGAAATGATTATAACCAATAATTCTTAATGGTGTGGCAAAGTAATCAAAATTGTTCCATTTTCATAGGGACACACAATTGTAAATTAAGTACGTAGGTACATATGTGTATCGCGTATAGTCAAATGTAAGCACATATAAATGTGATTGTCATAAAAAATTGTTGTAGCTTATGAAAACGAAATTTTATGACAACTCATTCATATGAAATTTGGTGGCATGAAAAGAATAAGTAGCGTTAAAAGGCGCATTTAAGAATGCAATCGGATACTAGGGTGTATATCACATATTAAGAGAGTGCAAATGGAGGAATGACGTTATGATTTAAAACTCACTCATAAATAAGTTGACAAAAATGTCATCAAGTATGAATTTGCAATCGAAGCAATCAGTTTTATTGTAATTTCGTGAATGGTGAATTAAATGGAGTTCGTCCAAAATACTCCTATGCTGATTCGATTCTTCATTCATATAATTGGTAGTGTATTTCTATAGATGGTGTTTATAGTATTTACATATTTATATATGCATAGCACGTACACAGGAGTGTAATCACATAAATAAAAAATAAAAAAACGCAACAAACAAACAAAAAAATTGTCGTCGTCGTCATCGTCTTCATCGTTTTCTTACAAGGACATGACCGTGTTAAACTTTACACAATGTCAAACTAAGTTCACTAACATATACATATGTACAAATGAATACAAGTGAATATACATATATGAATATGTAAACGAGCCAAACGAGCCAAACCATATACTATATACGATTTTATTTTACGACAAGTACCTTAATATATGTGTATATGTGTGTGTATACGTCGTCGTCGTCGTCGTCGTCGTTAACATTTCGCAGACAAACACCATTAATGGAATGTCAATTTTGACATTTTCAAGAAAATAGACATGCGAAAAATACGCCGCACACATATACTCATGCATATATACAAATGTATGTACTATATAGTTACGAATTCATACATATGAAGTATCATACATACACATTTGTTCGTATGTCGTTGCTACTGCTGTTGCCGCTCATTTGCGTTTACGCTTATTACGTTACGTTTTAGTGTGTAATAACGTAATAGAATTTAAACATAAAGTATATTGTGAAAAATAAGCATATGCATATTATACGCACGTACTCATTGTATGTGCATGAAAGAGGCAATAAACAAAGCGGCATTATTATATGATAGTAGTATGTATGTATGTATGTATGAATGTGTACATGTTAAGCATTGGAGTATTGGGAGTTGAAATGAAAAATGAATCGAGAAATATATATCATATATGCGAGTAAATAAAAAATGATCATTACAATTCGGCAAGAATATTAGATTTTATATATTATAGCAACACTGTATCACAAGGGTAATATAGATATGTACGACAATAGGCATGGCTGTGGTAAAATAAATTCTAAATTCAAACTAAGATAAGTCAATATTAAAAGGAAAAAAATGAAGAAATTTTAATCAGTAATAACAAATTAGTCTCGATAATATTGAACAATGAAAATAATTAGTGTTATGATTGCAGAAAATTTGAAAAAATTTATTCGAAAAAAATACTTTTTTATATGAGAGATAAGTCTGACTTTCATCCGATAGTGCTCATTGTTAGTTTCATTTATTTATTAAAAAAAAAAATAGCTATGAGTTATATTTACATGCACAAAATCAGAAAATGTATGTTCGAAAACATACTTTGGTATGGTAGCTAAGCGTAAGCTTCATTCAATAACATTTATTTTCAATTTCTCTCGTTCATTGGTAAAAACCGACTTGCGGCCTGAGTTTCAGAGCGATAGCTTTATGTTTTCGTGCCAAAAAAACAGTAAATGTATATTCGAAAACATTCTTTTGTATGGGAGCTAAGCTTCATTTTCATTCGATAATGTTCATTCTCAAAGTTTTTTGTTCGTTGGTAAAAATATTTAGATATGTCGAGTTTCAATATTATAGCTCTACATTTACATGCCAAAAAAACAAAATATATATATTCGAAAACATACTTTTGTATGGGAGCTAAGCTTCATTTTCATTCGATAATGCTCATTCTCAAAATTTTTCGATCATTTATAAAAATATACTTGAGTGCCGAGTTTCAGAGTGATAGCTCTATATTTTCTTGCCAAAAACCAGAAAAATATGTATTCGAAAACATACTTTTACATGGGAGCTAAGCTTCATTTTCATTCGATGATGTTCATACGCATACTTCTTTGTTTGTTAGTAAAATTTTGCTTTCTTGCCAAGTTTCAGTATAAAAGATATAGAGCTGTATAAAATCAGAAAATATATATTCGAAAACACACTTTTGTATAGTAGCTAAGCGTAAGCTTCATTCAATAACATTTATTTTCGACTTTTCCCCGTTCATTAGTAAAAACGACCTCGCCTGAGTTTTAGGGTGATAGCTCTATGTTTTCTTGCCAAAAACCACAAAATATATATTCGAAAACATTCTTGTGTATATGGGAGCTAAGCGTAATTTTCATTCGATGATATTCATACACATACTTTTTTGTTTGTTTGTAAAAATCTGCTTGCTTGCCAAGTTTCAGTATAAAAGCTCTATATTTAAATGCATAAAATCAAAATATATATATTCGAAAACATACTTTCGTATGGGAGCTAAGTGTACTTTTCATTCGATTATTTTTATACTCACACTTATTTCTTTGTAAGTAAAAATATGCTCATTTGCAAAATTTCAGTATAAGAGCTCTAGATTTACGCTCACAAAAGCAGAAATTATATATTCGAAAACATATTTTTGTATGGGAACTAACTGTGATTTTTATCCTATAACAATCACACTCGAATTCGTTCGTTCGTTGGTAAAAACAATCTTGTATACTAAATTTTAGTACAATAGCTCTGTATTCACTTGTACAAATACTGAAAACGTGCATTCAAAAGGATGTACTTGTATGAAAAGTATGTTTGAATTTTACCCAATCACACTTAAGCTTGATTTTATTCCTAAATTAATGAAAGCAAGCTTATATAATAAGTTTCCGCTCTTTAGCTTCATATTTTCAAATGCAAAATCTAAAAACATGAATTCGTTTTGAATATATGAAACCCATTCACGTACTACTACGTTCGCTGAGAAAAAAATTACGTATATTCCCAGTTCTATTAAGAAATTGATAAGTCGAACTTATTCTCGAAGAACGACAAGCACAAATTACCCGTAGTCCCATATATGTTATAGAGTATCTAGGAGAATTTTCACCAGAGTTGAGAAGATTCTTGGAGTTTTCGAGAAGAAGTTGTTTTATATGTGAAAAAATGCTGTAACTTTTTTTAAACAAAGACCGGTAACCAAAAACAACATATACATAGAAGTATTGTGAAATATTTTACGGTATACTAGTCTGCGGGTCTAGTGTCAATTTTTGTTACAATATTAAACTAAACTACTAAAATGTATTACTAAATTTAATATACCAACCATATTGTATGACAAAAGTTCGCAAATAGTAATGAGCCAGCATTTAAGCACTCCAACCAATAACGACATCATCGTTGATGTTGTAACATAAAGGAAAATTTAATTTTACATATGCATAATATATAATATATAGTTTTCTTAACCAACAATGTTTCAGCTCATCTTCTTACAACATACATATCATAGCGAAGTTTAAGTACATACACATATATGTATATGATATCTATAAAGTTGTATGTATATTAAAATTATATGCACACCCATTGTACACATATGTAGTAAATACATACATATATTGCTTCAAGGATTCAAAGTGTCATATACAAGTAAAATATTCATATAAACTTTATATAACAAAATAATCATAATAATAATAATAATAATAATAACAAGAGTAGCAAGCAACAACAATTGCAGCAGCGAGAATAATAAACAATATATATATTGTAGTTTCATACAGAAACGCAAAATTTGCCCAAAAGTATGCAACGAGGTCAATAAAATTCAATGTAAATAAATAAAAAGGCATACAACAAGCAACGTTGGCAGCAAAAAGTTGAAACAACTTGTCTGAGCCTGAGTTAAGGAACGTTTGTAAGAGGCAATGAGAGCAATGATGATACCAACAAAATGAAACTGACAATGAGAATGATGAGAAAGGGAACAAATTGGAGGGTAGCAACGACTCTGGCAGAAATATGCGAGAAATGCGCCTCGCGAATGGCATATATTATATGTTCTTATGCATATATGTGAGTAAAGGCATATATGTATGTATGTGTAAAAATGTGCAAAAACATAAACAGAACACAGAACACATTTGTGTGCGTGTGTGTGTGTGTGTGTACATATGTATGTACCTACATTCATCTCTTCGAAACAAGCAAATGGCAATAAATTCAAATTTATGCCACTGACATAACATAGTTGAGTGTATACGATTGTTGTTATGTTGCACAGTGATCTGAATCCATAGAACGATGAGATAAAATTAATAAGATTGATTTTATATCAATATCGTTTTGTTGTAAATTATGGTGTTATTAAGTTATTTTTTGGTTCATCTAAACCAGTGTATAAATTTTAAATCCCATCAGACCATATATAGAATCTATAAAATTGAATGCAAAAGTCGAGTTTGACTAAAGTGCTTAAATATAATGATTTGAAAAGTTGAATGTCGGTAATACCAAAATATAAATACCCTAAATCATACGAAAAATCATACTTTTGTACTGGAGGTAGGCGTGATTTTCATTCGTTCAGCTTCATTTTTAAACAAATTGGTTTCTTGATTGAAAAAATTATATGTACCGAGTTTCATTCATATAACTTTATGTCTTCGTGCTCAAAATCTAAAAACCTACATTCGAAAGCATATATTCGTATGAGAAGTAGGCTTGATTTTCATTCAATTCGACTTATTTATGGACTTAGGCATTCGTTAGAATATATAGTGATATATAATAAGTTTATGTAGGCTTAAGGTATTTGAATTTTTGTGCGAAAAATGTGAAAACATTCATATGAAATCATACTTTTGTATGGTAGGTAGACGATGATTTTATTTAACTTCATCCATTCTCAGTTATTTGTATTCGTTAATATAAATAAGTGTATGTACCAAATTTCAGTTTGATAACTTGATATTTTGATGCGCTAGTGCGAAAATATGCATTTGAAAGCATACTTTTGTATAGGAGGTAGGAATGATTTCTATTCAATTATGTTTATTTTTAAACATGTTCACACATTATTAAAAATATTTGTATTTACTGAGTTTCAATCGAATAGCTTTATATTTTCGCTTAAAAAATATGAAAACATACGTTCGACAGCATACTTTTGTATGGGAGGCGAATATTGTTTTTATCCGATTTGCTAATTTACGAACATATTGATTTATTGGTAAAAATAATCGTATAAATAAATTTTGGACGAAATTGTTTCATAATAATGGAAATTATTAGGGGGGTATCCAAACGATTCACAGGCAGACATGACCAAATCGATTCGAATGGTGATATAATCAATAATATGTACATATACTCCATATACCCTATATCAGTAACCTTTTTTTTTATTGATATAAAAATCACAATTGTCTTGATACAATGCCCTCGCCCATGAAAAAGTTGAAATCCGTTATTGATTCCATTGCAAACTGTTTTTCAAAAAATTTGCTCTTATTGAGCATACTACTAAAAACTCCTCTAAAATTATATAATCTAACATTTTTGTCAGAAACTTGACGATTTGAAGTAGTACTTAATTTTAAAACTATGAATTTTTAAAATATTATCCATGATAAGAGTCACCGTGCTTGCTGCAATAAATGGCCATAGGAGAAATGTAGCGAACACTTTTCTCTCTCGCTCTTGATGAATGATGATAAACAGTAAGTAAACTGGTTTGGTATGTGTGCTTGTTGTAATTGTTATTGCTGTTGTTGTTGTTGTTGTTGTTGTTGCTTTCTGTAAAACTTTCTGACATTTTCCATGCAATAATAAATTGTTTCCTCTTGTTGGTCTTAGCTCATTTTGTTTGATGCATTCACCAAGGAGTATTTCGACAATTGTCATTGGGAGCGCCGCCCTCATAAAAAACTGAAAGCGCCAACAAACATTGTCACAAGCATAAAATGTTGCATTGCCAACGTATAGATGGATGTGGTGTTAAGTGCCTGAAAATATGCTTCATATGATTTAGCAAACAATCACAAGCAAATTATCATAAAAAAAAGGAAAAATAGAAATAAAAAAAAAAACAACTACACATAAGTAAGTATAATATATTTTAATATTTTATTTGCTTCTTACGCTTATCTTATGCATTACTCATTATTAAATACGATACGATACGATATATGTGATGCATATTATTGAGGATGGAGGTCAAAATGACTCCGCACGTAACAACGTAAGCCGCATTTATTGCATTCACTAAAAGGCAGCGAGTTGAAGTAGATGTTGTTGACAAATGTGTACGTATGATGTGTAATAAATAAAATGTATAAATGCAAATACAAATATATGTACATTTTGTGTGTAAATTTTTGTTACTGGTTTTATGATGGTTGTTCTCTTGTTGTTGCTGCTACATTTCATCGTCAACATCATTTGTGTATGCTCCTCGGTAGATGCAGGGAGAGCTGGTAGAGTAGAACCTCCCAACTTATTTATGTTGAACATTGTCCAACAAGCGCACTGATGATCAACGCCATTTTTATGCTGCCATCAAATACAAAATATTCAATGTTACATATATGCGAACTAAACCACGAGGGCGGGTCATGGGCGGACGTTTTTTATTGTCATCAATGTTGTTTTCTTCTACATCTTTTCTTATACATTTGCCGACATTTCTTTGCCATAACTTGCAAAGCAAATGAGAATGAGAAGAAAAAACTCAAAAAGCTTTCATGTTGATTAAATTATAAAAATTTATTTGAGCGCGCGTCTCTAATAAAATTTCGCTCTTGTACTCGTGCAATTTTTGTTTTCTTTTTCTCTACTTTTGTAGCTATCTTTTATATATTATGAGTTAAACAAGTAAAGAAGACGAACACAAGAACAGGCAGGCAATAAAATTTTACGTGAATATTTACGCACACACACACACACACACAGACAGAACACATTCTAAACTGAATACGAACGCTTTATTACACAAAAATGTTCGTTAGCAGGCACATGTACGATAGTACTTACAATGTGGTATGCATGGTAACGATGTTGAAACGAGTGTTTATGATGAAATTGATTTTTGAATTCAATTTTTCTTCTTCAAGTATATCATCAATCGAAATATTCAACAAATGAATAAACGTAAATTGTAAATTGAAAATTTCCACAATTTCGTCCTTGAGGCGAGTCTTATATATGGGGGTGGGGGAGGCGTCTCTGTTAGAAAAATATGTTTCATATTGTTTTATCATATGTATGTGTAAGCTATGTGTCGTGTCATGTCATGTCGTGTGGCTACAAAATATTTGCACACTCATTTAATTATCAAACATGTTATATGTTATACTTTTTCGAATACGCCCTAAGGTCATTCAAACAAATCACATTGATGATGATTGATGTCGTCAATTTGCACTCATACACCCACCTATTGCCGTCTATCTGTCTGTCTGTCTCTCTCATATTATACTTCTTATACAAATATAGTATCTCTTCTATATTGTATGGCTAAATATCATGTCGATTATACAAGCATTAGCAAGCAAGAAATATGGAAAATATTTCTTTGTCAAAAATGCCTATTGTAAAATTGTAAATTAAGCAATTTAAATAAAAATTAATGCTAATGCATAAGGCAATAAATAAGGCTAAGTAACCTTGAACTTTTTAGTAGTCTTGATGAATCCAAGAAGTTCTTCTGTAGGAAGAGCACGAATTCCATGCATAGAATATTATGTGTAGTGTAGACACATCATCATGGAAAGATTAATAATTTGGGTACGTGATGACACCTGCTGGGGCCATGTAATTTTCATCTAAGTTGTGGCCCCGAATAGAACCCTGAAGTACTTCCTTCTCAATCAATAAGAGAATTTTAGCCAGTCTACCGCCCAAGATCATTCATAAACTTTTCGCCAATCTTAATACTTCGAATTTAAGCCACTTTTTTTTTTAGATGAAATCCTTATCACGAGAATTCCCCAACGAGGATGTCTAAAATTGTTCCCATAATTGAGCTCTTATTGGTCAGATGATCTGTCAATTCATTCCCAATGATACCCCAATGCCCTGGAACTCATGCAAGTTGCAGTTTATTTGGTTTCGAAACATTATTCAAATTCATCTCACACTCACTGATCATACTTGAACAACTGGCAGGGGTTAAAAGGGCTTTTAGCCTCACCACAGCCTCACTGTCACTGCAAATGCCGATGTGCTTCCCGACACTACTTTTTCTCGATAATCAAGCAAACCAACTTGAGTATGATGACAAATTTTGATAGGAAGTCAGTCGGCAAGCTCCCTGTGGAGGACAAGTACCATATGGATCCACCACTATATGATTTGGAGCCATCAATATTAAAGAAATTAGTCAGACCTCTAAGCAAGATAGCTGGACTTAACCACGGATCTTGTTCCGGGAATATAACATTATTTCTACTTCTACTTCCGAATCATGGACAGAGCACACAATCATCTACACGCCTTAGAAACAGCGGGAGCGATAGCAGACGGTATTAAGCCATTTCTGTCTGAATGTCTCCATGTTCCCACGCTAACTGTCATAATTTTAGTGTGATCGAGATGAAAATTGGTACATACGATACAACATTTTTTATAAATGAATGAACGAGTTCGTGAATGAGGTATTTCGAATGAAAACCATACATACTTATCATACAAAACTATGTTGTTGAAAATGGTTTTTCGCATCTTGCGCACGAAAATATGACGCTATCAAGCTGGAATTTAGTGCAGTAGATTCTCTTTAGTAACTAATAGACATATTTCAATTCAATGGGTGCAATTGGTTGAAAATCCCCCTTACCTTCTATATAAAAAGATGTTGTTGATTGTCTTTTTTCATACTTTACGCACAAATATACAAATCTATCACAATAAAACTTTTTAAATACCAAGTTAGTTTATTCCCAAAATTAATACATTCATAAATGGGCGTAATCGCTTAAAAATAGCTCCTACCTGCACTTTCTAATCAAAAATATTAAGCTATCCAGATGAAACTGTATACATTCGATTATAAGAGGGCGGTCCCAAAACTACCCGACCTGACATATTGATGGCGGCAGTAATTTGAAAAAATAACTTTGGTGAAAAGTGGCGACCTTATAAAATATACGTTTTAAGTTTCAAGGCGCCATCATCAAAAGTTGATGACCGCAGTGAATTTGTAAACATGGAAAAAATTCGTCACCGTTATGTAATTCAATACTCTCATTTGAAAGGTCTCAGTCCAACGAATATTAAAGCCGAATTAGATTCTACTCTGGGGGAGTCTGCTCCTTCGTTTACGACCATAAAATATTGGATGGCAAAGCTTAAACGAACACCGTAGTGGTCGACCAATTGAGGTGGCCACGCCAGAAACGGTTAAGAAAATCCACAAAGTGGTGTTGGATGATCGCCAGCTGAAGGTGCTTAAGCTAGGTGAAATTACAGGCATTTCAAAAAGTGCTATACATCGTATATTGACCGAAAATATTGAGATGAAAAATCTGTATGCAAGATGAGTGCCGCGTTTGCTCACAATAGAACACAAACAACGTCGTGAAGATGTTTCTATAGAATGTTTGGCGATGTTTCACAGTAACAAAGCCGAGTTTTTGCGTCGCTTCGTAAACATGGTTGAGACATGGATCCACCACTTCACACCTAAGACAAAGCAGTCAAAACAGTGGACTGAAAGGGGAGAATCGTGTCCAAAGAAGACGAAGACAGTTCCATCTGCAGGTAAGGTTATGGAGTCTGTTTTTTGGAATGCGTTTTATTGATCATCTTCAAAAAGGAAAAACAATCAACGGCGAGTATTATTTGCTAATTTGTTGCAGCGTTTAAGTAATGAAATTAAAGAAAAAAGGCCGCATTTGGCGAAAAAGAAAGTGTTGTTTCATCAAGTGATGCACCAGTTCACACATCCGCTATTGCGATGGTCAAAATCAATGAGTTAAATCTCCAAATTTGAAAAAATGGCTTGGTGGTAGAAGATTTGCAAACAATGAAGAGGTGGAGTCTGCGGTAGATGCCTATTTTAATGAGCTACATAGATATACTGGGAAAAGTGTATAGAGCTAAAAGGAGATTATGTTGAGAAATAAAGAAAAATGTTCCCAAATTTGTTGTGTTTTCATTGTTAGGTCGGGTAGTTTTGGGACTGCTCTCGTATGTACTTGCTAAGAGATATATTTATTTGAAAATTGACTAAATCGGATAAAACCCAGGCCTACCTCCCATACAAAGTCATGCTTTTGTATGTATGTTTTCACACTTTTTTACATGAAAATATAAAGTTATCATACCTAAACTCAGTACTAATATATGGGCAATCTCGAAATTGGGCAAAATCGGCCGAAAGCAATGCCTATCTCTCATACAAAAATATGTAAGAAATATGTAAAATATTTCGTAAATTAATGATAACATTAACATCATAAACACCATGAGAAAATTAACACAAAACTCACCGTTCTATAATTATAGGTACGAGTATTAAAGATATTTCCAATGTTGCAAGCATTTCCTTCATAATATTTTTTCAATAGATTTAATTGAAGTGAAATCCTTTCAGAATATATTCCATCACCTCATCATACCGACATTTAACTGAGGATTGATTTCATTTAACAAAATTTATTATACTTTTCTTACATATTATGTTGGCCAGAGAATTTAGGTCAAATTTGATTGATGTTACAATACAAAGCATATATAATATGTATATGGATATAAGTACGATACTACTACTACGCTCTAAAGCAGTCTAAAAAACAAATGCAATATAATAAATGATGTTGCAACATATTAAACATTGTTGCTGCCATACAAATTCGTATACTCGTACTTGTACTTGCTGGCTTTGTTGAATGCGTTCAATAAAATGTTAAGAAAATATATTCAACAATGTTTACGCACACATCATGCCAAACATACTTGTATGTTGAAGCAACAAGGTATAAATAAATTTTGTATATACATATGTGTGTGTGTGTGTGTGGGTATATATTTGATAGTGCTCTCCTTCATTTCACAATGTATGTATGAACTCGTATATGCTTGAAGACATAAAAATCGTCTTTATTGCTTTGAAAGTATAAAAATTGTATTGAAATATGGTAGAGGCATGAAAAGCAGAAAAGTTTCAAAAGCGGATTTCAATCCTTTTTTTTTTTGTTTTTTTGCATCATCATCATCATGATATGAATGTTTGAAGGACACGCAAACCAGATTTGTTTACATTTAAGCTTTGCATATATGCACGTGTGTTTGTGTGTATATGTAGTACGGGCATGAAATAACATTTTAAAAAATTCAATAAAAAACGATTACCAACACCAAACATTCTCTATACCCGTAGAAGAGCTCTTCTTTATTGGTGACACATCCAACCAAATCGACCCAGCTCAAATGTTTTTATGTGGCGGCGTGTGAAAAATTACTACTATGGTACATGTGTTTAAACAACGTGCATGTGTGGGTGTGTGTTGTGTTTACATATATTTATTTTATAAAAATGAATAGAACACTTCATCAAGATGAAAACTCACGTTTCTATGCTATTCAATGTGATATTTGCACGTGATAAATGAATAACTAATCCAAAGTACATTGAAAGCACAGAAAATCAGTGCATGATACTGTGAAAGCATATGAGTAAATTGATGATTGTGTGAGGATGAAAGTGAAAATAGTGTGTATGCGAAGCAATGAAAGTGCATTCATCAATAGTGGTAATAACACTTAGTAGCATACTACATAATAGCTGTTTCTCTCCCTGCTGCTTTTCTCCCCTCAAAGAAAGCAAGTTAAGAAAACGGAAAGTATGATAGCACAAACAAAGGATATTAAATTAAATTTGAGCAAATGCTACAAAAACAACCTTGAGTAAATAATATTTGTCTTCGTTTTACATCTGCCTCATTGTGTTGTTCTCGAAAGTGGAGACCGAAAAACTTTCAAAATTAATAATTAGAGCGAGTTTGTTTACAAGCAAGAGAATAATAAGAACAAGAAGATGTAAAAGAATAGAAAAAGTATGTGATTGTGTTGGTTGGTGCGCTCTGGACTAGCGTAAATAATAGAATTTCCTGCCAACAGAATATCAACACAATCATTGTACATACAACACCATCCCCCACCCTCCCCAACAAGCGACAACAAGCCTAGTGCAAGTTCGTAAAGAAAACTGATGAAAGGCAGAAAAACGTCAAAGTAGAAGATGAAGAAGAAGATGAAACTTTTTCTGATTATTGTTGTTGCTTTTGGTCTGGTCATGGCTAGTTGTGATTGTTGATTTGTTGTTTCTTTCATTCGTTAATATCTGCTCCTTTCTTACAAAATGCAAAAGTTATATGTATGTTATGCATAGTATATACTACAAAAAGCGGTTTTTTAATTGAAATACAGTTTAGTTACCGCATAACTTTTTATGTTTGGTATTGTTGTTACTTGTTGTTGTCATTCAAGAGCAAAATTTATAATCAGAAATTGCATAAAACTCCTCTGTGCATCTCCACAAAAAGTAGTAAGGATTGCATAAAAATTAGCAGAGCAGAGCAAAAGGACGAAGAAAATGAATGAATGAAATTTGTTATGCTCTTGTTGCTGGTATTTACTTCTTGATTGCAAAAAATAGAAAATATATGCATGTAGTTAGCAGTTAGTTACAAATAAATAGTTAAGTTGAGCTGATTGCGACACTTAAACAAACGAATGATTTTGATGATAATGCAATGTGAGAGCAAGTTAATTGCTATTATGTATGTACGAGTACTACCTTATTATTTATTTAATAGAACAATGCATATGCATTGGAATTTTGCATAAAAATAAATCGCAATTTTTCCTACGTTCCATATATATCTAGTAAATACCTAATCTGCTTCCGAACATGCACTACTTCTAATATTTAATTAACCTAAAAATCTATATCGTACATTTTATTTGAAAATAAGGTCAGTGAGGCTGTTCAAATCGAATGACCTCTAAATAGTAGTATTTAATGGCAGCTCGACTTGGAAGTAAATCAATTAAAATGGCGATATCAAAATTACCTCTGACCACAATGGATAAACTTATGCCTTAGAGTATATTAAAAAAAAATAAATAAATAAAAATAAAAACCGTAGCATCATGTGCTCGACGAAAAACCAAATCATTTATGGTAATCCTTCTTTAACTGTGGATTGGAGCCGAAGAATGATAGTGGCACTAGCATTCACTTGGATAGAAATATCATAGACTTCTTTGCTATGAGCAGAATGTTTCTTCTACCTGAATAAATGCATATGCGCAATTCATATTTAAAATTAAATAATATTTTTCACTAAACGGTAATACATATAGGTATAATTCTTATTTGGTTCATACATATTAAAGGTCAAGTGATATAACTTTGGCAGAAGAAGGCATACAAAGCAAAGCATCGAGGCTTTGGTTAGTAGTCTAACCGACTGACCGATTGCGCTAACATCAAAGCAAATTTTTGAACTTTGCCCATATTAGGTGGTTAGTAGGACCACTTCCGAAACAAGTGCTCTCCAGATAGACTCCTTCAGTATTATCTGTGGCATTAATTCGTTCGGCGGCTATAAGTAGTTCTTGCTTTAATCGAGGCTGTCAGTATTCAACCGCTCGCTTAAAGTCGTCACCTGCGAGCCCCCTGCTTTTCCCGGTGTCATTTTGACCCACCGCGTATACCACCCCATGTTCCTATACATTGCTACAAAAGGTCTCCCTCTTTTAGGTGTGAGTGCTGGATACAGGATACGCCTGTGTCAGACTGCTGCTGAGGCAGATCTACCAGATGACTAATTCGTTATGTGCGACCAGGTGGCACTGGTCAATCCTATAAATCCTCATTATATAAGTAAGATTAGCTAGGGTTAGGTATTTCATTAAGGCATAGAGTAAGAAATTGAATTTGTATTCTTGAAAAATTGTAAAAAAGAAAGAAAGGAAAATAAAAATAGAAGAAAAATAAAAATAAGAAAATAAAACAAAGTAGTAGTAGTTCCATCAGTAGCGAGCCGAACACTCTTCTTGTGTCTTCTCCTCCTCCTACAACAAGAGTTTTATACGCTGTCCTCTTGTTTGACCCTGGCGGACTGAGTAATACCACAATAAATGATCTCTCACCAAGACAAGCATCAGGAGTATGCACTTGGTATTGGTTTTCCCTTCAAAATCCCCCGATTACGTTTTCTTTATAACACAGGGTATTAGTATATATATACATATGGTTTTGATCCTGGCAAACTGAGCGTTCGCCCCAGCTTGGAAAACAATAAGCACTCGTTACACAGTCAAAGAAACAATATTATGCTAGGCTAAAAACGTCTGACAATGCAGAGTTTTGTACGATAAATAATTTATATACAATTTAGATGACTTCTAAAATATAAGTTCCTGGTAATCTGAATATATTTCACCTACTTCTACAAATTATTAGATATGTCTTTAATTTTTTAGGCTCTGTATTTTTTCTATCTTCGATATTCTATGACACATGATGGATATTTCAATTTTGAAATACTGTACATTCGACAGATGAGACTTAGTAATTTCATCAAATTACAATATACTTAATTTACATATTCAATTTTTATTTACACAGACACAATGTATGTAAACACATTGTAATATACTTATGTATGTACTTCGTACATATATCTGTCATACAAAATAATAATATATTCAAGTTAATCAACACACAAACACACGCGCTCGCCTATATATATATGAAATACAAATACATTTTGTTACTTGCCAAGAACTTGAGAACAAATAATACGGAAGTAGGTTTGAGAAATCTAATATATTTCCCATATGCCTTCAAGGCCATATGTATATATGTATGCATTGGTACTATGAATGTATATACCTTGTATATGAAAATTGAGTGTATGCAATACACAATCACTTAAATTTATATCTATTCTCAAGTTCTTCCTCTCATTTCTCTTTCACTTTGTCTATCTATCGATTTCTTTTTCATTTGAGCTGGTCGACTATATTGCCCTTTCTGCCATCATTATATGTATACATCATCGAATACATCATTCATTAGGCATAGTATAGACAACGAAAATAATTCTTATTGTCATCATCAGCATCATCATTATCATCAACTAACCATCATCGACACGGCCAAGGTTTTTGTGAAGCTGTTAGTTAGTTAGTACCACCATTACCACCTTTGGTTCCCCTCTCCATTAATTTTATTATTATTATTATTATTATTATTATTAAAGCCTATGAGCTATGCTAAATTCTCATTTCGTTTATTTAATTATTTTTCGCTTTATTCACACACATACACACACACTTACATAAACAGTAATAATTCACTCGCAATTGTCATAAGGCGGGCAAATCATCAGACATAGTACAATAAACAATAAAAAAAATAGAAGGACAACAAGGGAAAGAATGAGTACAATAATGTCCAGAAACAAGTAAAACGATAGAGTAAATGACGATGGAATGGACATTAGAATGAACGTATAAATGGTATGAAAAATGCCCATACAACGTAGTATATACTTGTTGTTGTTGTTGGTGGTGGTGGTAGTGGTGTTGTCGTTGCTGGTAAGTGCCGCTGTTAAAGTCATCACCATAATCATTATTATTATCGTTGTTCGTTCTACCCAACATCAACGTCATAGTCATCAGGAGGCAAATCAACAGCAATGGAAGTTTCATTAACAACAGGAGTACTACCATCATCATCATCATCATCATCATCATCGTCATCGTAATCATCACTATCATCAAAGCCATTGTTATGATAGTCGTGATTATCATTTTGTTCACAGCAGTTTATATGTACACATAGCCCAGTACTCTTTCTACTTTTTCTTATGGGTAACGGTAACAAAAAAAAAATCTGAGCAATTTTCTTTCTTTTTTGTTGATTCATTTGTGCTTATTTGGTTCCACCAAATATTCACTCATTTGTTAGCACAGGGCGGTGGTGATGGTTGCATTTACCCTATGATTGCTGTGATTGTATATACTCCATGTACCAATCCATATCACTGTTGCCGCAATGAATGAATTAGCCTGGTTTCATCGTCATTCGTTGACCTCAAATAAATCAGCCTTCGTTTCCGCTATTGTTTACGAGATCCTGAGTGTGATCGCCTAAGTATGTGTGTGTGTGTGTGTGCATTTTTTGTTTTATTGTTTTCCCGTTGCCAATGCTCAAGCAAAATAACAGGAACTCTAAAACAATACAAAAAAACAATGGCCGAAGCAGAAGTAATAACAACAGCTACAATAGTAATAGACATCATCATCATCATAATCATCGTCGCATTTGCCATTATGTGCCAGTATTGTATATTATATGTAGATACGTATGAGTCGAATGTGTCGGTGGGCACTTTAAGCACTTTATATATGTATGTGGATGTATGTGTGTATAAGTAATTTACACATACACACACACACATTCAAATATCACCACAGGGAAGAAAACCATTGTCTTTGCATTTCAACAAAATTTTCGGTTGGTTCGTTATGTTGCCAGGGAATGCCAAAATCGGAATTAGCTGTGAATGGGAGAAACAAAAGGTTCGACCAAACAATGACACAGGATAATTTGACACATAAATTTTTCGAGGTGCTTCGTTTTGTACTATATACAAATATGAAATGGTGGAAATAATGATGATAATAATGATAATGATGACGAAGATGAGGAATAATAAGAGAGGGAGAGAGAGAGAGAGAGAGATAAATGAGAAATATAAATATTGAAGTGTACACTGTCGGTAAAATGAATAGAGCATTAGAGTAATAATCGTTTATACTTCAAGACTGTCTGCAAAGTTTGAACAGCGTAAATGAATGACAATCTTATAATCCAGAAAATCGCCTTACTTATACTTATGAGAATTTTTGCTCCAAGCTCAATAAACGTTTCACGATTTCATGATTTTCGAATTAGTTGCTTAACACCTATAAAGGGATTTTTAAGCAGACTTTAAAAATAGTTGACTACGGCTGGTCGTAAATGTCTCAGAAGGCTATGTAAGATATGAAAGTCAGACAGAGAGAGAGAGAGAGCCATATAAGGTAATTGTCGTTTTTAATATAATTTGTCTATTGCAAAAATATCAAAAATAATGTCATCCGATTCATTGGTTTGCTTACAATTGATTTTATATATTTTGAGTGGAGTGAATTTGTATGATAAAATAAGGGGGAAAATTGTATGACCGGTACCCATACATTTTTTTTCCACAACATTTTTGTTAAACATTGAGCTTACCCCTATCTCAGTCACTTAGAGGAGCTCCCATACAAAATTGAGGTTTTTTAGAATTATAGTTGCATCCATCGGTCCTAGAGTGCTTCTAGTGGCGTAAAATATTGGACTGAACGCCATTAGTTTTGACTATGAAATATTTCTTCTGAACTTATGTAAATATTTCCTCCCTAACTTTATTACGTAAGGAGACTCTCGGACAAAATTTATTTTAAGGCACCCCTTAAAGGGAATTCCCTTCAAAACGGATGCTTCTTTGCCGCAGGTTGGGACCCTAATTGTATAAAACCAAATTTAATTTATTATTTCAAAAACTCATTTAAAAAGTAGTTTAATCCTTTGAAAAAAATCGGGATTCTATTGAGAAAGTTATTCGAATTTATCAAATGACTAGTTGTCTTTTCACACAAGTTTTTCGTAAAATTTTGGGAAACGAATTCAGCTACTTTACCTTTTTTAAATCTCCTATTTTTCATAGTCACATCATGGACGTATGGCAAATTGCTCTAAAATTTCGTATGCATTCATCTAAAGGCTAAGTTCAAATCGTGTATAGGCTGAGTTTGGTTTATTTATTTCGAAGATATTTCTATTATTGGAATATAGATGGTCTTCCATTATCTTTTGTACCATTCTATTATTGTAATCATAAAG